>JARHVA010000272.1:4182500-4782500 GCA_037957365.1 Torreya grandis
TTTCAAAATGACTACTTATTGATTTTAGATTTGAATGTTTTATTTGTCAAGTTTTGTTAGGCTTGTTTGTGTTTACAACAAGACTTTATGAAATGAAAATAAAACTTCACTAGTGCTATAAATTAAAGTATTAAATGAATGGAATTAAATATTTTGTTTTTTTTCTTTTTATTTGAATATTTATTCTTTAAATTCTAACAAATCTGAATTTAAAATACACAATGCAAATTACTGATTTTGTTTTTATGATTTTAAAAGTGCACAAATTCTTATATGTTTGTTAAAATGTTTTTTTTGTTTTTGATGTTTATATATGATTAAAATGAGAAACTAATGTGTTATTCTAATATTAAATATGTATCAAAAACTAAACCTACATTTCATCTTTCACGCGTGTAATACAATTTATGAATTTATGAGATCTACTTTGTGAATGCAAAAATAAATGCAAGTTTTTAGTTTTATATTATGATGGACCTTGTATGAAATTGAATTTTATGTGAAAATAAATGAGTTCTAATTTAGGTCCTGATATATGTTTTAGAATGACTTTTATCATGAAATAAGGTTAAATGATTCAAAATGCAATTTCTCTTTTTGGGTTGTTAAGGGCTTTCTATGCAAATGTGTAAGAGGGTTATTTGCTTGTGTGTGATAAAAACTAAAAACAAAAGTGGTGGTTGGTTCTAATTAAAATAATTTTTTATTTATCTATATCTAATCTATCATGTAATCTACTATTCTTTTGGATCTATTATATATGGATGCAACTATAATAGATTTCAATAATTTATTAATGCAAATAGGAAGATTAAAAAAAAATGAAGATTTTTCTGTGACTTTTTGAATGAAAATTAATATAATAAATGAAGGAAATATAATTTATTAGAAAAAATAATTAAAGAAGAAATAAGAAATTAAATACTTCAACCTGACCAAAGCATATGATAGATGGAAAAGAAGAATTTGTTGAGATCAATTGATCTTCTAACTGTTAGGTCTATGTATATTTCTCAATAAATAACCTAGGAAATCTCTAAAAAGAAGAAACACAAAGAACATAGAAACATAATCACAAACTAAAGAAAGACACAAATTAATAGTGGCTAGTGTTAGGATTTACTATTTCAATGTAAGAAAAATAATAATATAATTATATATAAATAATGAGTTATTGGGACAACTCACATAGATATGTAAATTAGAGAATAATGTGGAGAGTTTAATGAGATTATAAGGATTTAAAGATACAATTTTATTATTAATTTTTAAGAACTAAATAAGCTATAAGTTTTTAATTTTGTTGAGAATTAAACCAATCAAGTCAAAACTCTAACTAGAATATTATTTGATATCAGATCAATTTTGTTATGAAGGATTTTTTTGATTGAGTAATGCACTTTCATTATTAAAACAAGATATGGTATATATATGATGGAATATTAAGAAAAAAGGGCCATTTTAATATACATAACCCCTTAGGATGATAAAGAAATCATTTTGTGAATACTTTATAGGGATATATTGATTTAGTTTTAGCATGGACTTGATCTTGCATTCTTGGCTTTAAGGTATTTGTATTTGGTGTTCTACATTGCATTCAGATTTAGAGCGAGCATAATATTTATTTTTTATGTATGAAAACAAAACTAGATAACTATATAGCTTATCCTACTCAATAATAATCAAGCTGGAGAAGATAATCAACTAAAAAGTATGATTGGCAACATATTTGAATTGGGGTCATGAATAATAATGGATCTGCTAAACCTACACTAATGGATCACTTATCCCATTGTGCCAAAGGAGATGTTTTCAAGGCCTCTATCAAAATTCCATTTTGTGATAACCCTATCCAAGTCTTATGATTGTAAATAATATTAATCAATATAATCTACTAAACAACTATGCAAGCTAATCTAGTGCTAACCAAATCTTATGGCATAAATGGGGAAGATGATATATGGAATCACAAATATAATTCACAAGTTAGAGTAGACTTCTAAGGAGTAGATCAAGTTATTGTTCATTGTGTTGCATTTTTTGAACGTTTCAATTCTGATCACAAAAACTAACAAGGTCCTGATATATGTTTTAGAATGACTTTTAGCATGAAATAAGGTTAAATGATTCAAAATGCAATTTCTCTTTTTGGGTTGTTAAGGGCTTTCTATGCAAATGTGTATGAGGGTTATTTTTTAATGTGTGATAAAAACTAAAAATAAAAGTGGTGGTTGGTTCTTGTTAAAATACATTTTTATTTATCTATATCGAATCTATCATTTAATATACTATTCTTTTGGATCTATTATATAGGGATGCAACTATAATAGATTTCAATAATTTATTAATGCAAATAGGAAGATTTAAAAAAATGAAGATTTTTATGTGACTCTTTGAATGAAAATTAATATAATAAATGAAGGAAAATATAATTTATTAAAAAAAATAATTAAAGAAGAAATAAGAAATTAAATACTTCAACCTAACCAAAGCATATGATAGATGGAAAAGAAGAATTTTTTGAGATCAATTGATCTTCTAACTGTTAGGTCTGTGTATATTTCTCAATAAATAACCTAGGAAATCTCTAACAAGAAGAAACACAAAGAACATAGAAACATAATCACAAACTAAAGAAAGACACAAATGAATAGTGGATAGTGTTAGGATTTACTATTTCAATGTAAGAAAAATAATAATATAATTATATATAAATAATGAGTTATTGAGATAACTCACATAGATATGTAAATTAGAGAATAATGTGGAGAGTTTAATGAGAATATAAGGATTTAAAGATAAAATTTTATTATTAATTTTTAGGAACTTAATAAGCTATAAGTTTTTAATTTTGTTGAGAATTAAACCAATCAAGTCAAAACTCTAATTAGAATATTATTTGATATCAGATCAATTTTGTTATGATGGATTTTTTTGATTGGATAATGCACTTTCATTATTAAAACAAGATACGGTATATATATGATGGAATATTAAGAGAAAAGGGCCATTTTAATGTACATAACCCCTTAGGATGATAAAGAAATCATTTTGTGAATACTTTATAGGGATATATTGATTTAGTTTTAGCATGGACCTGATCTTGCATTCTTGGCTTTAAGGTATTTGTATTTGGTGTTCTGCATTGCATTCAAATTTAGAGCGAGCATAATATTTATTTTTTATGTATGAAAAGAAAAATAGATAACTATATAGCTTATCCTACTCAATAATAATCAAGATGGAGAAGATAATCAACTAACAAGTATGATTGGCAACATATTTGATTTGGGGTCATGAATAATAATGAATCTACTAAACCTACATTAATGGATCACTTATCCCACTATGGCAAAGGAGATGTTTCCAAGGCCTCTAGCTAAATTCCATTTTGTGATAACCCTATCTAGGTCTTATGATTGTAAATAATATTAATCAATATAATCTACTAAATAATTATGCAAGCTAATCTAGTGCTCACCAAATCTTATGGTACAAATGGGGAAGATGATAAAAATTCAAAGACAAATCTATCTATAATATAGAAATATCTAATTAAGGAAAGATACAATTAAATCCATTAGCTATAAAACATATTCTTATCAAAATATGAAGGGATAGGAATATACTTACCTTGTTGAAGTGAACATGTCATGCCTCAATCTCTCTCTCTTTTCTAATGGTGATTTGAAAGAGGTTGATGTGGGCTTATAAGGATCATAAATAAAAATTAGATTTAGCCTAAAATACTTCTCCTATGCATCCAATACCTCCACAAGATAAGTGTTACTTTTCCAAGGAAAAAACATAAGCAATGAAACCTCCTATCGATTGTATAAGTAGATTTACAAGTAGTAATGATGTGTAATTGAATGATCCTCTATTAGAAATGAAATTAAAGGGGGTATATAGCCATGGATTGACCTAAAAACCTCTTGGGAAATTAACCAATGCAGTCAGCCTAGTCGACCTCATTAGGTAGGAAATAAAATCGTTAGGTCTCAAACTATGTCATCTTGGGTCAATAACATCTTTTCATATGTGCTAGACCTACAATGGGGTCAACTTGGTCAACATAATAGGAAAAGTGGTAAAAATGGGGTTTCAATCCTTAGGGAAATGGATAGGAGTGACTTGTATTGTTTTTAGGTGGTGGTATATGGGCCAAAAATCCTATGAAGCACCAAAGGTCTGCCAACCCCTTTCCTGATGCATAATTAAAGGTGTACACTCAAAAAAATTGAGATTTGATAGGTTCCTACAAGAGAGATAATATTAATAACTAATAAAGTTTAAAAATATTTTGTGTATACATATGCCCCACTTGAATCTCATCACATGTAACATGGTTGTAACATGGGATAGTGCTTTGGGAAAAGAACATAGCAACCCATAACACTGCGCTAATAAATTACAATATGGAGCATAAAAATAATTGAAAGGAATGAATTTAAAAAATACATACCTTTACTTACCTTATTTCTATAGAAGAGAAGTTAGGTGAAATAAATGAAGAGGTGTCTAATGTAGGGGACATTAAGCATACATACAAAATAAGAGAAAAATCAATTTTTTTGCAAAAAATGTTTTATATGTAGAAATATTCTCTACAATATCAGCATTATATAATATCTTTTAGTTCATAAAAAGAGCTATTAAAGATGTATTTATGAGCAAAAATCAAAATTTATCAAAAAATAATTAATAGTTAAAGAATTTTAAAATTAAAATATAAGTAGGATATTTAAACTATTCATTTGTAATTTTGCTATTTGTGATAAAAGCAAAGCTATGAGAGACCCAAAAGAGTGAAGAGAGATACTCTAGCCTAAAGACAATGAGTGTGAGATGGGGGATGCATAGCAGTAGTTACTAACACCGTTTAGGCAAGTGATGCTTTAAATTTCAAATTTTTACAAGTTTTTATTGGAAAAATAAGATAATTTAAAAAATTGGGTGGTAAGGCAAATCCGTATAACATATTTTTTCCAAGAATTTTTAGGGTAGAATAAATAGTAGGGCAGTCAATGGGTAGGTACTAGAATGAGTCATTAATGCCTAAGGCATTAATGATAAATAGGTTAAAAGTCATTTTTTTAAAAATAAATGGAGTCAACCAAGCTGACTCAATTTAGAATATGAAAGTGCAAAAGGGTGGTCAACTACATAGCAGGTGGCTAATGTATTTTAATCCTAAGTGACTGACATCATATAAGAAGGTTGACATAGTTTTTAAAAAATAAGTAATTGATTATATACATACTGGTCAATATAATGATGTTATAAATTCACATGTTATAAATTCGTGAACATAGTTTTAAAAAATGACTGACTTCATATAAATTGGTCGACATAGTAGAATGACATGGTCAAATACATAGTAGTAGGTTGACTTAGTTTTTTAATTTGGTTGAATGTGTAGTAGTGGGCTGACTTAGTTTAATGTTTGAAACAATGGCCAACATAGTTTGTTTCTTGGATGACTTAGTATAATATTTTTATTTTTTATCATCATATTGAAGTATATGGATGACATAGTATAAATTGGTATAAAAAATTCAAAAATAGGTTGAAGAAGTAGTTAATTTTTGAATTAAGCATATGTGTAACTAATTTTTGAGTGTATTTTATTGATTATATTATATCGAGGACTAATACATAATTATTTGTTTGTCATTTTAAAGATATGACAAAGGCTCTAACACTTGATAGACATAATATGGCTACCTGATTTATTGGATATATTGATAGTAGATGATCGTGCATGCTTAGTATCATTTGGTTTTGGTGGTATCATGCAGATGAATTTTATCCCTCTTATTATTGATTTAGTTGAAATGTTATTAGGAAAATGGGAGTAACTAAATAAAACTTTATGATGAGAGGTGGATGGAAATATGATAGAGTTTGGTATCACTTTAGAGGATGTTCATGATTTTCTTAGATGATGTAGGAACATCCTTACATAGCTTATGTTTGTTTGCACAAATTTTGGTGTAATCAAGTGTATAGGGGTCATATATCCTTTTTAGGATGTTTTAATGGTTTTATGAGTCATAATACACACTTGGTAATATTATACAAGTGTCTAAGTGTGCTTAGGAGGGTTAGATTTTAAAATTGGTATTTTCCTGCCAATTTCAATAATTTCAATTTTTGAATTTTAGAGGATAGTTTAGGAGTTTTCTATGTATGTGAGGGATGACTAATTCTTGAAAATTTTAAGGGGACATTATTTAATACACCATGGGTCTTATATCATATATTTATGATAAAACAAATTTGATGTATGTGCTCAATGTCTAACTAGCCTTCTAGTGATCGTTAGAAGGTCCAAAGGTAGTTAGAATAGTTGTAAGATGTATAAAGTATTTTGATTTTTCATTTAATATAAATAATTCATGTATTAATGGGTTAAATACCCAAGAAAATAATAAATTAATTCCTCATTTTTTTTTGAAAAGGTGATTACAGACCCTATTTTCTTGTGTATATGCATTAGAGATTAACTATGTATGATTGATCATGGTAGAAAGGTCCAATGAAGACATGTTTCTAAGAATTATTATGTAATTTTTTAAGATCATTAAATTTTATTATGTGTTTTATTTTATTATTTCCATACTTCTTTATGATAAGGACAATAAAGTCCTATAGATGCTAGTAAATGTACACACAGTCTAATACAAAGTAGTACAAAATTGAGTCACCAAAGTGTAAGGAGGGGTATCTAATGATTTTAAAAGGTTTTTAAGGTGAATATAGAACATATCCAACCATCACAATGCTTTAAAACTTTATTTATCACTTAGAACCTCAAATTTCTCCCTCTCAATTATGTGAAGAATTGGTTAACCATGTATTAGGGTTTCAAGATAAAATCTTATTTATTAGGAGTTTCCACTAGTTTAAAATCCTAAAAAGTTTTGGAAACTTAAATTTTCAGCTGATCTAAAGTATTTTTTAGTTTATTTCTTATTATGGACCTTTAAGTATGGATTTGGAGTGGCTATGCTTAAAACATGGGTAAAAGAAGCCTAATTAGGCCTAGACAGTGTTTGAAAAAGGCATCTAAGAGTAGAGTTAGGACAATAAATTTCATGAAAAGGATGAATTAAAAATATGGTTTCATAATATAACCTTATTTTTTTAATACCAATTAATATCTATTTGTATAACTTTAAAAGGCCAAAAAAAGGCTATTACCAAGTTAGACCAAAGATAAGAAGCAATGTAATTTGAAAGAGATGTAATAAGATGTTATGTGAGTTGGATAAGGAATAAAATAGGACTATAATGAAAATTATAATGATTTTAATAACCCTAATAAAAAATAATAAACCTTAAAAGTTATGTGGAGTTATGTTGCTTAGAAGCCTTTGTCAATAAATGAGATAGTTGAAACAAAATAAGTTAAGTTATTTAGATTTTCCCTCTACATCATTTGGTATCAGAGATTAAGAGATCTTGGGAGGATAGTAAGTGTTAGGTTGTGGAGCTAAAAGCTTCACTGATGTAGACATGGAGGAGGTTGCAGAAGGGTTGCGGAGTGTTATTGTCACCGACGTCGGTCAGGCCAACCGATGTCGGTAGGGTAAAGACAGGAAGCAATCGACGTCGGTCAGTAGTCAGCCAGCGTCGGCGACCCCTAGGCAGACAGGGACCAGCGTTGGTCACCTATGTGGTTCGACTACAAGTATATTATGGGCAGTTAGTTGATGAACCAAGTGTTTGCATGTTTAGAGCTAATTTTAGACTGCGAGTTGTGGATCTAATTATTGTAATTAGATGTCTAATTATTGTTTGGATGAGATTTATATAATAGACTCATAGATTGTATTGTAAAATTGTGATAGAGAGTAAGAGAGCATTATTATAAGCTCCTTCTATGTGTGAGGTGCGCAATGGTGTGTTCCTCCTAGTGCCACAGTACCAAGTATGGGTGCTTGATTAGAGAATCAACAGGGTTCTTCATGTATGTATGATCTTGGTCATCAGGTGAGCATGGCTTCTATAGGAGATCTACATGGTAAGTAAGATCATTGATTTTTAGATGTATGTGTGTGCAAAGTCAAGGTTCACAGGTGTGCAGAACTAGGTTGATTTGCAGGTGTGCAAGATCAGATAGGACAGCAACACAACAGGGAGCAGAATATGGCAGGATCTACTTGGAGTATAGTGTGTACTCAGATAGAGCAAGAGAGGAAGGCAAGGAAGATCCTTCCATAAGTAAGGTCTATTGAGGTGCAGGTTGTTACAGGTTTAAGGGAGATCTACTTGAAGTACATTTGTGTACTTGTGGAGTGCGTGGAGCACAGGTATAAGGTGAACACCAACTCAGTGTTTGAGTTGGGTGTTGGGACTTAAGAGAGAGAGGTTTAAGGAGAGAATTACTGTTCACTTGAGGTGTGGGAAGCCTCTGAAGAGGTGGTGGAGAAGAAGTGGCATCTTCTTTATTGTATTCTTTTTCGTATGAGTATTAATACAAGTTGTGTATTATCTCTCATATCATGTGTTATTTCTGGATTCTAGTTACTTGTTAATTCGGGTTAATTCCACATATTAAGTTTCTTATATTTAGTAATCAATTGTGTGCTTCTGGTATTCATATCCCAACACGTGGTATCAGAGCTAAGGTTGTAGGGAGCATGTTTTGTGTTTGGTTACAGGGCACTCTCAGGGGTTTTTGATTGAGTGAGAGTAGAGCAATGGCAGATCAAAGTAAGCTAAGAATGGAGGAGTTGAAAGCACAGATGGTCACTTACGGTCCTATGGAAAGAAAGAGCAGGTAAAAGAAGATTGTTGGTTGGTAGTAGATCAGCATGAAGGAACTGAAGATGTAGATGTTGCAGAGGTTATTGCACAGGATGCTTTGGAAGGTTTCTTAGATAAAGTTAAATCTTGGATAACAGATTCTGTTGCCTCTTTCCATGTAGCCCCAGGGAGAGGAGTAGGTGAGCCTTGCCAAAGAATTGGCAAAGGGGAAGTGAAGCTGAAATTGCAGGCAGAGGCCAACACATGGGTGTTAAAGGAGGTCATGCGGGTCCCAGGTTTGGAGATATTGCTAATTTATTTAGAAGAGTTGGGTGATGAGAGATGCAAAAGAACTCTCACAATGGATGCACTTGAATTAGCTGGTGGTAAAAAAATAGGTACTCTTTATCTACTTGTTTATATTACTAATTCTTCTTTTATTGCAGAGATGTGGCTTCGTAGGCTTGGTCACATGAGCAGGAAGGAGATGAATGTTCTTAAGTAGAAGACAAATATATTTGACAAGCTTAAGAACTAGAAAGCCTTGGTGTTCTTGGAGGAGATGGCAGACAGAGACCAGTGGATGGGGCTGGATACTTCTGAGCAGGGCAGTTTGGACATGGGACTTGATTCAAAGGAGCTTACGAGTAAAAAGTCATCACTCACAAAAAACATAGGTACCAGCATCGATAGGAAAACTGATGTTGGTAGTAGGTAAGATTGATGTCAGTCATGAGGACCGATGTCAGCAACATAGGACACCGACGTCGACAGGGTTGGTAGCCAGGATAGGCGCAAGAACTGATGTCGGTCGAATGTAGACTATGTGGTGACTGAGGTCGGTCACTGAGATAGATTTTGGGTGGATAGCAAGCTATCAAGGAGTCTCAAACACCCATATGGAGGACTGAAGACGTAAATAGGCCTCAAATTCGTTGTTCTTCTTCTTTATACTAGTTGCTGACTGCAGAGCAGAAAGGATCCAGGAAATAGTGGGAGCATGGCATGGAGAGAATGCAAAACCAAGCAAGAGATTTGGTAGGGTTGCTAGCCAATATAAAAACATAGAGATGAATGGATACCTTAGTTAAAGAATAGAGAAAATGGACATGTGAGATGAAAGGCCAGGCATATGGTCTTGAGGGAGCTGCAGGACAGTGGGACAGGGCTGACAGGTGGTACCAAGTGGATGACAAAGTAGGGCTTTAGTCAATGTTAGTATAACCACTGTGTTTGTCTTACCAGGTGGATGATGGTCACAACATTATCCTATTGTTGTATGTGGAGGATGAGCTTGGTGGAGGTTTAGACATACAGGGTTTTGCTGAGCTAAGTGTAAGATTAGTTTAGTGGCATGTCACGAAGAATTTAGAGTAGCAAAATTCTTCGACATGGGAGACATGGAGATCACAGGTTGATTTTGTCTCCAGTGGGAGCTGATGTGAATCAGGTGTTGGTGAGATGCAGGATGTAGAATCGGAGCACACCTAGGGCTGGATAGTTTAGTGTCTGAAATCACATGAGGACTAGTATAGACCTGAGTTTGCCCAAGTAGTGGATGTTGTCAGAGAGTTAGGAGCCAATTCGAAGAAGAGAGTTCTCAGAGATTTGAGAGGGACCAACAGCAAGGATTCATGCTATGTAGGGTCAGGACTTCACTACATGTGTTTGTAGATGCGGATGCGTCAGGGTACTCGGATGATAGGAGGTACACCATAGGTTGTGTGGTGAGTTGTCTTCAAGATTTAGCTTGAAGAGGGATACAAACCAGGAAATAGATTAGATGGGGTATAGGTACAGGTATAGGTACATTGTAGCTATTTATCTACAAGTGGGATATTATTAGGTTGTGGAGCTAAAAGCTTCACTGATGCAGACATGGAGGAGGTTGCAGAAGGGTTATGGAGTGTTACTGTCACTGGCGTCGGTCAGGCCAACTGACATCGGCAGAGTAGAGACAGGAAGCAACTAAAGTCAGTCAGTAGTCGGTTGGCGTTGGTGACCCCCAGGTAGATAGGGACCGGCATCGATCACCTGTGTGGTTCGACTGCGAGTATATTATGGGCAATTAGTTGATGAACCAAGTGTTTGCATGTTTAGAGCTAATTTTAGACTGAGAGCTGTGGATCTAATTATTGTAATTGGATGTCTAATTATTGTTTGGATGAGATCTATATAATAGACTCATGGATTGTATTGTAAACTTGTGCTAGAGAGTAAGAGAGCATTATTATAAACTCCTTCTGTGTGTGAGGTGAGCAATGGTGTGTTCCTCCTAGTGCCACAGTACCAAGTGTGGGTGCTGGATTGGAGAATCAGTAGGGTTCTTCATGTATGTATGATCTTGGTCATCAGGTGAGCATGGCTTCTATAGGATATCTACATGGTAAGTAAGATCATTTATTTGAAGATGTATGTGTGTGCAAGGTCAAGGTTCACAGGTGTGCAGAACCAGGTTGATTTGTAGGTGTGCAAGATCAGATAGGACAGTAGCATAATAGGGAGCAAAATCAGACAGGATCTACTTGGAGTACAGTGTGTACTCAGATAGAGCAAAAGAGGAAGGCAAGGAAGATCCTTCCATAAGAAAGGTCTATTGAGGTGCAAGTTGTTGCAGGTTTAAGGGAGATCTACTTGAAGTAGGTTAGTGTACTTGTGGAGTGCGTGGAGCACTTTTAGAGTGTGTGGAGCACAGGTATAAGGTGAACACCAACTCAGTGTTTGAGTTGGGTGTTGGGACCTAAGAGAGAGAGCTTTGAGGAGAGAATTACTATTCACTTGAGATGTGGGAAGCCTCTGAAGAGGTGGTGGAGAAGAAGTGGCATCTTCTTTATTGTATTCTTTTTTGTATGAGTATTAATACAAGTTGTGTATTATCTCTCATATCATGTGTTATTTCTAGATTCTAGTTACTTGTTAATTCTGGTTAATTCCACATATTAAGTTGCTTGTATTTGGTAATCAATTGTGTGCTTTCGGTATTCATATCCCAACACGTGGTATCAGAGCTAAGGTTGTAGGGAGCATGTTTTGTGTTTGGTTACAGGTCACTTTCAAGGGTTTCTGATTGAGTGGGAGTAGAGAAATGGAAGATCAAAGTAAGCTAAGAATGGAGGAGTTGAAAAGCACAGATGGTCACTTACGGTCCTATGGAAAGAAAGAGCAGGTAAAAGAAGATTGTTGGTTGGTAGCAGATCAGCATGAAGGAACTGAAGATGCAGATGTTGCAGTGGTTATTGCACAGGATGCTTTGGAAGGTTTCTTGGATAAATTTGAATCTTGGATAACATATTTTTTGCCTCTTTCCATGCAGCCCCAGGGAGAGGAGCTGGTGAGCCTTGCCAAAGAATTGGCAAAGGGGAAGTGAAGCTGAAATTGTAGGCAGAGGCCAACACATGGGTGTTGAAGGAGGTCATGCAGGTCCCAGGTTTGGAGATGTGGCTAATTTTTTCAAAAGAGTTGGGTGATGAGAGATGCACAAGAACTCTCACAGTGGATGCACTTGAATTAGCTGGTGTAAGAAAATAGGTACTCTTTATCTACTTGTTTATATTACTGATTCTTCTTTTATTGTGGAGACGTGGCTTCGTAAGCTTGGTCACATGAGCAGGAAGGAGATGCATGTTCTTAAGCAGAAGATAGATATATTTGACAGGGTTAAAAACTGGAAAGCCTTGGTGTTCTTAGAGGAGATGATAGATAGAGACCAGTGGATGGGGCTAGATACTTCTGAGCAAGGCAGTTTGGACATGGGACTTGATTCAAAGGAGCTCACGGGTAAAAAGTCATCACTCATAGAAAACATAGGTATCGGCATCGATAGGAAAACTGATGTCGGCAGTAGGTAAGTCTGACATCGGTCAAGAGGAGCGATGTCGACAGCATAGGACACTGACGTCGGCAGGGTTGGTAGTCAGGACAGGCGCAGGAACTGATGTCGATCAGATGCAGACTTTGTGGTGACCGAGGTCGATCACTATAATGGATTTTGGGTTGACAACAAGCTATCAAGGAGTCTCAAACACCCATAAGGAGGACTGAAGATGTAAGTAGGCCTCAAATTCATTGTTCCTCTTCTTTATACTAGTTGTTGACTGCAGAGCAAGAAGGATCCAGGAAACAGTGGGAGCATGGCATGGAGAGAATGCAGAACTAAGCGGAAGATTTGGTAGGGTTACCAACTAGTATGAAAACACAAAGATGAATGGATACCTTAGTTGAAGAATAGAGAGAACGGACACGTGAGATGGAAAGCCAGGCATATGGTCTTGAGGGAGCTGCAGGATAGTGGGACAAGGCTGACAGGTGGTACCAGGTGGATGACAAAGCAGGGCTTTAGTCAATGTCAGTATAACCACTGTGTTTGTCTTACCAGGTGGATGATGGTCACAAAATTATCCTATTGCTGTATGTGGAGGATGAACTTGGTGCAAGTTCAGACATATAGGGTTTTGCTGAGCTAAGGGTAAGATTAGTTCAGTGGCATGTCACGAAGAATTTAGAGCAGTGAAATTCTTCGGCATGAGAGACATGGAGATCACAAGTTGATTTTGTCTCTAGTGGGAACTGATGTGAATCAGGTGTTGGTGAGATGCAAGATGTAGAATCGAAGCACACCTAAGGCTGAACAGTTCAGTGTCTAAAATCACATGAGGTCTAGTATAGACCTGAGTTTGCCCAAGCAGTGGGTGTTGTCAGAGAGTTAGGAGCCAATTCAGAGAAGTGAGTTCTCAGGGATTTGAGAGGGACCAGTAGTAGGGATTCATGCTACGTAGGGTCAGGACTTCACTACATGTGTTTGTAGATGTGGATGTGGTAGGGTACGCAGATGATAGGAGGTACACCATAGGTTGTGTGGTGGGTTGTCTTCAGGATTCAGCTTGAAGAGGGATACAAACTAAGAAAAAAATTAGATGGTTTATAGGTAAAGGTACAGTGCAACTATTTATCTCCAAGTGGGAGATTGTTAGATTGTAGAGCTAAAAGCTTCACTGATGCAGACATGGAGGAGGTTGCAGAAGGGTTGCGGAGGGTTATTGTCACCGATGTTGGTCAGGCCAACTGACGTCGGTAGGGTAAAGACAGGAAGCAACAGACGTCAGTCAGTAGTCGGCCAGCGTCAGTGACCCCCAAGCAGACAGGGACTGGCATTGGTCACCTATGAGTATATTGTGGGTAGTTAGTTGACGAACCAAGTGTTTGTATGTTTAGAGCTACTTTTAGACTGAGAGCTGTGGATCTAATTATTGTAATTGGATGTCTAATTATTGTTTAGATGAGATTTATATAATAGACTCATGGATTGTATTGTAAACTTGTGCTAGAGAGTAAGAGAGCATTATTATAAGCTCTTTCTGTGTGTGAGGTGAGCAATGGTGTGTTCCTCCTAGTTCCACAGTACCAAGTGTGGGTGCTGGATTGGAAAATCAGCAGGGTTCTTCATGTATATATGATCTTGGTCATCAGGTAAGCATGGCTTTTATAGGAGATCTACATGGTAAGTAAGATCATTGATTTGTAGATGTATGTGTGTGTAAGGTCAAGGTTCATAGGTGTGTAGAACCAGGTTGATTTATAAGTGTGCAAGATCAAATAGGACAGCAACACAATAGGGAGCAGAATCAGGCAAGATCTACTTGGAGTACAGTGTGTACTCAGATAGAGCAAGAGAGGAAGACAAGGAAGATCCTTCCATAAGTAAGGTCTATTGAGGTGCAGGTTGTTGTAGGTTCAGGGGAGATCTACTTAAAGTAAATTTGTGTACTTGTGGAGTGCGTGGAGCACTTGTGGAGTGCGTGGAGCACAAGTATAAAGTGAACACCAACTCAGTGTTTGAGTTGGGTGTTGGGACCTAAGAGAGAGAGCTTTGAGGAGAGAATTACTGTTCACTTGAGGTGTGGGAAGCCTCTGAAGAGGTGGTGGAGAAGAAGTGGCATCTTCTTTATTGTATTCTTTTCTGTATGAGTATTAATATAAGTTGTGTATTGTCTCGCATATCATGTGTTATTTCTGAATTCTAGTTACTTGTTGATTCTAGTTAATTCCACATATTAAGTTGCTTGTATTTAGTAATCAATTATGTGCTTTTGGTATTCATATCCCAACATGTGGTATCAGAGCTAAGGTTGTAGGGAGCATGTTTTGTGTTTGGTTACAAGTCACTCTCAGGGGTTTCTGATTGAGTGGGAGTAGAGCAATGGCAGATCAAAGAAAGATAAGAATGGAGGAGTTGAAAAGCACAGATGGTCACTTACGGTCCTATGGAAAGAAAGAGCAGGTAAAAGAAGATTGTTGGTTGGTAGCAGATCAGCATGAAGGAACTCAAGATGCAGATGTTGCAGGGGTTATTGCACAGGATGCTTTGGAATGTTTCTTAGATAATTTGAATCTTGGATAACATATTCTATTGCCTCTTTCCATGCAGCCCCAGGGAGAGGAGCTAGTGAGCCTTGCCAAAGGGGAAGTGAAGCTGAAATTGCAAGCGGAGGCCAACACATGGGTGTTGAAGGAGGTCATGCAGGTCCCAGGTTTGGAGATGTGGCTAATTTCTTCAAAAGAGTTAGGTGATGAGAGATGCACAAGAACTCTCACAGTGGATGCACTTGAATTACCTGGTGGTAAGAAAATAGGTACTCTTTATCTACTTGCTTATATTACTGATTCTTCTTTTATTATGGAGATGTGGCTTCGTAGGCTTGGTAACATGAGCAGAAAGGAGATGCATGTTCTTAAGTGGAAGACAGATATAGTTAACAGGCTTAAGAACTAGAAAGCCTTGGTGTTCTTGGAGGAGATGGCAGATAGAGACCAGTGGATGGGGCTGGATACTTCTGAGCAGGGCAGTTTAGACATGGGACTTGATTCAAAGGAGCTCGCAGGTAAAATTTCATCACTCACAGGAAACATAGGTACTAGCATCAGTAAAAAAACTGACATCGGTAGTAGGTAAGACTGACATCGGTCATGAGGACCGATGTCAACAGCATAGGACACTGACATCAGTAGGATTGGTAGTCAAGACAGGCACAGAAATCGATGTCAGTCGGATGCAGACTATGTGGTGATCGAGGTCGGTCACTGTAACAAATTTTGGGTGGACAACAAGCTATCAAGGAGTCTCAAACACCCATATGGAGGACTGAAGATGTAATTAGGCTTCAAATTTGTTGTTCCTCTTCTTTATACTAGTTACTGACTACAGAGCAGGAAGGATCTAGGAAATAGTGGGAGCATGGCATGGAGATAATGCAGAACCAAGCGGGAGATTTGGTAGGGTTGCCAACTGGTATGAAAACATAGAGACGAATGGACACCTTAGTTGAAAAATAGAGAGAACGGACACATGTGATGGAAGGCCAGGCATATGGTCTTGAAGGAGCTGCATGACAGTGGGACAGGGCTAACAAGTGGTACCAAGTGGATGACAAAGCAGGGCTTTAGTCAATGTCAGTATAACCACTATGTTTGTCTTACCAGGTGGATGATGGTCACAACATTATCCTATTGCTGTATGTGGAGGATGAGCTTGGTGTAGGTTCAGACATATAGGGTTTTGCTGAGCTAAGGGTAAGATTAGTTCAGTGGCATGTCACGAAGAATTTAGAGTAGTGAAATTCTTTGACATGGGAGACATGGAGATCACAGGTTGATTTTGTCTCCAGTGGGAGCTGATGTGAATCAGGTGTTGGTGAGATACAGGATGTAGAATTAGAGCACACCTAGGGCTGGACAGTTTAGTTTCCAAAATCACACGAGGTCTATTATAGACCTGAGTTTGCCCAAGTAGTGGGTGTTGTCAGAGAGTTAGGAGCCAATTCGATGAAGTGATTTCTCAGGGATTTGAGAGGGACCAGCAGTAGGGATTCATTCTACATAGGGTTAGGACTTCACTACATGTGTTTATAGATATGGATGTGGCAGGGTACTTGGATGACAGGAGGTACACCATAGGTTGTGTGGTGGGTTGTCTTCAGGATTCAGCTAGAAGAGGCATACAAATCAAGAAATAGATTAGATGGGGTACAGGTACAGGTACAATGCAGCTATTTATCTCCAAGTGGGAGATTATTAGGTTGTAGAGCTAAAATCTTCACTGATGCAGACATCGAGGAGGTTACAGAAGGGTTGTAGAGTGTTATTGTCACCGGCATCGATCAGGCCAACTGACGTCAGTAGGGTAGAGATAGGAAGCAACCGACGTCGGTCAGTAGTCAGCCGGCATCGATGACACCCAAGCAGATAGGGACCAGCGTCGGTCACCTGTGTGGTTCGACTGTGAGTATATTATGGGTAGTTAGTTGACGAACCAAGTGCCACAGTACCAAGTGTGGGTGTTGGGTTGGAGAATCAACATGCTTCTTCATGTATGTATGATCTTGATCATCAGGTGAGCATGGATTCTATAAGAAATCTACATGGTAAGTAAGATCATTGATTTGCAGATGTATGTGTGTGCAAGGTCAAGATTCATAGGTGTGCAAAATTGGGTTGATTTGCAGGTGTGCAAGATTAGATAAGACAATAACACAACATGGAGTAGAATCAGGTAGGATCTACTTGGAGTACAGTGTGTACTCAGATAGAGCAAGAGAGGAAGGCAAGGAAGATCCTTCCATAAGTAAGGTCTATTGAGGTGCAGATTGTTGCAGGTTCAAGGGAGATCTACTTGAAGTATGTTTCTATACTTTTGGAGTGCGTGGAGCACTTGTGGAGTGCGTGGAGCATAGGTATAAGGTGAACACCAACTCAGTGTTTGAGTTGGGTGTTGGGACCTAAGAGAGAGAGCTTTAAGGAGAGAATTACTGTTCACTTGAGGTGTGGGAAGCCTCTGAAGAGGTGGTGGAGAAGAAGTGGCATCTTCTTTATTGTATTCTTTTCTGTATGAGTATTAATACAAGTTGTGTATTGTCTCTCATATCATGTGTTATTTTTGGATTCTAGTTACTTGTTGATTCTAGTTAATTCCGCATATTAAGTTGCTTGTATTTGGTAATCAATTGTGTGCTTCCGATATTCATATCCCAACACGTGGTATCAGAGCTAAGGCTGTAGGGAGCATGTTTTGTGTTTGGTTACAGGTCACTTTCAGGGGTTTCTAATTGAGTGGGAGTAGAGCAATGGCAGATCAAAATAAGCTAAGAATAGAGGAGTTGAAAAGCATAGATGGTCACTTACGGTCCTATGGAAAGAAAGAACAGGGAAAAGAAGATTGTTGGTTGGTAACAGATCAGCATGAAGGAACTGAAGATGCAGATGTTGCAGGGGTTATTTCACAGGATGATTTGGAAGGTTTTTTGGATAAATTTGAATCTTGAATAACAGATTCTGTTACCTCTTTCCATGCAGCCCCAGGGAAAGGAGCTGGTGAGCCTTGCCAAAGAATTGGCAAAGGGGAAGTGAAGGTGAAATTGTAGGCAGAGACAAACACATGGGTGTTGAAGGAGGTCATGCAAGTCCCAGGTTTGGAGATGTGGCTAATTTCTTCAGAAGAGTTGGGTGATGAGAGATGCACAAGAACTCTCATAGTGGATGCACTTGAATTAGATGGTGGTAAAAAAATAGGTACTCTTTATCTACTTGTTTATATTACTGATTCTTCTTTTATTGCAGAGACGTGGCTTCATAGGCTCGATCACATGAGCAGGAAGGAGATGCATGTTCTTAAGAGAAAGATAGATATATTTGATAGGCTTAAGAACTGGAAAGCCTTGGTGTTCTTGGAGGAGATGGCAGACAGAGACTAGTGGATGGGGCTAGATACTTCTGAGTAGGGTAGTGTGGACATGGGACTTGATTCAAAGGAGCTCGCAGGTAAAAAGTCATCACTCACAGGAAACACAGGTACCGACATCGATAGGAAAACTGACATCGATAGTAGGTAAGACCGACGTCGGTCACGAGGACCGACGTCAGCAACATAGAACACTGACATCGGTAGGGTTGGTAGTCAGAATAGGCACAAGAACCGATGTCAGTCGGATGTAGACTGTGTGGTGACCAAGGTCGGTCACTGTAACAGATTTTGGGTGGACAACAAGCTGTCAAGGAGTCTCAAACACCCATATGGAGGACTGAAGATGTAAGTAGGCCTCAAATTTGTTGTTCCTCTTCTTTATACTAGTTGCTAACTGCAGAGCAGGATGGATCCAAGAAATAGTGGGAACATGGCATGGAGAGAATGCAGAACTAAGCGAGAGATTTTTTAGGATTGCCAGTTGGTATGAAAACACAGAGATGAATGGATACCTTAGTTGAAGAATAGAGAGAATAGACACGTGAGATGGAAGGCTAGGCATATGGTCTTGAGAGAGCTGCAGGATAGTGGGATAGGGCTGACAGGTGGTACCAAGTGGATGACAAAGCAGGGCTTTAGTCAATGTCTGTATAACTACTGTGTTTGTCTTACCAGGTGGATGATGGTCGCAACATTATCCTAGTTCTATATGTGGAGGATGAGCTTGATGCAGGTTCAGACATTCAAGGTTTTGCTGAGCTAAGGGTAAGATTAGTTCAGTGGCATGTCATGAAGAATTTAGAGCAGCAAAATTCTTCAGCATGGGAGACATGGAGATCACAGGTTGATTTTGTCTCTAGTGGGAGCTGATGTGAATCAGGTGTTGGTGAGACGCAGGATGTAGAATCGGAGCACACCTAGGGCTAGATAGTTCAGTGTCTAAAATCACATGAGGTCTGGTATAAACTTGAGTTTGCCCAAGCAGTGGGTGTTGTCAGAGAGTTAGGAGCCAATTCAGAGAAGTGAGTTCTCAAGGATTTGAGAGTGACCAGCAGTAGAGATTCATGCTACGTAGGGTTAGGACTTCACTACATGTGTTTGTAGATGTAGATGCGGCAGGGTACTCAGATGACAGGAGGTACACCATAGGTTGTGTGGTGGGTTGTCTTCAGGATTCAGCTTGAAGAGGGATACAAACCAGGAAACAGATTAGATGGGGTACAAGTATAGGTACAATGCAGCTATTTATCTCTAAGTGGGAGATTGTTAGGTTGTGGAACTAAAAGCTTCACTGATGCAGACATGGAGGAGGTTGTAGAAGGGTTATAGAGTGTTACTATCAATGGCATCGGTCAGGCCAATCGACGTTGGTAGGGTAGAGACAGGAAGCAACCGATGTCAGTCAGTAGTCAACTGGCATCGACAACCCCAAGGTAGATAGGGACTGGCATTGGTCACCTGTGTGGTTTGATTGCAAGTATATTACGGGCAGTTAATTGACGAACCAAGTGTTTGCATGTTTAAAGCTAATTTTAGACTGAGAGCTGTGGATCTAATTATTATAATTGGATGTCTAATTATTGTTTGGATGAGATTTATATAATAGACTCATGAATTGTATTGTAAACTTGTGCTAGAGAGTACGAGAGTATTATTATAAGCTCCTTCTATGTGTGAGGTGAGCAATGGTGTGTTCCTCTTAGTGCCACAGTACCAAGTGTGGGTGCTAGATTGGAAAATCAGTAGGGTTCTTCATGTATGTATGATCTTGGTCATCAGGTGAGCATAGATTTTATAAGAGATCTACATAGTAAGTAAGATCATTGATTTGTAGATGTATGTGTGTGTAAGGTCAAAGTTCACAGGTGTGCAGAACCAGGTTGATTTGCAGGTGTGCAAGATCAGATAAGACAGCAACACAAAAGGGAGCAAAATCAGGTAAAATCTACTTGAAGTACAGTGTGTACTTAAATAGAGCAAGAGAGGAAGGCAAGGAATATCCTTCCATAAGTAAGGTCTATTGAGGTGTAGGTTGTTGTAGGTTCAGGGGAGATCTACTTGAAGTACGTTTGTGTACTTGTGGAGTGTGTGGAGCACCTGTGGAGTGCGTGGAGCACAGGTATAAGGTGAACACCAACTCAGTGTTTGAGTTGAGTGTTGGGACCTAAGAGAGAGAGATTTGAGGAGAGAATTATTGTTCATTTGAGGTGTGGAAAGCCTCTGAAGAGGTGGTGGAGAAGAAGTGGCATCTTCTTTATTGTATTCTTTTTTGTATGAGTATTAATACAAGTTGTGTATTGTCTCTCATATCATGTGTTATTTCTGGATTCTAGTTGCTTGTTGATTCTGGTTAATTCTGCATATTAAGTTGCTTGTATTTGGTAATCAATTGTGTGCTTCTGATATTCATATCCCAACACGTGGTATCATAGCTAAGGTTGTAGGGAGCATGTTTTTTGTTTGGTTACAGGTCACTTTTAGGGGTTTTTGATTGAGTGGGAGTAGAGCAATAGCATATCAAAGTAAGCTAAGAATGGAGGAGTTGAAAAGCACAGATGGTCACTTACGGTCTTATGGAAAGAAAGAACAGGTAAAAGAAGATTGTTGGTTGGTAGCAGATCAGCATGAAGAAACTGAAGATATAGATGTTGCAGGGGTTATTGCACAGGATGCTTTGGAAGGTTTCTTGGATAAAGTTGAATCTTGGATAATAGATTCTATTGCCTCTTTCCATGCAGCCCCAGGGAGAGGAGCTGGTGAGCCTTGCCAAAGAATTGACAAAGGGGAAGTGAAGCTGAAATTGCAAGCGGAGGCCAACACATGGGTGTTGAAAGAGGTCATGTAGGTCCCAGGTTTGGAGATGTGACTGATTTCTTCAAAAGAGTTGGGTGATGAGAGATGCACAAGAACTCTCACAGCGGATGCACTTGAATTAGCTGGTGGTAAGAAAATAGGTACTCTTTATCTACTTGTTTATATTACAGATTCTTCTTTTATTGCAGAGACGTGGCTTCATAGGCTTGGTCACATGAGCAGGAAGGAGATGCATGTTCTTAAGTGGAAGAAAGATATATTTGATAGGCTTAAGAACTAGAAAGCCTTGGTGTTCTTGGAGGAGATGGCAGACAGAGACCAGTGGATGGGGCTGGATACTTCTGAGCAAGGTAGTTTGGACATGGGACTTGATTCAAAGGAGCTCACGAGTAAAAAGTCATCACTCACAGGAAACATAGGTACCGACATCGATAAGAAAACCAACGTTGATAGTAGGTAAGACTAACATCTGTCATGAGGACCAACATCGGCAGCATAGGACACCGACGTCGGCAGGGTTGGTAGTCAGGAAAGGTGCAAGAATCGATGTCGATCAGATGCAGACTATGTGGTGACCGAGGTCGGTCACTATAACAGATTTTGGGTGGACAACAAGCTGTCAAGGAGTCTCAAACACCCATATGGAGGACTGAAGACATAAGTAGGCCTCAAATTCGTTGTTCCTCTTCTTTATACTAGTTTCTGACTGCAGAGCAAGAAGGATCCAGAAAACAGTGGGAGCATGGCATGGAGAGAATGTAGAAATAAGTGGGAGATTTGGTAGGATTGCCAACTGGTATGAAAAGATAGAGATGAATGGATACCTTAGTTGAAAAATAGAGAGAACAGACACGTGAGATGGAAGGCCAGGGATATGGTCTTGAGGGAGTTGTAGGATAGTGGGCCAGGGCTGACAGGTGGTACCAGGTGGATGACAAAGCAGGGCTTTAGTCAATGTCAGTATAACCACTGTGTTTGTCTTACTAGGTGGATGATGGTTGCAACATTATCCTATTGCTTTATGTGTAGGATGAGCTTGGTGCAAGTTCAGACATACAAGGTTTTGCTGAGCTAAAGGTAAGATTAGTTCAGTGGCATGTCACGAAGAATTCAGAGCAAGAAAATTCTTCGGCATGGGAGACATGGAGATCACAGGTTGATTTTGTCTCTAGTGGGAGCTGATGTGAATCAGGTGTTGGTGAGATGCAGGATTTAGAATCAGAGCACACCTAGGGCTGGACAGTTCAGTGTTTGAAATCACATGAGGTATAGTATAGACCTGAGTTTGTCCAAGCAGTGGGTGTTGTCAGAGAGTTAGGAGCCAATTCAGAGAAGTGAGTTCTCAGGGATTTGAGAGGGACCAGTAGTAGGGATTCATGCTACATAGGGTCAAGACTTCACTACATGTGTTTGTAGATGTGGATGCAGCAGGGTACTCGGATGACAGGAGGTACACCACAGGTTACATGGTGGGTTGTCTTCAGGATTTAGCTTGAAGAGGGATACAAACCAAGAAATAGATTAGATGGGGTACAGGTACAGGTACAATGCAGCTATTTATCTCCAAGTGGGAGATTTTTAGGTTGTGGAGCTAAAAGCTTCACTGATGTAGACATGGAGGAGGTTGCAGAAGGGTTGTGAAGTCTTACTGTCATAGGCGTCAGTCAGGCCAACCGACATCGGCAGGGTAGAGACAAGAAGCAACCAATGTCAGTCAGTAGTCGTCTGGCGTCGACAACCCCCAGGCAGACAGAGACCAACGTCGATCACCTGTGTGGTTCGACTGTGAGTATATTACAGGCAGTTAGTTGATGAACCAAGTGTTTACATGTTTAGAGCTAATTTTAGACTGAGAGCTGTGAATCTAATTATTGTAATTGGATGTCTAATTATTGTTTGGATGAGATCTATATAATAGACTCATGGATTGTATTGTAAACTTGTGCTAGAGAGTAAGAGAGCATTATTATAAGCTCCTTCTCTGTGTGAGGTGATCAATGGTGTGTTCCTCCTAGAGCCACAGTACCAAGTGTGGGTGCTAGATTGGAGAATCAGTAGGGTTCTTCATGTATGTATGATCTTGGTTATCAGGTGAGCATAACTTCTATAGGAGATCTACATGATAAGTAAGATCATTGATTTGTAGATGTATGTGTGTGCAAGGTCAAAGTTCATAAGTGTGCAGAACCAAGTTGATTTGCAGGTGTGCAAGATCAGATAAGATAGCAACACAACAGGGAGCAGAATCAAGTAGGATCTACTTGGAGTACAGTGTGTACTCAGATAGAGCAAGAGAGGAAGGCAAGGAAGATCCTTCCATAAGTAAGGTCTATTGAGGTGAAGGTTGTTGCAGGTTCATGGGAGATCTACTTGAAGTACATTTATGTACTTGTGGAGTGCGTGGAGCACAGGTATAAGGTGAACACCAACTCAGTGTTTGAGTTGGGTGTTGGGACCTAAGAGAGAGAGCTTTGAAGAGAGAATTACTATTCACTTGAGGTGTGGGAAGCCTCTGAAGAGGTGGTGGAGAAGAAGTGGCATCTTCTTTATTGTATTCTTTTCTATATGAGTATTAATACAAGTTATGTATTATCTCTCATATCATGTGTTATTTCTAGATTCTAGTTACTTGTTGATTCTGGTTAATTATGCATATTAAGTTGCTTGTATTTGGTAATCAATTGTGTGCTTCCGGTATTCATATCCCAACACGTGGTATCAGAGCTAAGGTTTTAGGGAGCATGTTTTGTGTTTGGTTACAGGTCACTCTCAGAGGTTTCTGATTGAGTGGGAGTAGAGCAATGGCAGATCAAAGTAAGCTAAGAATGGAGGAGTTGAAAAGCACAGATGGTCACTTACGGTCCTATGGAAATAAAGAGCAGGTAAAAGAAGATTGTTGGTTGGTAGCAGATCAACATGAAGAAACTGAAGATGCAAATGTTGCAGGGGTTATTGCACAAGATGCTTTGGAAGGTTTCCTGGATAAAGTTGAATCTTGGATAATAGATTCTATTGCCTCTTTCCATGCAGCCCCAGGGAGATGAGCTGGTGAGCCTTGCCAAATAATTGGCAAAGGAGAAGGGAAGCTGAAATTGTAGGCAGAGGCCAACACATGGGTGTTGAAGGAGGTCATGCAGGTCCCAAGTTTGGAGATGTGGCTAATTTCTTTAGAAGAGTTGGGTGATGAGAGATGCACAAAAACTCTCACAGCAGATGCACTTGAATTAGCTGGTGGTAAGAAAATAGGTACTCTATATCTACTTGTTTCTATTACTAATTCTTCTTTTATTGCAGAGACGTGGCTTCGTAGACTTGGTCACATGAGTAGGAAAGAGATGCATGTTCTTAAGTGGAAGATAGATATATTTGACAGGATTAAGAACTGGAAAGCCTTGGTGTTCTTGGAGGAGATGGCGAACAGAGACCAGTGGATGGGGCTGGATACTTATAAGCAGGGCAGTTTGGACATGGGACTTGATTCAAAGGAGCTCACCGGTAAAAAGTCATCACTCACAAGAAACACAGGTACTGGTATCGGCAGGAAAACTGACGTTGGTAGTAGGTAAGATCGACATCGGTCACAAGGACCGATGTCAGTAGCATAGAACACCAACGTCGACAGGCTTGGTAGTCAAGACATGTGCAAGAACGGATGTCAATCAAATGCAGACTGTGTGGTGATCGAGGTCGGTCACTGTAATAGATTTTGGGTGGACAACAAGCTGTTAAGGAGTCTCAAACACCCATATGGAGGACTGAAGATGTAAGTAGGCCTCAAATTTGTTGTTCCTCTTCTTTATACTAGTTACTGACTACAGAGTAGGAAGGATCCAGGAAACAGTGGGAGCATGGCATGGAGAGAATGCAGAACCAAGCGGGAGATTTGGTAGCATTGCCAGCTGATATGAAAACACAGAGATGAATGGATACCTTAGTTGAAGATTAGAGAGAATGGACACATGAGATGGAAGGCCGGGCATATGGTCTTGAGGGAGCTGTAAGATAGTGGGATAGGGCTGACAGGTGGTACCAGGTGGATGACAAAGCAGGGCTTTAGTCAATGTTAGTATAACCACTATGTTTGTCTTACTAGATGGATGATGCTCGCAACATTATCTTGTTGTTGTATGTGGAGGATGAGCTTGGTGTAGGTTCAGACATACAGGGTTTTGCTGAGCTAAGGGTAAGATTAGTTCAGTGGCATGTCACGAAGAATTTAGAGCAGCAAAATTCTTTGGCATGGAAGACATAGAGATCACAGGTTAATTTTGTCTCCAGTGGGAGCTGATGTGAATCAAGTGTTGGTGAGACGCAGGATGTAGAATCGGAGCACACCTAGGGCTGGACAGTTCTGTGTCTGAAATCACATGAGGTATAGTATAGACCTGAGTTTGCCCAAGCAGTGGGTGTTGTCAGAGAGTTAGGAGCCAATTCAGAGAAGTGAGTTCTCAAGGATTTGAGAGGGACCAGCAGTAGGGATTCATGTTATGTAGGGTCAAGACTTCACTACATGTGTTTGTAGATGTGGATGTGGCAGGGTAATCAGATGACAGGAGGTACACCACAGGTTATGTGGTGGGTTATCTTCAGGATTTAGCTTGAAGAGGGATACAAACAAGGAAATAGATTAGATGGGGTACAGGTACAGGTACAGTGCAGCTATTTATCTTCAAGTGGGAGATTGTTAGGTTGTGGATCTAAAAGCTTCACTGATGCAGACATGGAGGAGGTTGCAGAAGGGTTGCAGAGTGTTACTGTCATTGGCGTCGGTCAGGCCAACCGACGTCGGTAGGATAGAGACAGGAAGCAACCGATGTCGGTCAGTAGTCAGTCGGCGTCGATGACCCCCAGGTGGTCAAGGACCAGCATTGATCACCTGTGTGGTTTGACTGCGAGTATATTACGTGCAGTTAGTTGATGAACCAAGTGTTTGCATGTTTAGAGCTAATTGTAGACTAAGAGCTATGGATCTAATTATTGTAATTGGATGTCTAATTATTGTTTGGATGAGATCTATATAATAGACTCATGGATTGTATTGTAAACTTGTGCTAGAGAGTAAGAGAGCATTATTATAAGCTCCTTCTGTGTGTGAGGTGAGCAATGGTGTGATCCTCTTAGTGCCACAGTACCAAGTGTGGGCGCTGGATTGGAGAATCAGCAGGGTTCTTCATGTATGTATGATTTTGGTCATCAGGTGAGCATAACTTCTATAAGAGATCTACATGGTAAGTAAGATCATTGATTTGTAGATGTATATGTGTGCAAGGTCAAGGTTCACAGGTGTGCAGAACTAGGTTGATTTGTAGGTGTGCAAGATCAGATAAGACAGCAACACAATAGGGAGCAGAATCAGGTAGGATCTACTTGGAGTACAATGTGTACTCAGATAGAGTAAGAGAGGAAGGCAAAGAAGATCCTTCCATAAGTAAGGTCTATTGAGGTGCAGGTTGTTGCAATTTCAGGGGAGATCTACTTGAAGTACATTTGTGTACTTATGGAGTGCGTGGAGCACTTGTGGAGTGCGTGGAGCACTTTTGGAGTGCGTGGAGCATAGGTATAAGGTGAACACCAACTCAGTGTTTGAGTTGGGTGTTGGGACCTAAGAGAGAGAGGTTTGAGGAGAGAATTACTGTTCACTTGAGGTGTGAGAAGCCTCTAAAGAGGTGGTGGAAAAGAAGTGGCATCTTCTTTATTGTATTCTTTTCTGTATGAGTATTAATACAAGTTGTGTATTGTCTCTCATATCATGTGTTATTTCTGGATTCTAGTTACTTGTTGATTTTGGTTAATTCCACATATTAAGTTGCTTGTATTTGGTAATCAATTGTGTGCTTCCGGTATTCATATCCCAACACGTGGTATCAGAGCTAAGGTTGTAGGAAGCATGTTTTGTGTTTGGTTATAGGTCACTCTCAGGGGTTTCTGATTAAGTGGGAGTAGAGCAATGGCAGATCAAAGTAAGCTAAGAATGGAGGAGTTGAAAAGCACAGATGGTCACTTACGGTCCTATGGAAAGAAAGAATAGGTAAAAGAAGATTGTTGGTTGGTAGCAGATCAACATGAAGGAACTAAAGATGCAGATGTTGCAGGGGTTATTGCACAGGATGCTTTGGAAGGTTTCTTGGATAAATTTGAATCTTGAATAACAGATTCTGTTGCCTCTTTCCATGCAGCCCCAGGGAGAGGAGCTGGTGAGCCTTGCCAAAGAATTGGCAAAGGGGAAGTGAAGGTGAAATTGCAGGCAGAGACAAACACATGGGTGTTGAAGGAGGTCATGCAAGTCCCAGGTTTGGAGATGTGGCTAATTTCTTCAGAAGAGTTGGGTGATGAGAGATGCACAAGAACTCTCACAATGGATGCACTTGAATTAGCTGGTGGTAAGAAAATAGGTACTCTTTATCTACTTGTTTATATTACTGATTCTTCTTTTATTGCAGAGATGTGGCTTCATAGGCTTGGGCACATGAGCAAGAAGGAGATGCATGTTCTTAAGTGGAAGACAGATATATTTGATAGGCTTAAGAATAGGAAAGCCTTGGTGTTCTTGGAGGAGATGGCAGACAGAGACTAGTGGATGGGGATGGATACTTCTGAGCAGGGCAGTTTGGACATGGGACTTGATTCAAAGGAGCTCACAGGTAAAAAGTCATCACTCACAGGAAACATAGGTACCTGCATCAGAAGGAAAACCAATGTCGACAGTAGGTAAGATTGACGTCAGTCACAAGGACCGATGTCGGCAGCATAGAACACCGATGTTGACAGGGTTGGTAGTCAGGTTAGGCACAGGAACCAATGTTGATCAGATGCAAACTATGTGGTGACTGAGGTCGGTCACTGTAACAGATTTTGGGTGGATAGTAAGCTATCAAGGAGTCTCAAACACCCATATGGAGGACTGAAGATGTAAGTAGGCCTCAAATTCATTGTTCCTCTTCTTTATACTAGTTGCTGACTGTAGAGCAGGAAGGATCCAGGAAATAGTGGGAGCATGGCATGGAGAGAATGTAGAACCAAGTAGGAGATTTGGTAGGGTTGCCAGCCAATATGAAAACACAGAGATAAATGGATACCTTAGTTGAAGAATAGAGAGAACGGACACGTGAGGTAGAAGGCTAGGTGTATGGTCTTGAGGGAGCTGTAGGATAGTGGGATAGGGCTGATAGGTGGTACCAGGTGGATAACAAAGTAGGGCTTTAGTCAATGTCAGTATAACCATTGTGTTTGTCTTACCAGGTAGATGATGGTCACAACATTATCCTATTGTTGTATGTGGAGGATGAGATTGGTGCAGGTTCAGACATATAGGGTTTTGTTGAGCTAAGGGTAAGATTAGTTCAGTGGCATGTCATGAAGATTTAGAGCAGAAAAATTCTTCGACATGGGAGACATGGAGATCACAGGTTGATTTTGTCTCTAGTGGGAGCTGATGTGAATCAGGTGTTGGTGAGACGCAGGATGTAGAATCAGAGCACACCTAGGGCTGAACAGTTTAGTGTCCAAAATCACATGAGGTCTAGTATAGACCTAAGTTTGCCCAAGCAGTAGGTGTTGTTAAAGAGTTAGGAGCCAATTCAGAGAAGTGAGTTCTTAGGGATTTGAGAGGGACCAGCAGTAGGGATTCATGCTATGTAGGGTTAGGACTTCACTACATGTGTTTTTAGATGCGGATGCGGTAGGGAACTTGAATGACAGGAGGTACACCACAGGTTGTGTGGTGGGTTGTCTTCAAGATTCAACTTGAAGAGGGATACAAACCATTAAACATATTAGATGGGGTACATGTATAGGTACAGTGCAGCTGTTTATCTCCAAGTGGGAGATTGTTAGGTTGTGGAGCTAAAAGCTTCACTGATGCAGACATGGAGGAGGTTGCAGAAGGGTTGCAGAGTGTTACTGTCACTGGCATCGGTCAAGCCAACCGACGTCGACAGGGTAGAGATAGGAAGCAACCAATGTCCGTCAGAAGTCAGCCGGCGTCGGTGACCCCCAGGCAGATAGGGACCGGTGTCGGTCACCTGTGTGGTTCGACTGTGAGTATATTATGGGTAGTTAGTTAACGAACCAAGTGTTTGCATGTTTAGAGCTAATTTTAGACTGAGAGCTGCAGATCTAATTATTGTAATTGGATGTCTAATTATTGTTTGGATGAGATATATATAATAGACTCATGGATTGTATTGTAAACTTGTGCTAGAGAGTAAGAGAGCATTATTATAAGCTCCTTCTATGTGTGAGGTGAGCAATGGTGTGTTCCTCCTAGTGCCACAGTATCAAGTGTGGGTGCTGGATTGGAGAATCAGCAGGGTTCTTCATGTATGTATGATCTTTGTCATCAGGTGAGCATAGCTTCTATAGGAGATCTACATGGTAAATAAGATCATTGATTTGCAGATGTATGTGTGTGCAAGGTCAAGGTTCACAGGTGTGCAGAACTAAGTTGATTTGCAGTTGTGCAAGATTAGATAGGACAACAACACAACAGGGAGCAGAATCAGGCAGGATCTACTTGGAGTACAGTGTGTACTCAAATAGAGCAAGAGAGGAAGGCAAGGAAGATCATTCCATAAGTAGGGTCTATTGAGGTGGAGGTTGTTATAGGTTCAGGGGAGATCTACTTGAAGTACGTTTGTGTACTTGTGGAGTGCGTGGAGCACAGGTATAAGGTGAACACCAACTCAGTGTTTGAGTTGGGTGTTGGGACCTAAGAGAGAGAGCTTTGAGGAGAGAATTACTGTTCACTTGAGATGTGGGAAGCCTCTGAAGAGGTGGTGGAGAAGAAGTGGCATCTTCTTTATTGTATTCTTTTTTGTATGAGTATTAATACAAGTTGTGTATTATCTCTCATATCATGTGTTATTTCTGGATTCTAGTTACTTGTTGATTCTGGTTAATTCTGCATATTAAGTTGCTTGTATTTGGTAATCAATTGTGTGCTTCTGGTATTCATATCCCAACATGTGGTATCAGAGAAAAGGTTGTAGGGAGCATGTTTTGTGTTTGGTTATAGGTCACTCTCAGGGGTTTCTGATTGAGTTGGAGTAGAGTAATGGTAGATCAAAGTAAGCTAAGAATGGAGGAGTTGAAAAGCACAGATGGTCACTTACGGTCTTATGGAAAGAAAGAGCAGGTAAAAGAAGATTGTTGGTTGGTAGCAGATCAGCATGAAGGAACTGAAGATGCAGATGTTGCAGTGGTTATTGCACAAGATGCTTTGGAAGGTTTCTTGGATAAAGTTGAATCTTAGATAGCATATTCTATTGCCTCTTTCCATGCAGGCCCAGGGAGAGGAGCTGGTGAGCCTTGCCAAAGAATTGGCAAAGGGGAAGTGAAGCTGAAATTGCAGGCGGAGGCCAACACATGGGTGTGAAGGAGGTCATGCAAGTCCCAGGTTTGGAGATGTGGCTAATTTCTTTAGAAGAGTTGGGTGATGAGAGATGCACAAAAACTCTCACATTGGATGCACTTGAATTAGTTGGTGGTAAGAAAATAGGTACTCTTTATCTACTTGTTTATATTACTGATTCTTCTTTTATTGCGAAGACGTGGCTTCATAGGCTTGGTCACATGAGCAGGAGGGAGATGCATGTTCTTAAGCGGAAGACAGATATATTTGACAAGCTTAAGAATTGGAAAGCCTTGGTGTTCTTAGAGGAGATGGTAGACAGAGACTAGTGGATGGGGCTGGATACTTCTGAGCAGGGCAGTTTGGACATGGGACTTGATTCAAAGGAGCTCGCAGGTAAAAAGTCATCACTCATAGGAAACACAGGTACCGGCATCGGTAGGAAAACTGACGTCAGTAGTAGGTAAGATCGGCGTCGGTCATGAGGACTGACGTCGGTAGCATAAGACACCGACGTCAACAAGGTTGGTAGTCGGGATAGGCACAGGAACCGATGTCAGTCAGATGCAGACTGTGTGGTGACTGAGGTCGGTCACTGTAACAAATTTTGGGTGGATAGTAAGCTTTCAAGGAGTCTCAAACACCCATATGGAGGATTGAAGATGTAATTAGGCCTCAAATTCATTTTTCCTCTTCATTATACTAGTTGCTGACTACAGAGCAAGAAGGATCCAGGAAATAGTGGGAGCATGGCATGGAGAGAATGCAGAATCAAGCGGGAGATTTGGTAGAGTTACCAGCCGGTATGAAAACACAGAGATGAATGGATACCTTAGTTGAAGAATAGAGAGAACGGACACATGAGATAGAAAGCCAGGCATATGGTCTTGAGGGAAATATAGGATAGTGGGACAGGGCTGACAGGTGGATGACAAAGCAGGGCTTTAGTCAATGTCAGTATAACCACTATGTTTATCTTACCAGGTGGATGATGGTCGCAACATTATCCTGTTGCTGTATATGGAGGATGAGCTTGGTGCAGATTCAAACATACAGGGTTTTGCTGAGCTAAGGGTAAGATTAGTTCAGTGGCATGTCACGAAGAATTTAGAGTAGCAAAATTCTTCGGCATGGGAGACATGGAGATCACAGGTTGATTTTGTCTCTAGTGGGAGCTGATGTGAATCAGGTGTTCGTGAGATGCAGGATGTAGAATCAGAGCACACCTAGGGCTAGACAGTTCAGTGTTTAAAATCACATGAGGTCTAATATAGACCTGAGTTTGCCCAAGCAATGGGTGTTGTCAGAGAGTTAAGAGCCAATTTGGAGAAGTGAGTTCTCAGGGATTTGAGAGGGCCCAGCAGTAGGGATTCATGCTACATAGGGGTAGGACTTCATTACATGTGTTTGTAGATGCAAATGCGGCAGGGTACTCGGATTACAGGAGGTACACCACAGGTTGTGTGGTGGGTTGTCTTCAAGATTTAGCTTGAAGAGGGATACAAACCAGGAAATAGATTAGATGGGGTATACGTATAGGTATAGTGCAGTTGTTTATCTCCAAGTGGGTGATTTTTAGGTTGTGGAGCTAAAAGCTTCACTAATGTAGACATGGAGGAGGTTGCAGAAGGGTTGTGGAGTGTTAATGTCACTGGCATCGGTCACCTGTGTGGTTCGACTGCGAGTATATTATGGGCAGTTAGTTGACGAACCAAGTGTTTGCATGTTTAGAGCTAATTTTAGACTGAGAGCTGCGGATCTAATTATTGTAATTGGATGTCTAATTATTGTTTGGATGAGATCTATATAATAGACTCATGGATTGTATTGTAAACTTGTGCTAAAGAGTAAGAGAGCATTATTATAAGCTCCTTCTGTGTGTGAGGTGAGCAATGGTGTGTTCCTCCTAGTGCCACAGTACCAAGTGTGGGTGCTGGATTAGAGAATCAGTAGGGTTCTTCATGTATGTATGATCTTAGTCATCAGGTGAACATGGCTTCTATAGGAGATCTACATGGTAAGTAAGATCATTGATTTGTAGATGTATGTGTGTGCAAGGTCAAGGTTCATAGGTGTGTAGAACCAGGTTGATTTGCAGGTGTGCAAGATCAGATAGGACAGCAACACAATAGGGAGCAAAATCAAGCAGGATCTACTTGGAGTACAGTGTGTACTCAGATAGAGCAAGAGAGGAAGGCAAGGAAGATCCTTCCATAAGTAAGGTCTATTGAGGTGCAGGTTGTTCTGGGTTCATGGGAGATCTACTTGAAGTACGTTTGTGTACTTGTGGAGTGCATGGAGTACTTGTGGAGTGTGTGGAGCACAGGTATAAGGTGAACACCAACTCAGTGTTTGAGTTGGGTGTTGGGACCTAAGAGAGAGAGCTTTGAGAAGAGAATTACTGTTCACTTGAGGTGTGGGAAGCCTCTGAAGAGGTGGTGGAGAAGAAGTGGCATCTTATTTATTGTATTCTTTTCTGTATGAGTATTAATACAAGTTGTGTATTGTCTCTCATATCATGTGTTATTTTTGGATTCTAGTTACTTGTTGATTCTGGTTAATTCTGCATATTAAGTTGCTTGTATTTGGTAATCAATTATGTGCTTCTAGTATTCATATCCCAACAGTAAGGACACATGTAATCTATAGGATGTGGATTAGTATCATCCTAAATAATTTTGTAGGTAGTTGATGCACTAGTGGTTGAGGTGATAAACTTGCAAGCCATATTGAAAGCCATGGAATTAGCTTCTAGAATAGAGATGAATAGAGGATATGTGAGTGTAAGAGAATAAAATGCTCCTAAATAATAATATATATAATAAGGAGAGGAAGGTATAGTATAGGAAAGGTTTATAAGATTAATCATTAGAGTGACATCAAAACCTAAATTGGAGGTACCAATGTATGAGGACAGTCTTAACATTGAAGAGTTGATTTACTGGATCACAATAATGGATAAGTACTTTGATTATGAAGAGGTGAATGAGGGAAATAAGGTGAATTTTTTAGTGAAAATGCTTAAGGTTCATGCATCCCTATGGTGGGATGGAATACAGGAAGAAATAAAAAGGGAAAAAGAAAAGATAATGTCATGGGATAGAATGGTGGAAAAGATAAAAGGAAAATTCATGCCTAAAGATTATCAAACCAACTTATTTAGGAGGCTATAAAAAATTAAACAAAATTACATGATAATGAAAGAGTACATAGAGGATTTATACAAACTAACTATCATATTAGGACATATAGAGGAAGATGCAAAAATGGTTTCTAGGTACATTAATGAGCTAAAGTTTAGTATTCAGGATGAGATTAGCATTTTGTCACCAAGAATAATAGAGGAGACCTATAAAGATGCATTTAAGGTAGAGGAAAAGTTTTCTATAAGGAAAATTAAACAAAACAAAGGTAGAGGAAGGAGTTACATAGGTAAAGGCCAAAAAGAAAGAAGAGGACAACCAGGTAATAGAAATCAGTGGTAAAGTCAAAGTAAAGAAGCTGGTAGTGGTTCTAAAAGTTCAATTCAATATAGTAGAGGTGGTTATGGATACAAAGGTGGAATATCATATGGTAGAGGAAGAGGATACATTGGGATTAATGGCGAGTGCTTCAAATGTAATAAGTTTTTAGGACATAGATCATATGTAGCTCTTGGAGTGAAAGTAGGAATCAAGTGGTTCAATAAGAAGAGGAAAGTGTGGAGTCATTTCCAAACTATGTTGAATAACCTGAAAGAGGAGAGCTTTTTTGATGAGGCGAGTTATTTTCAAGACAAGTCATGAAGAGAAAGAGACACCATAAAGGAAGACATTATTCAAGACCACGTGCAAATGCAAAGATAAATGTTGTAAGGTCATAGTTGATAATGGTAGTAAAGTTAATATTTTAACTTGCATGATGGTAACTAAGCTAGGATTAGAAAGAAAATATCATCCAAATCCTTAAAAAGTCTCTTGGATTCAAAATAGTCATTAGGTTCTAGTTAGTAAGCAATGTCATGTAGACTTATAGATTAGTGGGTATAAAGATATAATTTTGTGTGATGTGATTCTTATTGATGTGTGCCATATCATCCTTGGTAGACCATGGTATTATGATATAAGAGATATGCATGATGTTAGATCCAATAAATTCCCCATTGAGAATGATGGCATCAATCATACACTAACCCTATTGAAGGATAGTTAATCTTGGAAAGAGGTACAATATAGTGTGATGATGTTTGGTGAGAAGGAATATTTTCTATAAGTAACTAGTTTTAGCATTGAGTATAAAAGTGTGTCAGCTACGAATAAATGCCAAGAGGAATAAGCTGTAGTACAAGTTACCACATAAATGAGAGAAGAGGATGCAATAATTGACAAACATTTTGAGCTGTTAATTACAAGCAATAAAGAGTTATTATATTCAACCCAACATGATGAGTTGTTATCAAAAGAACACTTGTGGAAGGGTTATTTTTAGACTTGTCTCATCAATCATCCTTGATAAATAGCATGGAGTATCTATAAAACTTTACTAAGAAGGTTGGTATGTTGAGAGAGTTTGTCATGAAAGGTGATATGACTAGCAATTTAACAAGTGGGTAGAATAATGTAATCAGTCAAATGATGCATGAACAACACATAGAAAGGAAGGATATGAATGTGAAGAAAGAGGCAGTCCATAGCTAGATGAGATAACAAGAAGAAACTCAAGGGATAACAAATCTAATCACAAAAAGGATAACCATGAGAATGCAAGAGTATGGTTTCTTAAAAGACAATAAGGAGGTTATTATATTTAACTTGTTTGTTTCATATTAAAGTTTATTGTAGGAACCTAACTAAATATTGAAGGTGATCATTTTGGAGAGTAGTATACATAAGGATAACCTTAAAGGAGGAAAGGTGGCATTAGTCAAATAACAAGGAGGTCTATGTTCCACTAATAGGCCTTAGGATCCAGGAGGATATTGTGATCAAGGAATCTAAGAAGGGAGGTTAGATCAAGTATTAGAACAAGTAAAAAAACTTGAATAAAAACACACTAACATGATAAAACTTACTTTCCTAGATCATAGGGGGAGCATAATAGATAAAATACAATTGAAAACATAACTAAAATGCAAAGAATAATAATATTTACCTTTCTTGAGAGCTCTAAATGATTTGTTTGTGGATTGATCAGTTTATGCTCAAAGAGTCTTTGACAATGGAGTATTCTTTGTTCCTTCTCTCCTTGGCACCATTATTCGATTGATATGGCTTATGGTTGCTTGATGGCTTGGATAAATATTTTGGCATTATAACACTATTGATGTAAATCATGCTATAAACCATACATTATAACTCTACGATTTCCAAGCTCTCTTTTCAATATGAAAGGGCTTGTATTTATAGGATTATGAACTAACTCTAACCCAAGATGAGTTAAGGTGTAGTTTAAACATGGAATGGGTTCAAACTCAACCTAAGTGAGTTAATTAACCCAAATAGAGTTAAAGTATGTCAATAAATAGTGATTTTTAATGAATAGGTTGGGTGAGATATTTTTAAAGGTTTGACAACTCACAAAAGGTAATCATGAAAAGCTAGGATATTTCATATTTTTGAATTTCCTTTTTTAATAAGTCATTAATTGCAAATGGATAATTCCAATAGGCCTTTAATTTAATTTTGTTTGTTAATTAATTTTGATTAGGACTTTTATCATTTTAAATATTTATTTTTATGTGTACACTTTACCAACATAATAGGTCTATAGGCCAGATTACATGTTGTGATGTTGTAGGTTGATTAGAGATGAATCTATGAGAGGTTTTTATTTATTCTAGTAAGATACCCTAATTAAGGGGGTCTCAACATGATTCTAAGATTTGATAAATGATACATAATCAAATTTGGAATGTTAAGTGATTCCTAGGCTTAATAAGTAAAGGTTAGTAGGAATCGGTCGAAAGTTTGGTTGAAGGCCATTGGTGGCCAATTTTAGGTGTTTATAGTTTTCCCCTATTTGGGAAGCTGGTACAAGCTATAAGCATAGTAATGTCTTCTCAAATGATGAAAATGTCATGTATGCTTATGACTTCAACAATAATGGATGAACAATAGGTACCCCCTCAAGGGGTAAATTGTCAAAGGGGTCAGCAATTGATACCTCAAAAGGAAGAAATAATTGGACCAAAAAGATGAAATGGGATGGAAGGGATTGATTGTCTCAAAGGAGGTTATAATCAGTGGCATGTGGAGCTATCCTAATTAAGGTAGACAAACAAGATGATTTGGCCATAGGTGGTTATAATCATCAGCCAAGGTGGGATAACAAAGGTAATAATTTACCCAAAGGTAGTTATAATCATCAAAAAAGGCTTAGAGTAATAAGAAAATGATTTTACCCAAGGGAGTTACAATCATCAAAAGGTAAAATAATGATTTGCCCATATATGGTTAGAATAATTGACAAACAAGTTTTCAGGACATATATCATCTGTAACTCTTAGAGTGAAAGTAGGAATCAAGTGGTTCAGTAAGAAGAGGAAAGTGTGGATTCATTGATAAAATATGTTAAAGATCCTAAAATAGGAGAGAGTTTGTTGATGAGGAGAGTTATTTTGAAGACAAGTCATGAAGAGAAAGAGACACCATAAAAGAAGACATTATTCAAGACCATTTGCAAAAGCAAAGGTAAATGTTGTAAGGTCATTTATCACTCTTGTATCATAAGCTGTCTCAGTTGATAATGGTAGTAAACATAATATTATATCTTACATGATGGTAAATAAGCTAGAATTAGAAATAAAATAACATCCAAATCCTTACAAAGTCTCTTGGATTCAAAACAGTCATCAGGTCGTTGTTAGTAAGCATGCCATGTAGACTTATAGATTAGTGGGTATAAAGATATAATTTTATTTGATGTGATTCCTATTGATGTGTGCCATATCATCCTTAGTAGACCATGGTAGTATGATATAAGAGCTATGAATGATGTTAGATCCAATAAATTCACCATTGAGAAGGATGGCATCAATCATACACTAACCCTATTTAAGGATAGCCAAGCATGGAAAGAGGTACAATCTAGTGTGATAATGTTTGGTGAGAAGGAATATTTTCCACAAGTAACTAGTTGCATCATTGAGTATAAGAGTGTTTTAGATTAGAAAAAATGCCAAGAGGAATAAGGTGTAGTCCAAGTTACCACAAAAATTAGAGAAGGGGATACAACAATTGATAAGCATTTTAAGGTGTTAATTGCAAGCAATAGAGTTATTATATTCAGCCCAACATGATGAGTTGTTATCAAAAGAGCACTTGAAAGGGTTGTTTTTAGACTTGTCTCATCAATTATCCTTGATAAAGAGCATGAAATATCTATAAAAATTTATTAATAAGGTTGGTATGTTGAGAGAGTTTGTAATGAAAGGTGATATGACTAGCAATTTGAAAAGTGGGTAGAATAATGTAATTAGTCAAATGATGCATGAACAACACATAGAAAGGAAGGATATGAATGTGAAGAAAGAGGCAGTCCATAGCTAGATGAGATAACCAGAAGAAGCTCAAGGGACAATAAATCCAATCAAAAAAAGGACAACCATGAGAATGCAAGAGTATGGTTTCTTAAAAGACAATAAGGAGGTTATTATGTTTAACTTGTTTATTTCATATGAAATTTTATTGTGGGAACCTAACCAAATATTGAAGGTGATCAATTTGGAGAGTAGTGTACATAAGTCTAACCTCAAAGGAGGCAAGGTGGCATTAGTCAAATAACAAGGAGGTCTATGTTCCACTCATAGGCATTAGGATCTCGAAGGATACTGTGATCAAGGAATCTAAGAAGGGAGGTTAGATCAAGTATTATAATAAGTAACAAAACTTGAATAAAAACACACTAACATGATAAAACTTACTTTCCTATATCATAGGGGGAGAATAATGGACAAAATACAATTGGAAACACAACTAAAATGAAAAGAATAACAATATTTAAATTCCTTAAGAGCTCTAAATTATTATTTTTTGGATTGATCAGTATATGCTCAAAGAGTCTTTGACAATGGAGTATTCCTTGCTCCTTATCTCCTTGGCACCATTATTGGATTGATATGGCTTATGGTTGCTGATGGAATGGCTTGATATTTTGGCATTATAACACTATTGATGTAAATCATGCTATAAAACCTACATTATAACTCTAAAATTTCTAAGCTCTCTTTTCAATAGGAAAGGGCTTGTATTTATAGGCTTAGGAACTAAACCCAACCCAAGGCAATCTAAGGTGTAATTTAAACATGGAATGGGTTAAAACTCAACATAAGTGAGTTAATTAACCCCAATAGAGTTAAGTTATGTCAAGAAATAGTGATTTTCAATGAATAAGAATGGGTGAGATATTTTGAGATATTTTCAAAGGCTTGTCAACTCACAAAAGATAATCATGAAAAGCTAGGATATTTCATATTTTTAAATTTCCTTTTTTAGTAAGTCATTAATTGAAAATAGATAATTAAAATAGGCCTTTAATTTAATTTTTTTGTTAATTAATTTTGATTAGGCTTTTTATCATTTCCAATATTTGATTTTATGTGTACACTTTCCCAACTTAATAGGTCTATAGGCCAGATTACATGTTGTGATGTTGTAGGTTGATTAGAGATGAATCTATGAGAGATTTTTATTGCTTACAGTAAGATACCCTAATTAAGGGGGTCTCAACATGATTCTAAGGTTTGATAAATGATACATAATCAAATTTGGAATGTTAAGTGATTCCTAGGCTTAATAAGTAAAGGTTGGTAAGAATCAGTTGGAAGTTTGTTTGAAGGCCATTGGTGGCCAATTTTAGGTGTTTATAGTTTGCCCCTATTTGAGAAGTTGTTAAAAGGTATAATTATAGTAATGTCTTCTCAAATAATTAAAATGTTATATATGCTTATGACTTTAACAATAATAGATGAACAATAATACCCCCTCAAAGGAGGGATTGGCAAAGGGGTCAACAATCGATCCCTCAAAAAGAGGTAATAATTGGACCAAAAAGATAAAATGGGATAGAAGGGACTGATTTTCTTGAAGGAGGTTATAATTAGTGGCATATGGAGCTGCCCTAGTTAAGGTAGACAAATAGATGATTTTCCCATAAGTGGTTGTAATCATTGACCAAGGTGGGAAAAAAAGGTAATAATTTGGCCAAAGGTAGTTATACTCATAAAAAAGGCTTAGGGTAACAAGAAAATGATTTCTCCCAAGGGAATTACAATCATCAAAATGGAAAATAATGATTTGCCCATAGATGGTTAGAATTATTGACAACCAAGTTTTTAGGACATAAATCATATGTAGCTCTTGGAGTGAATGTAGGAATCAAGTGGTTCAATAAGAAGAGGAAAGTGTGCAGCCATTTCCAAACTATGTTGAAGAAATTAAAATAGGAGAGAGTTTGTTGATGAGGAGATTTATTTTGAATACAAGCCATGAAGAGAAAGAGACACCATAAAGGAAGACATTATTCAAGACCATATGCAAAAGCAAAGGTAAATGTTGTAAGATCATAGTTGATAATGGTAGTAAATATAATATTGTATCTTACATGATGGTAACTAAGCTAGGATTAGAAATAAAATAGCATCCAAATCCTTACAAAGTCTCTTGGATTCAAAATAGTCATCAATTCCTAGTTAGTAAGCAATGCCATGTAGACTTGTAGATCAGTGGGTATAAAGTTATAATTTTGTGTGATGTGATTCCTATTTATGTGTGCCATATCATCTTTGGTAGACCATGTTAGTATGATATAAGATATATAAATGATGTTAGATCTAATAAATTCACCATTGAGAAGGATGGCATCAATCATGCACTAACCATATTGAAAGATAGTCAAGCATGGAAAGAGGTATAATCTAGTGTGATGATGTTTGGTGAGAAGAAATATTTTTCACAAGTAACAAGTTTTAACATTGAGTACAAGAGTGTGTAAGATAAGAACAAATGAAAAGAGGAATAAGGTGTAGTACAAGTTGCCACAAAAATGAGAGAAGAGGATATAGCAGTTGACAAGCATTTTGAGGTGTTAATTGCAAGCAATAAAGAGTTATTATATTCAGCCCAACATGATGAGTTGTTATCAAAATAAGACTTGAAAGGGTTGTTTTTAGACTTGTCTCATCAATTATCCTTGATAAAGAGCATGGATTATCTATAACACTTTACTAAGAAGGTTGGTATTTTGAGAGAGTTTGTCATGAAAGGTGAGATGACTAGCAATTTGACAAGTGGGTAGAATAATGTAATCAGTCAAATGATGCATGAATAACACATAGAAAGGAAGGATATGACTGTGAAGAAAGAGGTAGTCCATATCCAGATGAGATAACAAGAAGTAACTCAAGGTACAACAAATCCAATAACAAAAAGGACAACCATGAGAATGCAAGAGTATGGTTTCTTAAAAGATAATAAGGAGGTTATTATGTTTAACTTGTTTGTTTCATATGAAAGTTTAATATAAGAACCTAACCAGATATTAAAAGTGATCAATTTTGAGAGTAGTATACATAAGGCTAACCTCAAAAGAGGCAAGGTGGCATTAGTCAAAAAACAAAGAGGTTTATGTTCCACTCATAGGCGTTAGGTTCTAGGAGCATATTGCAATCAAGGAATCTAAGAAGGGAGGTTAGATCAAGTATTAGAACAAGTAATAAAAATTGAATAAAAAAACACACTAACAAGATAAAAATTAATTTCCTAGATCATAGGGGGAGATAAATAGATAAAATACAATTGAAAACACAAATAAAATGAAAATAACAACAATCTTTACCTTCCTTGAGAGCTCTAAATGAATTTTTCATGGATTGATCAGGTTATGCTCAAAGAGTCTTTGAAAATGCAGTATTCTTTGCTCCTTCTCTCCTTGGCACCATTATTGGATTGATATGGCTTAAGGTTGCTTGATGGCTTGGATCAATATTTTGGAATTATAACACTATTGATGTAAATCATGCTATAAAACCTACATTATAACTCTTCAATTTCTAAGATCTCTTTTCACTAAGAAAGGGATTATATTTATAGGCTTAGGAACTAACCCCAACCCAAGGCAAGTTAAGGTGTAGTTTGAACATGGAATGGGTTAAAAATCAAAATAAGTGAGTTAATTAACTTTAATAGAGTTAAATTATGTCAATAAATAGTGATTTTAAATGAATGGGTATGGGTGAGATATTTTGAGATATTTTCAAAGGCTTGACAACTCACAAAAGGTAATCATGAAAAGCTAGGATATTACATATTTTTGAATTTCATTTTTTAGTAAGTCATTAATTGCAAATGGATAATTAAACTAGGCCTTTAATTTGATTTTTTTTTAATTAATTATGATTAGGATTTTTATCATTTTCAATATTTGGTTTTATGTGTACACTTTCCCCACTTAATAGGTCTATAGGCCAAATTACATGTTGTGATGTTGTAGGTTTATTAGAGATGAATATGTGAGAGGTTTTTTTTGCTTATAGTAAGACACCCAAATTATGGAGGTATCAACATGATTATGAGATTTGATTAATGATACATAATCAAATTGGAATGTTAAGTGATTCCTAGGCTTAATAAGTAAAGGTTGGTAGGAATCAGTCTGAAGTTTGGTTGAAGGCCATTGGTGGCTATTTTTAGGTTTTTTATAGTTTTCCCCTATTTGGGAAGGTGTTACAATATATAATCATAGTAATTTCTTATCAAATAATGAAAACATCATGTATGCTTATGACTTCAAAAATAATGGATGAACAATATGTACCCCTTCAAGGGAGCGATAGGCAAAGGGGTTAGAAATCCATCCCTCAAAAGGAGGAAATAATTAGACCAAAAATATAAAATGGGATGGAAGGGATTTATTTTCTAAAAATAGGTTATAATACGTGGCATATAGAGCTACACCAGTTAAGGCAGACAAACAAGATGATTTTCCCATAGGTGGTTATGATAATCGACTAAGGTGGGATAAAAAAGCTAATAATTTTCCCAAAGGTAGTTATAATCATTGAAAAAGGCTTAAGGTAACAAGAAAATGATTTTACCCAAAGGGAGTTACAATCATCAAAATAGAAAATAATGATTTGCCCACATATGGTTAGAATCATTGACAACCAAGTTTTCAAGACATAGATCATATGTAGCTCTTGGAGTGAAAGTAGGAATCAAGTGGTTAAATAAGAAGAAGAAAGTGTGGATTCAGTGCCAAACTATGTTTAATAACCTAAAATAGGAGAGAGTTTTTTGATGAGGAGATTTATTTTTAAGACAAGCCATGAAGAGAAAGAGACACCATAAAAGAAGACATTATTCAAGACCATGTGCAAAAGCAAAGGTAAATGTTTTAAGGTCATAGTTGATAATAGTAGTCAAGATAATATTATATCTTACATGATGGTAACTAAGCTTGGATTAGAAATAAAATAGCATCCAAATCCTTACAAAGTCTCTTGGATTCAAAACAGTCATCAGGTCCTAGTTAGTAAGCAATGCCATGTAGACTTGTAGATTAGTGGGTATAAAGATATAATTTTGTGTGATGTGATTCCTATTGATGTGTGCCATATAATATTTGGTAGACCATGGTAGTATGATATAATATCTATGCATGATGTTAGATCCAATAAATGCACCATTGAGAAGGATGGCATCAATCATAACTAACCCTATTGAAGGATAGTCAAGAATGGAAAGAGGTACAATCTAGTGTGATGATGTTTGGTGAGAAGGAATATTTTCCACAAGTAAATATTTTTAGCATTGAGTACAAGATTGGGTCAGTTAATAAAAAATGCCAAGAGGAATAAGGTGTAGTACAAATTATCATAGAAATGAGAGAAGAGGATGCAATAATTTATAAACATTTTGAGGTGTTAATTGCAAGCAATAAAGAGTTATTATATTCAACCCAACATGATGAGTTGTTATTAAAAGAACACTTGGAAGGTTCGTTTTTAAACTTGTCTCATCAATTATCCTTGATAAAGAGCATGGAGTATCTATAAAAATTCACTAAGAAGGTTGGTATGATGAGAGAGTTTGTCATGAAAGGTGAGATGACTAGCAAATTGACAAGTGGGTAGAATAATGTAATTAGTCAAATGATGCATGAATAACACATATAAATGAAGGATATGAATGTGAAGAAAGAGGTAGTCCATATCTAGATCAGATAAAAATAATTAGCACAAGGGACAACAAATCCAATCACAAAAAGGACAACCATGAGAATGCAAGAGTATGGTTTCTTAAAAAACAATAAGGAGGTTATTATGTTTGACTTATTTGTTTCATATGAAAGTTTATTGTAGGAACCTAACCAACTATTTAAGGTGATCAATTTGGAGATCAGTATACATAAGGCTAACTCAAAGGTGGCAAGGTGGCATTATTCAAATAATAAGGAGGTTTATGTTTCACTCATAGGCCTTAGGATCCATGAGGATATTGTGATTATGGAATTTAAGAAGGGAGGTTAGATCAAGTAACAAAAATTGAATAAAAACACACTAACATGATAACACTTACTTTCCTAGATCATATGGGGAGAATAATGGACAAAATATAATTGAAAACTCAACTAAAATGCAAAAAACAAAAATCTTTACCTTTCTTGAGAGCTGTAAATGACTTGTTTACGGATTGATCAGTTTATGCTCAAAGAGTCTTTGATAATGGAGTATTCTTTGTTCCTTCTCTCCTTGGCACCATTATTGGATTGATATGGCTTATGGTTGCTTGATGTATTAGCTCAATATTTTGGCATTATAACACTATTGATGCAAATCATGATATAAAACCTACATTATAACTCTACAATTTCTAAGCTCTCTTTTCAATAAGAAAAGGCTTGTATTTATAGGCTTAGGAACTAACCCCAACCCAAAGCAAGTTAAGGTGTAGTTTAAACATGGAATGAGTTCAAAATCAACCTAATCGAGTTAATTAACCCTAATAGAGTTAAATTATGTCAAGAAATAGTGATTTTCAATGAATAGGAATGGGTGAGATATTTCAAGATATTTTCAAAGGCTTGACAACTCACAAAAGGTAATCATGAAAAGCTAGGATATTACATATTTTTGAATTTTATTTTTTAGTAAGTCATTAATTGCAAATGGATAATTCAACTAGGCCTTTAATTTGATTTTTTTTAATTAATTATGATTAGGATTTTTATCATTTTCAATATTTGGTTTTATGTGTACACTTGCCCCACTTAATAGGTCTATAGGCCAAATTACATGTTGTGATGCTGTAAGTTGATTAGAGATGAATATGTGAGATGTTTTTATTGCTTACAGTATGATACCCCAATTAGGGAGGTCTCAACATTATTCTAAACTTTGATAAATGATACATAATCAAAGTTGGAATGTTAAGTGATTCCTAGGCTTAATAAGTAAAGGTTGGTAGGAATCGCTCTGAAGTAATGTTGAAGGTGTTTATAGTTTACCCCTATTTAGGAAGGAGTTACAAGCTATAATCATAGTAATCTCTTCTCAAATAATGAAATGTCATGAATGCTTATGACTTCAATAATAATGGATGAACAATAGGTACCCCCTCAAGGGAGTGATTTGAAAATGGTTCAGCAATTGGTCCCTCAAAAAGAGGAAATGATTAGACCAAGAAGATGAATTAGGATGGAGGGGATTGATTTTACCAAAGGAGGTTATAATAAGTGTCATATGGAACTACACCAATTAAGGTAGACAAACATGATGATTTGTCCATAGGTGTTTATAATCATCAGCCAAGGTGGGATAACAAAGGTAATAATTTTCCCAAAGGAAATTATAATCATAAAAAAAGGTTTAGGGTAATAAGAAAATTATTTTACCCAAGGGAGTTACAATAATCAAAAGGGAAAATAATGATTTTCCCATAGATGGTTAGAATCATTGACTACCAAGTTTTTAGGACATAGATCATAAGTAGCTCATAGAGTGAATGTAGGAATCAAGTGGTTCAATAAGAAGAGGAAAGTGTGGAGTCATTACCAAACTATGTTGAAGATCTTGAAATAGGAGAGAGTTTGTTTATGAGGAGAGTTATTTTGAAGACAATTCATGAAGAGAAAGAGACACCATAAAGGAAGACATTATTCAAGACCATGTGCAAAAGCAAAGGTAAATGTTGTAAGGTCATAGTTGATAATGGTAGTAAATATAATATTATATCTTACATGATGGTAAATAAGCTAGGATTAGAAATAAAATAGCATCCAAATCCTTATAAAGTATTAGGATTCAAAATAATCATTAGGTCCTAGTTAGTATGCAATGCCATGTAGACTTATAGATTAGTGGGTATAAAGATATAATTTTGTGTGATGTGATTCATATTGATGTGTGTCATATCATCTTTGGTAGACCATGGTAGTACAATATAATATCTATGCATGATGTTATATCCAATAAATACACTATTGAGAAGGATGGCATCAATCATACACTAACCCTATTGAAGGATAGTCAAGCATGGAAAGAGGTAAAATCTAGTCTGATGATGTTTGGTGAGAAGGAATAATTTACACAAGTAACGAGTTGTAGCATTGAGTACAAAAGTGTGTTAGATGAGAAAAAATGTTAAGAGGAATAAGGTGTAGTACAAGTTGCCATAGAAATGAGAGAAGCGGATGCAATAGTTGACAAGCATTTTGAGGTGTTAATTACAAGCAATAAAGAGTTATTATATTCAGCCCAACATGATGAGTTGTTAACAAAAGAACACTTTGAAGGGTTGTTTTTAGACTTGTCTCATCAATTATCCTTGTTAAAGAGCATGGAGTATCTGTAAAAATTTATTAAGAAGGTTAGTACGTTGAGAGAGTTTGTCATGAAAGGTGAGACGACTAGTAATTTGACAAGTGGGTAGAATAATGTAATCATTCAAATGATGCATGAACAACACATAGAAAGGAAGGATATAAATGTGAAGAAAGAGGTATTCCATAACTAGATGAGATAACAATAATTAGCTCAATGGAAAACAAATCCAATCACAAAAAGGACAACCATGAGAATGCAAGAGTATGGTTTCTTAAAAGACAATAAGGAGGTTATTATGTTTAACTTGTTTGTTTCATATGAAATTTTATTGTAGGAACCTAACCAAATATTGAAGGTGATCAGTTTGGAGAGTAGTGTATATAAGGCTAACCTCAAAGGAGGCAAGCTGGCATTAGTCAAGTAACAAGGAGGTCTATGATACACTCATAGGTCTTAGGATCTAGAATGATATTGTGATCAAGGAATCTAAGAAGGGAGGTTGGATCAAGTATTAGAATAAGTAAAAAAACTAGAACAAAAACACTCTAACTTGATAACACTTACTTTCCTAGATCATAGGGGGATCATAATGGATAAAATAGAATTCAAAACACAACTTAAATACAAAGAACAACAATCTTTACATTACTTGAGAGCTCTAAATTATTTATTTGTGGATTGATTAGTTTATGCTCAAAGAGTCTTTGACAGTGGAGTATTCTTTGCTCCTTCTCTCCTTGGCACCATTATTGGATTGATATGGATTATGGTTTTTTGATGGCTTGGCCCAATATTTTGGTATTATAAAACTATTGATGTAAATCATGCTATAAAACCTAAAATATAACTCTACAATTTCCAAGCTCTCTTTTGAATATGAAAGGGCTTATATGTATAGGCTTAGGAACTAACCCCAAACCAAGGTGAGTTAAGGTGTAGTTTAAACATGGAATGAGTTAAAACTTAGCCTAAGTGAGTTAATTAACCCCAATAGAGTTAAATTATGTCAGGAAATAGTGATTTTCAATAAATAGGTATGGGTAAGATATTTTGAGATATCTTCAAAGGCTTGACAACTTACAAAAGGTAATCATAAAAAGCTATGATATTTCATATTTTTGAATTTCCTTTTTTAGTAAGTCATTACTTGCAAATGGATAATTCAACTGGGCCTTTAATTTAATTTTCTTTGTTAATTAATTTTGATTAGGCTTTTTATCATTTTCAATATTTGGTTTTATGTGTACACTTTCCCCACTTAATAGGTCTATAGGCCAAATTACATGTTGTGATGTTTTAGGTTGATTAGAGATGAATCTATGAGAGGTTTTTATTGCTTATAGTAAGATACCCCAATTAGGGAGGTCTCAACATGATTATGAGCTTTGATAAATGATATATAATCAAATTTGGAATGTTAAGTGATTCCTAGGCTTAATAAGTAAAGGTTGGTAGGAATCAGTCAGAAGTTTGGTTGAAGGCTATTGGTGGCCAATTTTAGGTGTTTATAGTTTGCCCCTATTTGGGAATCTGTTACAAGCTATAAGCATAGTAATGTCTTCTCAAATAATGAAAATGTCATGTATGCTTATGACTTCAACATTAATGGATGAATAATAGGTACCCCCTCAAGGCATAAATTGGCAAAGGGGTCAGCAATCGATCCCTCAAAAGGAAGAAAAAATTGGACCAAAAAGATGAAATGGGATGGAAGGGATTGATTGTCTCAAAAGAGGTTATAATTAGTGGCATATGGAGCTACCCCAGTTAAGGTAGACAAACAAGATGATTTGCCCATAGGTGGTTATAACCATCGGCCAAGGTAGGATAAACAGGTAATAATTTGTTGAAAGGAAGTTATAATAATCAAAAAAGGCTTAGGGTAATAATAAAATGATTTTACCTAAGGGAGTTACGATTATCAAAAGGGAAAATAATGATTTGCCCATAGATGGTTAGAATCATTGACAACCAAGTTTTCAGGACAAAGATCATATGTATCTCTTTGAGTGAAAGTAGAAATAAAGTGGTTCAATAAGAAGAGGAAAGTGTGGAATCATTGCCAAAATATGTTGAAGAACCTAAAAGAAGAGAGATTTTTTTGATGGGGAGAGTTATTTTGAAGACAAGCCATGAAGAGAAAGAGACACCATAAAGGAAGGCATTATTCAAGACCATGTGCAAAAGCAAAGGTAAATGTTGTAAGGTCATAGTTGATAATGTTATTAAAGATAATATTGTATCTTACATGATGGTAACTAATATAGGATTACAAATAAAATAACATCTAAATCCTTACAAAGTCTCTTAGATTTAAAACAGTCAGTAGGTCCTAGTTAGTAAGCAATGCCTTGTAGACTTGTAGATTAGTGGGTATAAAGATATAATTTTTTTGTGATGTGATTCTTATTGATGTGTGCCATATCATCCTTGGTAGACCATGGTATTATGATATAGAGATATGCATGATTTTAAATCCAATAAATGCACCATTGAGAAGGATGGCATCAATCATACACTAACCCTATTGAAGGATAGTCAAGCATGGAAATAGGTACAATCTAGTGTGATGATGTCTGATGAGAAGGAATATTTTCCACAAGTAACTAGTTGTAGCATTGAGTAAAAGAGTGTATCAGCTGAGAAAAAATGCCAAGAGGAATAAGGTGTAGTACAAGTTGCCATAGAAATTAAAGAATATGATGCAATGGTTGATAAGCATTTTGAGGTGTTAAATGCAAGCAATAAAGAGTTATTATATTTAGCCCAACATGATGAGTTGTTATCAAAATAACACATATAAGGGTTATTTTTAGACTTGTCTCATCAATTATCCTTGATAGAGAGCATGGAGTATCTATAAAGCTTTACTAAGAAGGTTGGTATGATGAGAGAGTTTGTCATGAAAGGTGAGATGACTAGCAATTTTCCAAGTGGGTAGAATAATGTAATCAGTCAAATGATGCATGAACAACACATATAAAGGAAGGATATGAATGTGAAGTAAGAGGTAGTCCATAGCTAGATGATATAACAAGAAGTATCTCAAGGGACAACAAATATAATCATAAAAAGGAAAACCAGGAGAATGCAAGAGTATGGTTTCTTAAAAGACAATAAGGAGGTTATTATGTTTAAGTTGTTTGTTTCATATGAAATTTTATTATAGTAACCTAACGAAAAATTGAAGGTAATTAGTTTGGAGAGTAGTATACATAAGGATAACCTTGAAGGAGGTAAGGTAGCATTAGTTAAATAAAAAGGAGGTCTATGTTCCACTCATAGGCCTTAGGAACCAAGAGGATATTTTGATCAAGGAATCTAAGAAGGGAGGTTAGATCAAGTATTAGAACAAGTAAAAAAACTTGAATAAAAACACACTAACATGATAACACTTACTTTCCTAGATCATAGGGGGAGCATAATAGACAAAATAAAATTTAAAACATAACTAAAATTCAAAGAAAAACAATCTTTACCATCTTTGAGAGCTCTAAATGATTTGTTCATGGATTGATCGGTTTATGATCAAAGAGTCTTTGACAATGGAGTATTCTTTGCTCCTTCTCTCCTTGGAATCATTATTCGATTGATATGGCTTATGGTTGCTTGATAGGTTAGCTCAATATTTTATCATTATAACACTATTGATGTAAATCATGCTATAAAACCTAAATTATAACTCTACAATTTCCAATCTCTCTTTTCAATAGGAAAGGGCTTGTATTTATAGGCTTAGGAACTAACCCCAACCCAAGGTGATTTAAGGTGTAGTTTAAACATGGAATGGGTTAAAACTCAACCTAAGTGAGTTAATTAACCCCAATAGAGTTACAGTATGTCAAGAAATAGTGATTTGCAATGAATAGGTATGGATGAGATATTTTGAAAGGCTTGACAACTCACAAAAGGTAATCAGGAAAAGCTAAGATATTTCATATTTTTGAATTTCATTTTTAGTAAGTCATTAACTAAAAATAGATAATTCAACTAGGCATTTTATTTAATTTTTTTTATGAATTAATTTTGATTAAGATTTTTATCATTTTCAATATTTGGTTTTATGTGTACACTTGCCCCACTTAATATGTCTATAGGACAAATTACATGTTGTGATGTTGGAGGTTCATTAGAGAAGAATCTACGAGAGGTTTTTGTTGATTATAGTAAGATACCACAATTAGGGAGGTCTCAACATGATTTTGAGCTTTGATAAATGATACATAATCAAATTTGGAATGTTAAGTGATTCCTACGCTTAATAAGTAAAGGTTGGTAGGAACCAGTCTAAAGTTTGGTTTAAGGCCATTGGTCGCTAGTTTTAGGTGTTTATAGTTTTCCCCTATTTGGGAATTTGTTACAAGTTATAAGCATAGTAATGTCTTCTCAAATAATGAAAATGTCATGTATGCTTATGAATTCAACAATAATAGATGAACAATAGGTACCCCCTTAAGGCAATGATTGACAAAGGGGTCAACAATCAGTCACTCAAAAGGAGGAAAAAATTTAACCAAAATGATGAAATTGGATGTAAGGCACCAATTTTCTCAAAGGAGGTTATAATCAGTGGCATATGGAGCTACCCCAGTTAAGGTAGACAAACAAGATAATTTGGCCATAGGTGGTTATAATCATCAGCCAAGGTAGGATAAAAAAGGTAATAATTTGCCCAAGGTAGTTATAATCATTGAAAAAGGCTTAGGGTAACAAGAAAATGATTTTCCCCAAGGGAGTTACAATCATCAAAAGGGAAAATAATGATTTGCCCACAGATGGTTAGAATCATTAACAACCAAGTTTTTAGGACATAGATCACATGTAGCTCTTGGAGTGAACGTAGGAATCAAGTGGTTCAATAAGAAGAGGAAAGTGTGGAGTCATTGCCATAATATGTTGAAGAACCTAAAATAGGAGAGATTTTTTTGATGAGGAGAGTTATTTTGAAGACAAGTCATGAAGAGAAAGAGACACCATAAAGGAAGACATTATTCAAGACCATGTGCAAAATAAAAGGTAAATATTGTAAGGTCATAGTTGATGATGGTAGTAAAGATAATATTGTATCTTACATGATGGTAACTAAGCTAGGATTAGAAATAAAATAGCATTCAAATCCTTACAAAGTCTCTTGGATTTAAAATAGTCATCAGGTCTTAGTTAGTAAGCAATGTCATGTAGACTTGTAGATTAGTGGATATAAAGATATAATTCTGTGTGATGTAATTCCTATTGATGTGTGCCATATCATCCTTGGTATACCATAGTAGTATGATATAAGATATATGCATGATGTTAGATCTAATAAATTCACCATTGAGAAGGATGGCGTCAATCATACACTAACCCAATTGAAGGATAGTCAAGCATAGAAAGAGCTATAATCTAGTGTGATGATGTTTGGTGAGAAGGAATATTTTCCACAAGTAACTAGTTTTAGCATTGAGTACATGAGTGTGTCAAATGATAAAAAATTCCAAGAGGATTAAGGTGTAGTACAAGTTGCCATAGAAATGAGAGAAGAGGATGCAATAGTTGAATGGCATTTTGAGGTGTTAATTGCAAACAATAAAGAGTTATTATATTCAGCCCAACATGATGAGTTGTTATAAAAAGAACACTTGGAATGCTTATTTTTAGACATGTCTCATCAATTATCCTTGATAAATAGCATGCAGTATCATTAAAACTTTTACTAAGAAGGTTGGTATGTTGAGAGAGTTTGTCATGAAAGGTGATATGACTAGCAATTTGACAAGTGGGTAGAATAATGTAATCAGTCAAATGATGCATGAACAAAACATAGAAAGGAAGGATATGAATGTGAATAAAGAGGAAGTCCATAGCTAGATTAGATAACAAGAAGCAGATCAAGGGACAAAAAATCCAATCACAAAAAGGACAACTATGGGAATGCAAGAGTATGGTTTCTTAAAAGACAATAAGGGAGTTATTATGTTTAAATTATTTGTTTCATATGAAATTTTATTGTAGTATCCTAGCCAAATATTTAAGGTGATCAGTTTGGAGAGTAGCATACATAAGGCTAACCTCAAAGGAGGCAGGGTGGCACTAGTCAAATAACAAGAAGGTCTATGTTCCACTCATAGGCTTTAGGATCCAAGAGGATATTGTGATCAATGAATCTAAGAAGGGAGGTTAGATCAAGTATTATAACAAGTAAAAAACTTGAATAAAAACACACTAACATGATAACACTTACTTTCCTAGATCATAGGGGGAGCATGTAATGAAATTACTTCAACAATAAACTAAAATAGTAGATATAGATCCAGATATGATTGAAATATATGATAATAGACAAGTAAATTCGAGGGGATAACCTCCAAAAGTTTCAATAAGAGCATAATTCACAATATGATGATAAATAATTACCTACTACCACCTATATATAGTTTATCTAGGCCATGGTTACTCCATAGGCTGACCTACTAACCAAATGAATGCATAGAAAAATGTGATATAGCATCAAAGAGGGATAAGTAAGCCATAAGTTAGATATTACTATCCTCATACATGTGATAGGTTAGGGGCATAGCATGCCCTTCCCCTTCAAAGCAATATTGTCCTCAATGTTAAATAACTCTGGATGTTATTGCACAAAATCTTCACCTTCCCAAGTTGCATCTTCACTACTCAAGTTCTTCCACTTGATCAAATATTCCCTAATCTCTCTAGTTCTCAACCTCTTAGTAAGTGTTTGGAGGATCTTCTTTGGTTCCAAAATGACTCATCCTTCTTCATCTAGTTCTAGTAACTCTATCTAGGCTGAAACTATCTATCTAATGACCTTCTTCAAATAGGAAACATGAAATACTGGGTGTATGCGAGATGAGTGAGGTAAATCAAGCTTGTAAGCCACACTTCTAATTTTTTGTAGAACCTGATAAGGGCCATAATACTTATGAGCAAGTTTATTTTCCTTTTTCTATTACTTCAAGGACATATGCTTGTAAGGTTTCAAACATATAAATACCTAGTCACCCACCTCAAAATTTTGCTCACTACAGTGTTGATCTGCTTGTTGCTTCATCTTGTTTTGTGCCAAGGCCAAATTCTCTCTCAAACTAGCAAAAACCTCATGTTGATGTTGAATGTGTTCCTCCACATCTCAAACCTTGGTTTGCACCTTTAATGAAGAAGTGATGGAAGGTGGATGGTAACCATATAGTGTTAGAAATGGAGACATTTTAGAAGAGGTTTGGAAAGATGTGTTATACCACCATTCTGCAAGTAGTATCCATTTAACCCAATATTCCTATTTATTTGATACAAAACAACAGAGATACCCCTCTAAACATTTGTTAACCACTTCTATTTGTTTGTTAGATTGGGGGTGGTAAGATGAGATATGAGCTAGCTGAGTACCCAAATAGGAAAATAGTTTAGTCTAAAAATTACTAGTAAAAATAGGATCATGATCACTTATAATTATTTTTGGGGTTGCATGTAATTTTAGAACTGCTTCCAAAAAAATAGTTGCTACTATACTTGCTAAAAATGGGTGTGAGAGAGCATAAAAATGGGCATATTTTTTAAGCCTGTCCACAATGACCAAGATAACATTCTTACCTTTAGAAGAAGGCAAACCTGTGATGAAATCCATGAAAACCTCCTCCCACCTTTGACTAGGAATTGCTAGCGGTTGTAATAGACCTGGGGTCTTAACTGTCTCACCTTTATTCTATTGGCATATCAAGCATTCTACCATAAACTTTTGTACATCTCCCTTGAGTCCTTCCCAAAATAATTCTTCCTTAATTCTATGATATGTTTTCAATAACCCTGAGTGTCCCCCAATTGTAGATGCATGCAAATCCACAAGAATCTCATGCTTAAGCTTTAAATTTTTGCACAAGTATAACCTACCCTTATACCATAAGACATTACCTTTCCATTCAAAATTTTTAGAGGATAAAGTACCTTTCTAGATATTTTAAATCAAAACCTATGTATCCTTGTCTTGCTCCCATTCTAACCTAGCTTCATCCACCCAATCTACTTGCAATATGGACATTGCACAAAGTAATGCTTCTATGGATGTATCTCATCTAGATAGTGCATCTGCTACTACATTATATTTACCCTTGTTATAGATGATTTCAAAATCATAACCCAACATTTTTGTTACCCAGTTTGTTGTTCCTCAGATGATAATATTTGCTCCAAAAAGTATTTGAGACTATCATGATCTATTTTCACCTTAAAGTGTCTACCCATCAGATAGGGCCTCCATTGTTTAACTGCATGAAAAATAGCCATCATTTCTTTCTCATAAATAGGTTTTTATAGATTCTTACCTTTGAATTAATGACTCTCAAATGTAATGGGTCTTCCTTCTTGCATTATTTCCACTCCCAAACCAGATCCAGAAGCATCACATTCAACAGTGAAGGTCTTTGAGAATTCAGGAGTAGCCAAAACTAGAGTGGTACACATAGCTACTTTTATTTTCTCAAATGCTTTGGTGGAAGAATCATTCCAATGGAAGGCATCCTTCTTTAGAAATGTAGTGAGTGGAGCTACTATGCTACCATAACCTTTCATAAATCTTTGGTAGTAACTTGTTAGTCCTAGGAACCCTCTGAGGTTTTTGAGAGTTTTTGGCATGGGCCATTACATCATAGCTTTGATCTTCTGGGGATCAACTTTAAAACCTTCATGGGAAACAATGTGACCTAGATACTCTACCTCCTGTACTCCAAAAGCACATTTGGATGGCTTCGCATAAAGATAATACTTCTCCAAAACTATCGACACCTATTTCACATGTTGTAGATGTGTTTCTCATGTCTGAATATAAATCAATATGTCATCAAAAAAAACTAGCACAAACTTCCTTGGAAAAGGCCTAAAAATAGTGTTCATCAAACTCTAAAAAGTATATGGTGAATTTTTAAGACCAAAGGGCATTACCAAAAACTCATAATGGCCCTCATGCATTCTAAAAGTAGTTTTATGAACATCTTCATGCTTGATTCTAATTTGATGGTACCCTGAGTAAAGATCCAATTTTGTGAAATAATTGGCACCATGCAACTCATCAAGTAAATCATCAATTAATGGAATAGGAAACTTATCTTTGATGGTGTACTTGTTGAGTTCCCTATAATCTGGGCACATCCTCCATGTGTCATCCTTCTTCCACACCATGACCACTGGTGATGAATATACACTTTGGCTATGCTTGATGATCCCTATCTCTAGTGTCTCATGGACCATCTTTTTGATTTCACTCTTTTATGGATATGGATATCTATATGGTCTGATATTTGGTGGTTGACTCCCTATAAGTAGTTGAATGGCATGATCATGTTCTCTTTTTGGTGGTAGTCCTTTTGGCATGGCCCCAAAAATAGATGGGTGGTAATCAAGAATCATCTATAGATCAGGATGTGTAGATGCTTGTGTGGGTTTAAATTATATGGAACATAATCATGAAATAATTCCCTCCGCCCCCTTTTTTAATATCTTGGTCATCTGATGTGAACTAATCAATTATGGAGATTTTGCTTGTAATCCATGTAGTTTAATTTTTCTACCTTCAGAATGAAAGTGCATGAATAGTTCTTGGAAGTTCATCTCAATGGTACCCAAGGCTATGAGCCATTAGACTCCCAAAATAATGTCTATGTTACCCATGGGAATAGTAAACATAGGATAATCGAGATTTTACTCACCCATATCAAGATTAATACTATGGAATTTGCTTGAATAATTAATTATGCCACCATCTGCAATCATGACTTGAAATTTTGGTGCTAGTTAGATGAAATAGTTCAATCGAGTGGCCAACTTATGGTTGATGAAGTTATGTGTGCTCCCTAAATCAATCAACACTATCACCTTCTATTTCTTGGGGAAACCCACCACCTTAAGAGTTTATGGAGTGATAATACCTACAAGTGCATGACAAGAGATTATAGGTTCATAATTTTTAGGTACCTCCTATATCTCTTCCTCATCATCATCATTCTATCACTTAATGTAGAATAACTTCTTCTCAACACATCTATGTCCTTTGCTCCAATTGTTGTCACAATTGAAACATAATCCTTTTGCATGCTTCTCTTTAATTTACTGCATGGTCAATCTAATAGGTGGAGGAAATGTTGGTGTTGATATGCTATGATCTTTAGAGTGCGTGAATGGCTACTTATTTTTGGCTATGAATTTTTCCTTAGATTTACATGCCATGATAATAGAATCATAAATATTAAGTGGATTAAACATGTGTACCTCATGTTGAATGTGGTCTTTGAGTCTACCCAAAAATAGGTCATTCAAGTTCTCCTCAAAAATTATCTCCACATGTAAGGATAGGTTCTAAAAATGATGAATATAATCCTTGATGGAGTCAGTCTATCATAATTTTTCTAGTTGACTGAAGTAATTCTCTATCACACTATTACCATAGTGTAATTTCAATTCCTCTGTAAAAATTGACCAAGTGACACTGAGAGTCATCTTTTTCTTTTGAGCACACAACCATCGATACCAAATGAATTGATCAGGTTCAAGATACAAGGATGCCATGGTAACCTTTTGTCCACCTGGGATATGATGTAGATTGAAAAAATTCTCCATTTAGCTGATCCAATTGAGTGGATCTTTTCCATAAAATTTGTGCATATCCACCTTTGGTAACAGGTTCCTCTGTGGCAATGTAGTTAGATTTGAAGTTGACTGGTTGGGAGAACCACCCTGGTGGGGTTGTGTAATAGTGTTATCTAGATGATTTGATTGATTATTTTTCAAATCCATCATGATATCTACCAAACTATCTTGTATGGATTTCATATTAGATTATATGCCTTGTACCTCACTCTGAATGCCTTGCACACTATAGTCAAGCTGGCTCACTTTGTGATCTATGTCAGACAACCCTAGTATAAAGAGTCTAGTACATCCCCCTTCTGACTCCATCTATTCATTTTTAGGAGTTTTACCTAGAGTTTTAGTACCCTTTCCTTGGCTTTGAGTTTGTGGACCTACCATAAAAGGGCTTTACGATGTTGACCCTGATTAGCACTTTTGACCCAACTTCGACCAAGTGATTTTAGAATTATGTCAGACTCAAATAAAAACATAAAAATAAAATACCCTAGCCAAATTTTTCTAAGATTTCCAAAAATGTAAATAACTCAAAAAAATTCTTTGAATTGTGCATTATAGAGCAATTTTATGAAAAACCCTAAAATGGTAATAAATTTTGTGAACCAAATACAAATGAGATGAAATTTTAATGAAAGATTAATTTAATGATTTATCACCTCCAGTAAAAAAATTGTAGGAAATTTGTAACCTTTTTTTAGATATAGCCAAATTTTAAAAAATTTGGGTTTCACCCACAAGATTGCCCAAATCACAGCTCTGATACCACTTGTAATGAAATTATTTCAAAAATAAAGTAGAATAGCAAAAATAGATCTAGATATGACTAAAATATATCAAAATATATGATAATAGACAAGCCACTTCGAGGGGGAAACCTCCACAAGCTTCAATAATAATAGAATTCACAATATGATGATAAATAATTACCCACTACCTCCTATATATAGTCCATCTAGGCCATGGCTACTCCATAGGCCGACCTACTAAACAAATGAATGCATAGAGAAATGTGGTATATAATCAAAGAGGAAAAAGTAAGCCACAAGTTGTCTATTCCTATCCTCATACATGCGACAGGTTAGGGGCATACCAGAGCATAATGGATAAAATATAATTTAAAACACAACTAAAATGCAAAGAAAAATAATCTTTACCTTTCTTGAGAGCTCTAAATGATCTATTCATGGATTGATCAATTTATGCTCAAAGAGTCTTTGACAATGGAGTATTCTTTGTTCCTTCTATCCTTGGCACCATTATTGTATTGATATGGCTTATGGTTGATTGATAACTTGGCTCAATATTTTGGCATTATAACACTATTGATGTAAATCATGCTGTAAAACCTACATTATAACTCTACAATTTCCAAGCTCTCTTTTCAATAAGAAAGGGCTTGTATTTATAGGCTTAAGAACTAACCCCAGCCCAGGGTGAGTTAAGGTGTAGTTTAAACATGGAATGGGTTCAAACTCAATGTAAGTGAGTTAATTAACCCCAATAGAGTTAAAGTATGTCAATAAATAGTGATTTTTGATGAATAGGTATGGGTGAGATATTTCAAGATATTTTCAAAGGCTTGACAACTCTCAAAAGGTAATCATGAAAATATAGGATATTTCATATTTTTGAATTTCATTTTTTAGTAAGTCATTAATAGAAAATGGATAATTAAACTAGGCCTTTAATTTTATTTGTAAATTAATTTTGATTAGGATTTTTATCATTTTCAATATTTGGTTTTATGTGTACACTTGCCCCACTTAATAGGTCTATAGGCCAAATTACATGTTGTGATGTTGTAGGTTGATTAGAGATGAATCTGTGAGAGGTTTTTATTACTTACAATAAGATACCCCAATTAGGGATGTATCAGCATGTTTATAAGCTTTGATAAATGATACATAATCAAATTTATAACATTAAGTGATTCCTAAGCTTATTAAGTAAAGGTTGGTAGGAATCAATCAAAAATTTGGTTGAAGGCCATTGGTGGCTAGTTTTAGGTGTTTATAGTTTTCCCTTGTTTGGGAAGGTGTTACAAGCTATAATCAAAGTAATCTCTTTTCAAATAATGAAAATTTCATGTATGCTTATGACTTCAACAATAATGGATGAAAAATAGGTACCCCCTCAAGGGAGCGATTGGCAAAGGGGTCAGAAATCGGTCCCTAAAAAGGAGGAAATGATTGGACCAAAAAGATGAAATGGGATGGAAAGAATTTATTTTCTAAAATGAGGTTATAATCAGTGGCATATGGAGCTACCCCAATTAAGGTAGACAAACAAGATGATTTGCACATAGGTTGTTATAATCATCAACCAAGGTGGGATAACAAAGGTAATAATTTACCCAAAGGTAGTTATAATCATAAAAAAATGCTTAGGGTAACAAGAAAATGATTTTCCCTAAGGGATTTACAATCATCAAAAGGTAAAATAATGATTTACACACAGATGGTTAGAATCTTTGACAACCAAGTTTTCAGGACATAGATCATATGTAGCTCTTGTAGTGAAAGTAGGAATCAAGTGGTTCAATAAGAAGAGGAAAGTTTGGATTCATTGCCAAACTATGTTGGATATCCTAAGATAGGAGAGAGTTTGTTGATGAGGAGAGTTATTTTGAATACAATCCATGAAGATAAAGAGACGTCATAAAGGAAGACATTATTCAAGACCATGTGCAAAAGCAAAGGTAAATATTGTAAGGTCATAGTTGATAATGGTATTAAATCTAATATTGTATCTTACATTATAGTAAATAATCTAGGATTGTAAATAAAATAACATCCAAATCCTTAAAAATTCTCTTGGATTCAAAACAGTCATCAGGTCCTAGTTAGTAAGCAATGCCATGTAGATTTGTAGATTAGTGAGTATAAAGATATAATTTTGTGTGATGTGATTCCTATTGATGTGTGCCACATCATCCTTGATATACAATTATAGTATGATATAAGAGCTATGAATGATGTTAGATCTAATAAATTCACCATTGAGAAGGATGTCATCAATCATACACTAACCCTATTGAAGGATAGTCAAGCATGGAAAGAGGTATAATTTAGTGTGATGATGTTTGGTTAGAAGGAATATTTTCCACAAGTAACTAGTTATAGTATTGAGTAAAAGAGTGTTTTAGCTAAGAAAAAATTCCAAGAGGAAAAAGGTGTAGTAAAATTTGCCACAAAAATGAGAGAAGAGGATGCAACGGTTGACAAGTATTTTGAGGTGTTAATTGCATGCAATAAAGAGTTATTATATTCATCCCAACGTGATGAGTTGTTATCAAAAGAACACTTAGAAGGGTTGTTTTTAGACTTGTCTCATCAATTATCCTTGATAAAGAGCATGGAGTATCATTAAAAATTTATTAATAATGTTGGTATGTTGAGAGAGTTTGTCATGAAAGGTGAGATCACTAGTAATTTGACAAGTGGGTAGAATAATGTAATCAGTCAAATGATGCATGAACAACACATAAAAAGGGAGGATATGAATGTGAAGAAAGAGGTAGTCCATAGCTAGATGAGATAACAAGAAGCAACTCAAGGGAAAACAAATCCAATCACAAAAAGGACAACCATGACAATGCAAGAGTATGGTTTCTTAAAAGACAATAAGGAGGTTATTATGTTTAACTTGTTTGTTTCATATGAAAGTTTATTTTAGGAACCTAACCAAATATTGAAGGTGATTAGTTTGGAGATTAGTGTACATAAGGATAACCTCAAAGGAGGAAAGATGACATTAGTCAAATAACAAGGAAGTCTATGTTCAACTCATAGGCCTTAGGATCCAGGAGGATATTGTGATCAAGGAATCTAAGAAGGGAGGCTAGATCAAGTATTAGAAAAAGTAACAAAAATTGAATAAAAACACACTAACATGATAAAACTTACTTTCCTAGACCATAGGGGGAGCATAATGGACAAAATACAATTGAAAACACAACTAAAATGCAAAGAACAACAATCTTTACCTTCCTTAAGAGCTCTAAATTATTTGTTTGTGTATTGATTAGTTTATGCTCAAAGAATCTTTGACAGTGGAGTATTCTTTGCTCCTTCTCTCCTTGGCACCATTATTGGATTGATATGGCTTATGGTTGTTTGATGGCTTGGCTCAATATTTTGGCATTATAATACTATTGATGTAAATCATGATATAAAACCTACATTATAACTCTACAATTTCCATGCTCTCTTTTCAATTAGAAAAGACTTGTATTTATAGGCTTAGGAACTAACCCCAACCCAAGGCAAGTTAAGGTGTAGTTTAAACATGGAATGAGTTCAAACTCAACCTAATCAAGTTAATTAACCTTAATAGAGTTAAAGTATGTCAATAAATAGTTATTTTCAATGAATAGGAATGGGTGAGATATTTTGAGATATTTTCAAAGGCTTGAAAACTCACAAAAGGTAATCATGAAAAGCTAGTATATTTCATATTTTTGGATTTCCTTTTTTAGTAAGTCATTAATTGCAAATGGATAATTTAGAAAGGCCTTTAATTTGATTTTGTTTGTTAATTAATTCTAATTAGGCTTTATATCATTTTAAATATTTGGTTTTATGTGTACACTTGCCCCACTTAATAGGTCTATAGGCCAAATTACTTGTTGTGATGTTGTAGGTTGATTAGAGATGAATCTATGAGAGGTTTTTGTTTTTTATAGTAAGATACCCCAATTAGGGAGGTCTCAACATGATTCTAAGCTTTGATAAATGATACATAATCAAATTTAGAATTTTAAGTGATTCTTAGGCTTAATAAGTAAAGGTTGGTAGGAATCGGTTTGAAGTCTAGTTGAAGGCCATTGGTGGCTAGTTTTAGGTGTTTATAGTTTTCCCATATTTGGTAAGGTGTTACAAGCTATAAACACAACAATGTCTTCTCAAATAATAAAAATGTCATGTATGCTTATAACTTCAACAATAATGGATGAACAATATGTACCCCCTTAAGGGAGCGATTGGCAAAGTGGTTAGCAATTGGTCCCTCAAAAGGAGGAAATAATTGGACCAAAAATATGAAATGGGATGGAAAGGATTGATTTTCTCAAAGGAGGTTATAATCAGTGCCATATGGAGCTGCCCTAGTTAAGGCAGACAAACAAGATGATTTTCTTATAAGTGGTTATAGTCATCGGCCAAGGTGGCATAAAAAAAGGTAATAATTTGCCTAAAGGTAGTTATAATCATAAAAAAAGGCTTAGGGTAACTAGAAAATGATTTTTCCAAGGGAGTTATAATCATCAAAAGGGAAAATAATGATTTTCCCATAGATGGTTAGAATCATTGACAACCAAGTTTTCAGGACATAGATCATATTAGCTCTTGGAGTGAAAGTAGGAATCAAGTGGTTCAATAAGAAGAGAAAATTGTGGATTCATTTCCAAACTATGTTGAAGAACCTAAAATAGGAGAGAGTTTTTTGATGAGGAGAGTTATTTTAAAGACAAGCCATGAAGAGACACTATAAAGGAAGACATTATTCAAGACCATGTGCAAAAGCAAAGGTAAATGTTGTAAGGTCATAGTTGATAATGGTAGTAAATATAATATTATATCTTTAATGATGGTAACTAAGCTAGTATTAGAAATAAAATAGCATCCAAATATTTACAAAGTCTCTTAGATTCAAAATAGTCATTAGGTCCTAGTTAGTAAACAATGCCATGTAGACTTGTAGATTAGTGGGTATAAAGATATAATTTTGTGTGGTGTGATTCCTATTGATGTGTGATATATCATCCTTGGTATACCATGGTAGTATGATATAAGATATATGCATGATGTTAGATTCAATAAATGCACCATTGAAAAGGATGGCATCAATCATACACTAACCCTATTGAAGGATAGTCAAACATGGAAAGAGGTGAAATCTATTGTGATGATGTTTGGTGAGAAGGAATATTTTCCATAAGTAAATAGTTATATCATTAAGTACAAGAGTGTGTCAGCTGAGAACAAATGCCAAGAGGAATAAGGTGTAGTACAAATTTCCATAGAAATGAGAGAAGAGGATGCAGTAGTTGATAAACATTCTAAGGTGTTAATTGCAAGCAAAGAAGAGTTATTATATTCAGCCTAACATGATGAGTTGTTATCAAAAGAACACTTGTAAGGGTTATTTTTATACTTGTCTCATCAATTATCATTAATAAAGAGCATGGAATATCTTTGAAACTTTAATAAAAAGGTTGATATGCTGAGAGAGTTTGTCATGAAAGGTGAGATGACTAGCAATTTGACAAGTGGGTAGAATAATGTAATCAGTCAAATGATGCATGAACAACACATAGAAAGGAAGGATATGAATGTGAAGAAAGAGGTAGTCCATAGCCAGATGAGATAACAAGAAGAAGCTTAAGGGATAGCAAATCAAATCACAAAAAGGAAAACCATGATAATGCAAGAGTATGGTTTCTTAAAATTCAATAAGGAGGTTATTATGTTTGATGTGTTTGTTTCATATGAAAGTTTATTATAGGAACCTAACCAAATATTGAAGGTGATTTATTTGAAGAGATTTTTATTAATTTGATTTTTTTTGTTAATTAATTTTGATTAGGCTTTTTATCATTTTCAATATTTGGTTTTATGTGTCTACTTAATCCACTTAATAGGTCTATAGGCCAAATTACATGTTGTGATGTTGTAGGTTGATTTGAGATGAATCTGTGAGAGTTTTTTGTTGCTTACAGTAAGATACCCTAATTAGGGAGGTCTCAACATGATTCTGAGCTTTGAAAAATGATACATAATCAAATTTGGAATGTTATGTGATTCTTAGGCTTAATTTGTAAAGGTTGGTAAGAGTCAGTCTAAAGTTTGGTTGAAGGCCATTGGTGGCCAGTTTTAGGTGTCTACAGTTTGCCCCTGTTTGGGAAGGTGTTACAAGATATAAGCATAGTAATGTCTTCTCAAATAATTAAAATGTCATGTATGCTTATGACTTTAATAATAATGGATGAATTATAGGTACCCCCTCAAGGGAGTGATTGGCAAAGGGGTCAGCAATTGGTCCCTCAAAAGGAGGAAATGATTAGACCAAAAAGATGAAATGGACTAATTTACTCAAAGGAGGTTATAATTAGTGGCATATGGAGCTACCCTTGTTAAGGCAGACAAACAAGATTATTTTCCCATAGGTGGTTATAATCATCAGCCAAGGTGGGATAAAAAGGTAATAATTTACCTAAAGGTAGTTATAATAATCAAAAAAGGCTTATTGTAATAAGAAAATGATTTTCCCTGAGGGAGTTACAATCATCAAAAGGGAGAATAATGATTTGCCCACATATGGTTAGTATCATTTACAGGATAAAAAAATGCCCTAGTTAGATGGATAAAGATTATGGTTTGTCCAAAGGTGATTATAAGAATTATCATAATAAAAATGTGCCTCAATTGGGCCAAAAAAAGATAATGATTTGCCCAAATGTGGTTATAATCATTAACCTTCAAATGGATGAAAAAATAATGATTTACCCGAAGGTGGTTAGAATCATTGGTAATTCAAGTGTTATGATATATAATTATTTACCCAAAGGTGGTTAGAATCATTTTACCTTGATTATAGAAAAAATGATATGGAATATGATGGAAAATTGGGTACAGAGGAGATAAATGAATTTGGACAACCTGGAAGTAGGGAAATGATCATCCAAACTATCAAGGGAGGAAATTCTTTAATTTTTTAATTACTCTATTTAGGATATGATTTGGATTAGATTAGGAATGTCGCTTGTGCTAAGGAGATATATCATTACTACATTATCATGTAGACTCTTGTAGCTGATTTTTTTTGTAGCATGTGATGGTAGGCATCATGATAAAACACCATGATAACTTGGCTGAAATATGCATATAAACTGACATGTAATCTAATACTCAACTAAAAATAATGCACCAATTATAAAGACCATGATGATAATGTTGACCTATGAATATGGATGGATTCAAAAATAATGTGCAAGGAATAACCTAATGAATGCACATAAACTGAATCAAGGCAAAATAAGAAAGAAAATAAATAGGCAAATAAACAAATAAAAAAACAAAACACTATGAAAAATAAAGAACAAACAAAAGAAAGAGAAACAACAAAAAAATAATGGTTAATCATAATGTTATTACAAAAAACACAACACAAACATTTCCCTTACACCAGAAGAGACAATGAAAGAAATAAACAAAATGGGGAAATAGACGAAAAGGAAGGCGGTGGATGAGTTGTCTCCAGATACATTAGGCAATTGGATGCTACCTACACAGTTCTATGGATGTGATATCCAAAAAAACTTTAGGCCAAATGTAGTTCACTCAAGATATGGGATAGAAGAAAATGATGAGAAAGAAAGCATGATTTTTAGAATAGAAGTATATGGAAATGTGTTTGCAAAATGGTGAGAGCATGAGATGCAAGGTCAAAAAGGATGGGGAAACTAAATGATAAGTGGTTTCTTGTGACTTAGTAAGGGTTCCCAGAATCTTTAAGATAAAAAAGTGGTAAATCTTTTTGGATTTTATAAAATATTTTTACAAGTGTTTTTTGAAATTTTGACGTATTTCAACTCAATAGAGATTGACAAGATACTAAACAGTCTAAGACCATAAAATAGTGAGAGCATTTAGATTTAAAATTGCTCACAAAATGGCAAGAAGATGACTAAAAGGTGAATAATTTAACCTCAATGAATATTGAGCATTAACTATATAGTCCCAAGAGGGGTCCTCAATTCACTATAGTTCCACCTTATAGTGGAGGAATCTGACTAGTATATTAGCCAATTCGAATAAAATTGGCAAAGCTAGGAAATGGCATAGTATGACATAAACATGGAAAGGTGGTACTTTAAAGAATGATAAACAAGTGTTGCCTATAGTTTTTCCATAAGAGGTTATAACTAGGAAACAATGGCATAAGTCAATGATACTAATTTTTTCATAGGTAATTATAATTAGTAACATGATAGTGAAACATTGATTTTCCCAAAGGCAGTTATAATCAAGCCCACATGGTAGAGAACGAAAAAAGAAATGAAGGATGTAACTTCCAAACCACTATCATATTACTCCAAAATATGGCCTCTATTTTAAATATTAAAACAACTATTGAAACTTGATTTGAATCTTCTTGTTGAAGGAAACCATGGAACCAAGGTCAAAGGGATGGGTAGGGAAGTTGAAAATAACTCGATTGATATAAAAGGTATGGTAGAATGGTATTTTACAAAGAATAATGTTGATATTATGGTATAATTGAAATGGTCCTCATAAAAAATACACCAGGTCACTCAAGCAAAGTACTTCTTGAGGTGTATAATGTTCATCGACTCATCAAGTTCATCCATGTTTGGTGTAGTGAGCCTGTATGCTATAATGTCATAGTTTGCAATAATGATAAAGGACCTACCTAGTTGGGTTTGAATTTGCCTATGTGTTTCTTCTCAATTATGGTATTATTTTTGTTTTCTTTAAGGAAAATATCACCAAGCTCAAAGTCTCTATGTATGACATGTTATTTGCAGTGGCCATGGAGTCTTTTATGGGATGCTCGAAGATTATTGACTACGACCATGCATTTCTCATCAAGTAACTCTAACTCTTGTAGGTGAGCTATGTGATTATTCATCATCTAGGACATGTGTTAGAGTGATGCAAAAATAAGGTAACTCAGCCTCAATGGGAAGAATGTCCTCAATGACATAAATAAGTGAATATGGAGTGGCTCTTATTAGGCTACAGTGATTGGTGCAATATGTTGAGAGGGAAAAAAATGTTTGGAGGTGTTAATCACATCTAGATCATCGACAATATTTTTGAGGATGTTGACAATGGTTTTTTTAAATGCTTTTGTTTGGCCATTACCTTGCGAGTAATATGTTGTGGAAAAATGTTGAGTAATTTTGTACTCAACACAGTGATTTGACATCCTTGTTATTGAATGATATACCATTATTAGATATAATGTAAAAGGGGACACCATAATGACAAATGAGATGGTTAAAGATGAATTTATAAATTTACTTTCTATTCATGTAAGTGAGGGGTATAGCTTTAACCCACTTAGTGAAATATTTGGTGGTAGTAAGGATATGTTTATGGCCATTAAATGAGGTGGAGTTTATCTTCTCAATGAGATCGAGGCCCCATGTAACAAATGGCCATGGTGTAAGAATTCATTTTAGAGTCTTATCTAGGGCATAAATCATATTATCATGCCATTGACATTTGTCACACTTTTTTATATATGTAGTTGCATCTACATTCATCATTGGCTAATAGTACCTGATATGTAAGAGATTTTTGGATAGGATGGCCCTGTTGGTGTGAGATCCACATATTAATTCATAAACTTCCAATAATGTTAATGTATATTCTACCAAATTTAAATAATGAATTAGAGTTCCATCAAAACTATGATGGTATAAGGTTGATCTAATTAAGGTATAACATGTGATATGGTGCATAAAGGCTTTGGATTGTTTATGGGATAGGTCTGGTGACATTATTTGGTCATGAAGATAGGTGTAAAGGTCTAAATACTAAATAGAGTTGGGACCAACAATATCACAAATCATTATGATGGTTGAAGGCTCATTGGATGGCACTAGCATATTTTTAATGAGGAATTGATATTCTTTTGTCATATCTATATGTTGAATCAAAGATCCAATGGTAGCCATGGCATCTGTTATTCTATTACTAGACCTTGGTATATGTTCAAACTTTATGTCAACCATTTTTTGCTTGAGAGTGTTGACCATGGCCTTATATGGTACCAGCTTGTCATCCTTGGTCTAAAAATGGTCTATGACCAGATTGATGATTAACTAAGAATCACCATAAACCTTGAGATGTTGTATGTTCCATTGTACTACTTATCAAAGTCCTAAAACAAGTTCTTCATATTTGACCATGTTATTGGTATAAGTAAATCTAATTTTGAATGACTTAGGGATTAGATCCCCCTTGTGGGGTTATGAATAATAGGCCTACCCCTGATCCATGTGTTATGAAGGATCCATCACAATATAAATTCCAATATTGTTCCTTAAGAGGTGTTTCAATGATAATCATAATGGAATCATCTAAGAATTAGAATATTAGTAGATTTATATCTGTAAGGGGTGATTCAACAAGTTGATTTGCAATAAATTACCCCTTGATGGATTTTTAGTTAACATATTATATCTTAAACTCATTGAGAAGCATGATCCATTTGGCCATGCAACCTTATAAAACTATTTTGGATAGTAGATACTTGAGCGGATCTACTTTTGAGATAACCATAGGCTTATTGTTTAACATGTAATGGCAAATATTTTGAGCTATGAAGGACATATCTAAACATGATTTTTAAATTGGTGTATAATTATACTCATACACGACTAGTGTATGACTTAGATAATACATGGAATGTTCCTTTCCATTATCATCATGTTGAGATAGAAGTGCCCCCAACACTTTATCTATAGTTGATAGATAGAGTAGGAATGACTTTCTCAGCATGGGAGGTAATAAAATAAGTGGATGTGCTAGATAGTCCTTTAGTTTTTGTAAATCTTATTGTCATTCAACATCCCAATGAAATTCTATCCCTTTATTTAATAGATGTGTAAATGGATGACATTTGTTGGCCAATTGAGATATGAAACATCTAATAGAGTGTGGCTTTCCCTAAAAAATATGGAGCTAATTCAAATTGGTTGGTGGTGGCATTTGATTTATGGTTTACACTTTGGCTGGATTGACTTCAATTCCTCTACGAGACATAATGAATCCAAATGATTTACCTGAAGTAACTCCAAAAATACACTTCTTAGGATTGATCCCAACTTTGTATTCATGTAGTTGCTCAAATATCCTCCTTAGTGTTGCCAGATGATCAACCCTAGTTTTTAATTTACCTAGTATGTCATTAATATAGTCTTCAATAATGTCATGCATCATATCATGAATATGATGATCATGGCTCTTTGGTAAGTGGCCCCAACATTTTAAAGATTGAATGGCATAACCTGATAATAGAAGGTTCCCCATGGAGTGGTGAATGTTGTTTTATGTTGGTCTTCTAGTGAAATTTAGATCTGGTTATATCCTGAGAATCCATCCATAAAGAAAAGCATTTCATAACCTATTATGGAGTCAGCAATCATGTAGATTTTTGGCAAAGGAAAGTCATCCTTGGGGTAGGCCTTGTTTATGTCTCTAAAATCAGTACATATTTTGATTCCTTTAGGTTTCTTACTGAATGGCATAACATTGGATATCCACTATGAGTAGTCAATCAATAAAATACATCTTGTTTCTAAGAGTTTTTACAACTCTTTCATTACTAATATAGTAATTCAAGGATACATCTTACACAATTTTTGATTTATAAGTTTGGCATCAAGATGTACCACAAGGTAGTGCACAAAAAAGGCAAGGTCCAAACCTGACATGTTAAAATAGGCCTAGGAAAATATATTAACAAACTTCATAAATAGGGTTGTAAAAACTTCATGTTCATATTCAATGAGGGATGTGTCTAATTTGATCCATTTTGGGTCATCTAGAGTCCCAATGTTAAATTTTTTAGTGTCTTTAACTAGAAAGGTTGAACCATCTTCCAAAATAGTCAGCAAATATTTAAATTAATCTAGAAATTCAAAGCCCTCTATTAGGATTGGATTTTTAAGCTCTCCAAGGCATGATGAATAAAAATACCCAACTGGTAGGGATGGACATGTGACAAATAATATTGGAAACTCTTGGATGATTTAATCAACATATTGTTGTTCTTTAAGACTGAACTCAAACCCATAAGCAAGTTCATTATTCATTATCTCTTAAACTATGTTTGAGGAAGGTGGAACACCCCCATCTAATGGCACCTGAAACAAGTTTTCACTATTATACTATCATTTGTCTTTACCATTTCTCTAGTCTAAAAGTACCTCAAAGAGGTTTTTGCTTTGGGACCTCAATATTTTATTTAATTATCTGTGGGTAAGGGTGTTCACCCATTCTCCAAAAAAGGCTTCAGGATCTAAATTAATTGATAACCCTTGTTTGTGGTCTCCCAATGAAACATTGTCCCTAAGGCTGAGGAAATTGTAGAAGGCCTCATCATTTTGAAACTCATCGACTGGAATTATTGATTCTTGTTAGTCCCAATCTATCAGTTGAGGGTAATATAATAGAAATGGATTATGGAAAATAAATAGTCTAAGGGTACAAATGGCATTAGTGTAAAACAAATTTTTATTGGCTAGGTCATCTAAAGGGCTATGATCAGTCTGATTCACTGTAAGCATCATCATCGCAAGTCATTTGTAGTGGAACATGAACTAGGTACATGGGGTCATCCCTAGGAGATTTAAATCTAAAGCCATAGGTTCCTTTATATCAAGTGGTATAAATTGGCTCAAGAAAACCTTGTTGATTTATCCCAAGGCCTCTTCCTTCATATGTGTGCTTCTCCATGATATTTTTGAAATGGGATACTTGGCATTTATATAACAATCATCTAGGGTGTCATTATACAACCAAGATTCATCATCTACAAGTGAGTCTTGTTCTTGGCTAGTGGTTGGTATGAAAATGATAGGTGATAGACTAAGTAGTTAACATTTGAATTTTCCATTCCATGCAAGGTGGCTTTGATTTTGGTCTTACAAAGGACTTGGGGTTCTATGGAATCTTGGCAATGTGGAATGTATCATGGGTTAAGTATTCTCTTGGGCCATTAGCTAAAATAGTATAATGATTAGATACTTTAGGAGGTAGCATGTGGGAAAGTGAATCAAGGATATCAAGGTCAATGCAATTGTCCTCTAGTAAATCAAAAAGTATTTATTTCCCTTTATCCTTATTGGTAATTAGATTCAAGCTAAACTGGTAGTTAAAACTTTGATATTCGACCTCTAAATGCTCATATTATTCAAATCAATGCAAATATTCATGAATGGTGACCTCCATACTAAATGGGAGAACTTGATACATTGGTTCAATGTTCAAGGGATTGCATGAATCTCATGTATCCAATGTCTACCCAAAATCATATTATATGACAAATCAAGGTCTAACACATGGTATAGTGTATTGTGGGTCAAGGGCCCAATAATAAATGGTAAGCTAATGTTACTTATTGATTCTCAGTCTTCATTGTCATAGGATTTGATTGTGATTATTTTTGGATGGAGATTAGTTATGGTGTACCCAAGAATCTTGATGAGCTTTAGAGACACAATATTTAGACCCGGTCCATTGTCTATGAGGACATGTTTCACTTTATGCCATATTATGACAACTTCAATGTACAATGGACTGTTATGCAAAGGGCCAAGGGATGAAATATCACTTTGGTCAAAGGTTAATTATTGACCTAGGGCTAAGTGTCCAATCAAAGCTTGAAATTTATTTGGAGATATGTCATTAGGTACATGGGATTGGCCAAAGAACTCTATTAAGATGTGTTTATGGATTGTAAAAATATATGCAACAAATCCAAAATAAATATTTGTGCAAATGTCTTATGTAATTGTTCCATAATATTGAATGTATTTTCTAGAATAGTGATAAATCGCTTATTCCTAGCTAGAATAATTGGTTGGATGGGTGAAGTGGTAGATGGTTGTGGGCTTGGTATGGTAATTTTTGATCATTGAGTTATGATTGCACAATCAGGGTTAGATATAGGACCATTTTTGCTAACCAAATGTTATAATTCTCAATTACTGGTGCACTTATACATGGTCATGGGTCAATAATGAGTTATCAATATGAGGTCCAAAGGTAGTGATCCTTGCTTTCTAGTATGCCTATATGTGGTCCTAGGTGAAAGAAGGATCACCAACATGGGTTGGTTGATTAGAATTGATTGCCAATGGTCTCATTTGATTGGTATTTAGTCTTGGATTAATGGAGATAGTGAAAATATGACCTCCAATAATATGGCCTATAACCTTGTTTTATTCATGTACAATTGCATGGTAAGTGTATTATTTGTTGGCATAATTCTAGCCTTTGTTCCATCCATTCATTTGACAGTGTTGGTTTTACTTTTGATTTTATTGTTGATTGTTATGTTGTGGAAAGGGGTTTTGATAAATACCAAGGTTCTGATTGGATGTAGAAGCTATAAGATCTAACGTAATGTCTTTGTTTTCCAACATATTTTCAATCAAATGTTTAATTTGCACATAATAATACAAATTATGTCCATTAACTCGATAATACTCACAAAATTCATTTTGTCTGTACCAAACTAAATAGTCAATACCTTTAGGATAATGCTTTAGAATAAGCTAGTTAATCAGATTATCTATGGTGAGCTTGTAAAACATGGATTCAATGGGTTCTCCAAGGTCTCTAAAGATGCAATGAATAGGCACAGTTCTCCTTGGAGGAGGGTTTTGTAAAGGAAATGGTTGTTGCATTTGTTGCATTGGTCTAGGTTATTGTGCTTGCTAAATTTTTTGAATGGGTTATTAATTAGGAGTAATTTTCATATGAGGTATAGGATGAGCATATGGTGTTTTCACCATTTGGACATGTTATGACTCAGTTACTCCATTTACCATAATGTTCTTATTATAATTAAATGTCTTGGTTTTATCTTAATTATTGGCTTGGGATGGTTTTGATGCTTATGCTTAGACTCGGTTTTGATTTTGGTTTTGATTTTGTCTTTGATTTGATGAGGTAATTTTAATAATCCCTTTTTTAATAAGATCTATTTTGATCAACAAATATTTTTCAATGATTTAATTAAAAGTGTGTGCACACTACAACTCCAAATGATAAGATATATAGTTATGTAAATTCTTGGTAAACATAGTAGCTAGTTAGTTGTCTAGTAGACTATGGGTAAATCAGCTTGTAAGGTCTCTCCATCACTATAGATAACTCATTAAACTTTCACCAGCCTTCTATTTGGCTTGCACCAAATCTACCAATGAAATCTCATGCTCGAGATTGATGGAGAAGTATTGCACAAACTTATCTGAAAGATCATCAAATTTAGATACTAAATTCTTAGTAAATTTCAAGACCATTCCAATTCTTGTCCTACTAAACTCTTTAAAAATAATATTAGGAGGTATATGTCACTATAGGCCACCAGTTGACAAGAAATAAAAAAAATTGTTAAGTGGTCCTTGGGGTCACCTTTCCCCTTGCATTTGTCAAACTTCAATGGTTCATACCCTAGAGGAAATGATATTTGTAAATACTCCATGTTGAAAGGGTAATAACACATGTCATCCAACTTGAAATTCTTAGTTTATTTTCTATTTTGGATGGTAGTAATTACATCCTTTATTTGTTGCACCTCTCGTACTAGGAAACTATAGGGAACATTAGCTTGAGGTGGAGGTTGAGCAGTTACAAGTGGATTACTTTGACCTAGGTATAATGGAGGCTTTATTGGGAAATATTGGTTTAGATAGGGAATTAACTAAGACTGTGTATATGTAGATTAGGATGTGATTGTTGAAATTGCCCTCATTATGGTTCAATATTCTAGTTAGGATTTGGTTTGTAGGCCTGGTTTTAGGGAAATTGTAACTGAGATGGAAGGATACGATTGTACTATGCTTGTTGGGGTTGAATAGGGACTTGATGTTGACTATTCAACTTTGATGATTAAGGGGAACTTGTGAAAAAAGGCCCTATCATTGAGCTTGTGGCATGTTGTGCATAAAAGGCAATTATTGCCTAATTGATACTATTGGAACATTAGAACCTCTTAGTTTTATGAATCCTTATTTAGAAATAGATGCCTATTGAAGGTTTAACATTTGTCACTGACCAATACTTGTACGCTATTAATTAGATATTATTTTTTATTATACTAGTATGTTGGTATATGACTAAAGAGGTATGTTCATCACTACTTGATAAGGTAGAATATTGGTTACCCCTATTGAGGTGGCATAATGTTTTTCCTCTATTGACCAAATTTGACCATATAAGTCAAATTGGGACCCCTATTGGTAAAAAATTGAACCTTAGATGTTTTAAGGGGTCTAGTATTATGTCATAAGGTATATTATAGGTCATTTGATGTAATTTATTGTCACATTAGCTAGGTCTTGTTATTTTAAATATTTGTCTTTTTAAGTCATTTTGGGGGTCAAAATAAAGCATTAAATGACTTGCATGACCTCCTAAAATTGAGGACATATTAGTAGTGTCTATTTTTATTCCACACACTTGTTATAATGATTAGTTTGATCATAGGTTCCAAAAAATGAAGAAAACCATTTCTCTCTTCTTTCACTAGGCTTAGCAAGTGAACCGGTCTTTAGGTTTGTACTTGGTACAATTAGTAGGAGACATTTCAAACAAATTACTCTTGGGGTGTCTTATACACTCAGTTAGCTTCCATTTAAATTTTTTTCATAAGAATGGTGATTGGTGCTTTATGAACCATTCCTAAGAAGTTAGACTATCTAATTTGCTTGCTAATTTGTGTATCTTGAGGGTTTATCCATGACATCAACAAGTAAAGTTCTATTTTAATGTTGACTTGGTATATCCAAGAACCAATAACTTAAGTTACAACTTAATTCAATAGCATTGTTAAGAAACTATCCCCTTGACCTAGCAATTACTAGCTTTGAATAATGATCAAAGGACTTTATATTTTCCTAAGTCTAAGACTTAATATATGTCCTAGTTTGATCAACATCCTACACTTCATCATATGTAGACAATCCAATGAAGTGAATCAAATTCAAATTGTCAAAGGATCCTCTGAGTTAACATGCTAGTTATAAGGGTCACATTCATAGAGCTTGTCAAACAGAGATCCAATGAGTTTAATCTTATAAGAGTTAATGTTTGAGCTAGTTGGAATATCAATAGTTAGTGCTTAATCAAACATTAGAGATATAACAAAGTGAATGGAATCAAATGCTATAAAATGCTTGAGGTTTATAGACAAAGTGACAAGTTAAAGATTGAGCAAGTATGAGAAGATTGATGAAGCAAAAGTGATCCAAATACAAAAGAAGTAGAGAGATGAAGTCTAAGTGTCAAAGTTTAATGACCAAGTCAACGTAAAGTTTGTGTAAGTTTAAAGATCTAACTATACATAGGAGCTAGGATCTAGAAGATCTGATAGAGTAAATGAGAGTTAATGTATCAATGAATCTTGGGGATGAATCATAGTCAAGTATTTAGATCATGATCTATTACTCACATTCCTTCATACATCTTGATTTTATAATACATAAGAGGTCAAAAATTCAAAATTTTCTAGTGAGGATCTATGAAACCAATAAGAATAAATGTGATTGTTTCAAGTCAGCTTTGATGGATAAATGTCAAACCAAAGAGTCATTTTTTATTAGAACAAGCAAATAGTGTATAAATAGTTTATAAAATAATGAGCAGCATGGAAAGGGAATGCCACATGAGAAACTATGTAAGACCAAGGATCATGTAGTGAAGTAAGCTCTTTAGACTCATATGCCACCATGAAAGCCCAATCAAGGTCTGAGATGAACAATGACTACCAAATGTAAAGAGTAAAGTCTAGGAAATAAAAATAATAATTACAAATGGTAAACATAGGTGTCCAAAAGATAACTAGCAAATAGGAGAGAATATTATAATTGTCATATCATGTTTTAACCCCCTTGAATAGTACTTATGTGTTGACTCTCCTAGTTCAATTTAAAATGCTCAAAGGATGGTCCATGATGGGAATAGTTTTAAAAAGGTTGGTAAAGAGTCATTACACCATTTTGGAAAGAATTTATCATGGTTTACATTGAAATTTGGCTTGGAAGGCATTCATTATCTATTTCACACTCAATTGTACCTATAATATATCTGGTTCTCATTCTTGAAAACGTGTTCTAGTGACCCTTGAACTCTTTTTATTCTATCTTAGAAGTTATATAATTAGCTACCAGTTTGGATTTGTAAGATATACCACATCCATGTATGGTGAATCCCTACTATATTGATGTCATATTTTTCCTTTGAATATTAATGCAAGTTTTTTTATGACTTCTCAAATAATTATCTAAGTGTGTAAGTGATTTATAGTGATAAGAAGTGATAATCTTCTCTCCTTATTTACTTTACCCTTTCATATTTGAGTAAGATCTCTTAGTCTAACAGGTCATATAGAGTGTAATTGAATGTGTTAAACTCTTTTAAGTGTATAATTATTCTTGGAATGTGCAACCTGCCTTCTAGTTCATTTACCTTGTGTTGTTTCACATATCTCACCTCTATATTGAAATACTCATGTTAAAACCTTTTAGGAGTTTTAGAATAGTTTGTATACCTTGTTTTATAGTTCTTAGAATATGATGGTCACATGGAGATAATATTGGTTCATCACCTCTATAGATTAGGTTTTATTTAGGTTGTTTTTACCTCTTTCCTCTATAACTAAATACTAGTTTAGGTGATAATATTTGTAAAGATATATTCAAGGAGCTATCCCTTAAAATATAAAGGATCATTTCAACAATAAGTACACCCATATACCTAGAAATTTTCCTATGTTGCCTAAATTTAGAAGATGCTTGAACACCCTCTTCTAGGGTACAAAATTTGATGATAATAGTTTTAAAATTCCCAATGGGACCTTGTCTTTAGGACAATTTCTTAAGATAAATGTTGGTCTTGACAAATTCAATTGTATATTGGTGTGCTTCTTAGGATTTGGTAATTGCACCAAAATAAATATAGTTCAAGACCCTTGTTTTTTTATAAACTTACTCCAATAATTCATGGTTCTGACTAGGTCAGCCTATGAAATATTTCTCAATCCCATTGACCCACCCTTTAAGACTGAACTCCCCCTTAGAGTTTAATATCTTCCTACTAATTTGTACTTTGGAGAACTGGTAGATTTTGTTAGAAAGGAAGAGATCAAAGATTTTTCTAGTGAGGGGAGTCAAGAGAGTGAATAAGTTGAAATTGAAGATTTTGAAGTAGAAATGGCTAGACCTCATGCTTTTCCTACATTCAATATAGAAAACCTTATTCAACTTCAAGTATATGATGTTATTCCTCCCAATGCCACAAAAGGTGTGCCTTAATTCAATGGTGAAAGTCTTATTACATCTAGTGAGCATATTAGAGATGTCTCTAACTTATGTAACTTCCATAATATCACTCAAGAGAAAATTGATATCAAAATTCTTTCCATGTCCCTTAGAGGGAAGGTTCTTGATTGGTATAGGAATATAGAAGGTGGATGCATTGCATCATCAGATGAATTTGAAGTGTTGTTAATTTCAAAATTTGTAAATGCGAGTGACCATGCCTCTCTTATACACTATCTTTATGTAATCAAGAGAGGACCTAAAGAAACAATACATGATTTTAATGAGAGATTCCAAAGAATTAGAATATACTTCCTACTTCTATGAGGCCACCTCAAATATTTGTGTTCCTAACCTATTTGAGAGCTATTGGCACTAAAATTACTATCATGCTTCAGTTCGTGGGTGGTTCCACCCTCTTTGATTCATATAAAATTTCTTTCAAATTTGAAAATAATCTCATCCAAGATAGAATATTTCCACCAAAACGGTCTATTCCTCCATTATCTCATACTTCTGTTGATACTCCAATTATGTTTCAAACTCCTAGTGCTAGTATTAAGTCTAAGACAACATTTAGACGGGCAAAAAATAATATTGATTAGAAAGTAAATTTCCTTGCCTTGGAAGCTCAAAATAGGCATGCTAATGTGAAACAAGGTGCCTATAAAAATTACTATCCTTATAAACCATAATATGTAAGATGAAGAGGCCAATGGTAGCCTAATCCTAATAGGCATGCTAATGCATACAATCTTGATTCTACCACCAATGTAAGAGATATGGTACCCATTCATAGTAAGCTGGTGTAAGGTGAAAATTGGAAATAAGGCCAATTTATGGATGTTAGTGAAGGTAGAGAGCATGATATTTTTTCTCAAGGAGAATTTACTCCTCTCCTATCTATTGAGGATGAGGTTATGATGTAGATAAGTGAAGGTGGACACCCTCAAAAAGAGTCTTTTACCAACTTCTTGATTAAGGGTGATTTTGTGTTTAATAAATGAACCTATATTTTATATAAAAATAGAGCCAAAATAAAGTCTTTGGGTGATGATATAAAGGTACCTATTGGCACATCCAACCCTCTTACAAGGCATCTAGACATAGTTACAAGTGAGACAGTTCCAAAGGCTCCTACACTTCTATCAAATATGAATGTTGGAAGGACTATTCACTCCAACTCCTTAGGATCCAAACACTTCCTTGCCTCTAATAATGTAGGATAAATTAGGTATGGATTATTTAAACATTTTAGATTCATTTAAAAGTACTAAAACTTCCATTTCCCTTTGGGATGTTTTACATATGCCTAGTCAAAAGAGCTTCTACAAAATCAATTATCTATTATCTCAACTAGTGTCCCTCCTTCAAATCAAGGTCAAAGTCATGTTTTACTTTAAAGTGTCCCAAATACCATTGATAAAACATCAACCAGAGCTGAGAAACCTCCACCGTTATACCTCACCCTCATAGTGGGTGACAAACTGGTCCATAACTACATAATTGATATTGGAGCTTCAACATCGATCATGCCCAAAGTGGTAGCTGATAAATTGGGTCTAAATTATAAACCCCATAGTAAAGGAATTATATAATTATATGGTATATCTTATAATATGATAGGATTTAAAAGAAACTTTAAAGTCTTCTTTCATGATTGTCCCAGTTCTCCTATCTTGCAATATATAGTTGTTGTTGATCTCCCAACCCACTTTGCAATCTGCCTCATGAGGAACTTCACTACCAATATTGGTGGATATATTTTATATGATTGGTATTTATTGGAATTTATAACAAGATATGGGAGTAAGGTGATAATTAGGACAAAACCTCTTGCAAGGTTTCATATAAAACCTTACATTAAGACAAGTTCTAACTTAAACTATGTAGTTTATGAAGAGAAGGATTCTATCGTAGATGATGGCACTTGTTCCAAACTTGAAGGAATTGTAGATTTTTTTCTTGATGAATATTTTACTAATACTTATCAACATTATCCTTATGATTTCATGGAATAAAATGATCTAGTAATATATTTCATACATGAAGGAGGAATACCAACACCTCTACTTGCCAAAGAAGAAGGTGAAGAAGATGAGATGTGGAAAATGTTTTTTGATGGTTAAATAAGTAAAATTGGTGTAGTATATAGTGTCATGATAGTCTTCCCATATAAATATTAATACTATGCTTCATATATAATTCATTTTAGTTGTATTTGTAGTTTAGTTGAGTATGAAGGGTTAATTCATGGCCTTCAATGGGCAAGGAGAAAAAGAATCAAGAACTAACAAGTGTATGAAGATAGTGAATTGGTTGTTCATCATCTTAAGAATGTGTTTGATTATAATAAACATTTTATTAAGGCCTAAAATCATAGGGTATGGTATTTTATTGAATATGTTAATGCATTCAACATATAGTTAGTCCCAAGGGAGTAGAATAATCATGCTGATAAACTAGCTGCCATAAGAGCTCAATTTGATACTCCAACTACTATAAAAGAAGAGGGGAAATAATATCACATAAAAATAATTATAAAACCTTATATACCTGATAATGAGGTGTATTTTAAAGTGTTTTATAGTGACAATCACATTACATGTTTCTTGTAGAATGAAGTTGAGTTCTCCTCAAGGAATCATAAGAGATTCGAAGAGTAGTTTGGTGACCAAGTTGTGTAGCTAAGGAAAAATAAGATACCTAAGGTTATAGTGACTTTATAATGTATATTTAATGATAATTATCATAATAATAATTAAAGGGTGATTATGTATACAAAAGAGGAGAATTATGAAAGAGTCTTGATCTTCAAATATATACTTCTCAAACTAGGCTAGGTATGTTCAACATTATAAAAGTAAGCATTCATTAATTTATGTAGGGATTTTCATGATATCTTTGCTTGTAAATATAAATACATAAAATTATTTTATCCTATCATAGTAATATATACTATTGAGTTATAATATGGAGTTAAAATGGTTAGACAAAAACAAAGGCACATCAATCCCAAGTTTGAATAACTCATGAGGTTAAAACTCACTAAACTCCTTAAATATAAAATAATATTTCCTATGGGTAGATAATCTTATGTTTGTTAGAAATAAGAGTGGGGAGGTAATAATATATGTGGAATTCAAATATCTTAATAGAGTGTCACTCAAAGATCACTATCCCCTACCCTCAATGGAGCAGATTTTGCAAGTAGTTTTAGGTTCTCAACATTTCTCTCTTCTTGATGGATATTCAAGTTATAATAAAAGATTTGTGAATTATGATGATAAGTAGAAGACAAAATTTACCAATAAATGGGGAAATTTTTCTTATATAAATATTCCATTTGGTTTATCAAATGTTGGTACTATCTTTCAAAGAACCATGTACATGGCCTTTAAAGGTTTGATTAATGAGATGTTGTTGGTTTATCTAGATGATATAATAGTGTTTTCCAAGAATGGTAATGAACATATGAAAAACTTGAGACAAGTTTTTTAAAAATTCATGCAATATGGAGTATCTCTTAATCCAAATAAATGAATTTTTATTATCCATGAAGGTAATCTCTTGAGACACATTGTTTTCAAAGATGGTTTGGCTATAGATCCTGAAAGGATAGAGGCTATTATTGATCTATCATTTCCCTTTTTTAGGCAAGATAAATTTTGTAAGGAGATTCATACCTAGGTTTTCATCTTTGGTGAAACCCATCAAAGCCAAGCTTAGAAAGAACCATATCTTTTTTTGGATTAAAGAGTGTAAGAACAATTTTGAATCCATATGAAAGGTAATTGCACAAGATATTTCTCTTATAAATCCTAAATTTTCCAAAGACTTCATGTTATATTCATTTTATAACCTTGACACTTTCTCAGCCATGTTAATGTAAAAGAATTATGAGGGTGTGGAGTAGCCTATTGCATTCTTCAGTCAAGGTTTAGAAGATTATGAGGTCAATTATACCTTTGTGGAGAAACAAGTCCTTGATATTTTAAGAGTAATAAATAATTTTAGGCATGTCATTTCAAATAATAAAATTCATTTTATGGTTTCTCATCCTAGTACCAAAGAGTCATTTTTGAGCAAAGACCTTAGTGAGAAGAGAGCAAGATAGATCGCTAAGGTAATGGAATATGATGTTGATATCAAAGTAAACAATTTGTTAAGAGGGATAGGTATTTTTGAACACTAAGTTTCATATTTTCATGAGTCAAAAAAAGAGGTTCTATTCAATCATGATTTCTCCCAAACAACTAGTTCCTTGCATATATAGAGTTGGGCACAAAATGTGATCAGATTTCTTCAAAATGGTGAATATCCTAATAATATGAGTATATCACAAAGGAGATATTTTAGATTAAAATATATTCCCTTTTATCTTTTGTATGGTGTCATTTTTAGAAGAGACATTAATGGTGTGTTATTGAGATGCATTGATAATGATTAATTTAGGGTGTTTCTACAAAAGTTTAATGATGGGACAATAGTAGGTCATTTCTCCCCAAGAACTACAACTGCTAAGATCAGGAGAGTAGGCTATTACTAGCCTAGCCTCTTCAAGGACTGCCATGCTTAGGTGAGAAGATGTGTACAATATGATTTCCTTGCGGTAAATTAGAAGCTTTAAGCTCTCCCTTTGAATACTATCTAAGTTGATCAACCTTTCATGCAATGGGGTCTTGATTTCATTGGTATGATAAACCACCCATCAAGTGTTGGTCATAAATGGATACTCATAACAAATAATTATTTTACAAGATGGGTTGAGGTATTAGCATTGAAGGAAGCTAATGAGAATGATATCTTGGAGTTTTATGAGAGAATCATAATAAGGTTTGGCACTCCTACTACTATTTCAAATAATGCTCTTATTTTTATGGGTGTTAAGATAACTAATTGGGAAAATAGTAATGGAATATTTTTGAGCAATTCATCCAACTATAACCCTCAAGGTAATGGGTTGGTCGAATATTATAAAAAGAACATGATTAGAATCATCAAGAGAACCTTGGAGCATAACTAGAGGACTTGGGACAATAAATTGAAGATAGGCTTATAGGTTGATAGGATAACTCCCAAGAGGTCAACATGGAATTATCCTTTTATGCTTATCTATGAGAGAGAAGCTAAGTTGTCTGTTTCTAAAGATATTCATGCCTTAGACTTAGTACACCAACTAGAGTTGCTTGAGAATACTCCAATGGAAGTGAGATTAACAAAATTAATAGAGTTGTAAGAGACTAGAGATAAGGCTCATCGAGTTTTGAAGCATCACCAAGTACTGATGAAGAAGTCTTTTTATAAGAGGGAAACTCTAAGATAATTTCAAGAAGGTGACATAGTGTTTAAGTGGGATTAAGATAGAGAAAAACCAAGAAGACATACAAAATTTTATACCCTATGGAGTGGACCATATGTCATCATTAATTACAATCAAAACAACTCTTTTAGCTAACAAAGATGAATGAAGAAGAGTTACATATCCCTATGAAAGGGATACATTTGAAACCTTGTCATTGAGTAGTAAATTTATTTCTTGTAAATAGTAGATTAGGTGTGTGTTTTGTTTCAGTTGTGTGTGTAGTGTCCCTAAGTGTTCTATTTGAACATATGTTTGCTTCTTCTAGGTGTTTTGTCCTTATTCTTTTCTATTATTGTGTGTTGTCAAAGGAATGTATTTGTTAATTGGTTTTACATGTGACTTAATAGCCCAATGGGCAATATTAGGCTACTAGTCTAGTTAGCATAGCAAGCATGCTACCCCTATGAGTCACCAATTTGTTGACCAAATTTGACCCTATAGGGTAAATTGGGACCCGTATAGGTAAAAAAATTGAACCTTAGATGTTTTAGGGGGTACAATATTATGTCATAAGGTGTATTATAGGTCATTTTATGTCACATTAGCCTTGGTCTTGGTCATTTTAAATATTTATATCCTTTTAAGTCATTTTGGGGGTCAAAATAGAGAATTAAATGACTTGTACAACCTGCTATAGTTGAGGACACTTTAGTATTGTCTCTTGGTCTTCCACACACTTTTTATAGTGATTAGTTTGATTAGAGGTTCCAATAAATGAAGAAACCATTTATCTTTTCTTTCACTAGGCTTTGCAAGTCAAAATGGTCTTTAGGTTTGTACTTGGTACAGTCATAAAAAGAAGTTTTAGATAGATTTCTTGTGGGGGTGTTTTCTACACTCAGTCATATTCCATTTGATGTTTGGTTGCATAGGAATGGTAACTAGTGCTTTATGAACCCTTCCTAATAAGTTAAACTATCTAATTTGATTGCTAATTTATTGATCCTAAGGGTTTAACCATGACATCAATAAGAAAAGTTATATTTGAATGTTGACTTGGTATATCCAAAAACTGATAAATTAAGTTACAACTTAATCCATATTATTATTAAGAAACTGACCCCTCATCTTAGTAATTACTAGCTCTAAATAATGGAAAAAAGACTTTATATTCTCTTAAGTTTAAGACTTAATATATGTCCCAGTTTGATCAATAACATGTGCTTCATCGTATGCAGATGATCCAACAAAGTGAATCAAAGTCAAATTTTCAAAGGTTCCTTTGAGTTAATGTGCTAGTTATAAGTGTCACATTCATGGAGCTTATCAAATAGAAACCCAATGTGTGCAAGATTCTCAGATTTAATGTTTGATCTAGTTTGAAGATCAATGATTAGCACTTAATCATACATTAAAAATCCAATAGAGTGAATGGACTCAAATGTTATACAATACTCAAGGTTTATTAGCATAGTGATGAGTTAAAGACTGATCAAGTATGAGAATATTGATGGATCAAAAGTGATCCAAAGACATAAAAATTAGCAAGATGAAGTTAAAGTGTCAAATTTTAAAAACTAAGTTAAGGTAAAGTTTGTGCAAGTTCAAATATATAACAACATGTGGGAGCTAGGATCTAGAAGATCCAATAGAGTGAATGAGAATCAACATGTCATCAAATCCTAAGGATGAATCATAGTCAAGTGATCGGACCATGATCTATGACTCATATTACTTCATACATCTTGATCTTATGATACGATGAGGTCAAAAAGATAAGATATGATATTGTGGATATGCAAAACCAATAAGAAAAATGTGATTAGTTACAGTCATCTTTGATGGATAAATGTCAAATTGAAGAGTCATTTTTTACCAAAGCAAGTGAATATCATAGACATAGTTTAGAAAGGAATGAGTAGTGTGACAAGGGAATGCCACATGAACAAATATGTAAATCAAGGATCTTATAGCGAAGCAAGATCTTTGAACTCATATGCCACCATGAAAACCTAGTCGAGGTTTGAGATGAATAGTGACTACCAAATGTAAAGAGCAAAGTCCAAGAAATCAACAAATGATTATAGATGATGAACATAGGTGTCTAAAATATAAATAGTACTTACAAGAGCATTTTATAATTATCATATCATGTTTCAACCCTCTCAAACAATGATTATGTGTTAACTCTCCTAGTTTAATTTCAAATGCTCGAAGGATGGTCCATGATGGAAATAGTTTCACAAAGGTTGGTGGAAGAGTCATTACACCATTTTAGAATGAATTTGTCATGGTTTACGTGGACATTTGGATTATAATGCATTCACTATCTATTTCACACTTAGTTTCACCTACAACGTAACTAATTCTCATGCCTAGACACATGTTTTAGTGACCCTTGAACTTCTTTCTTTTATTCTCTCTCAGAATTTCTATAAATAGCTACCATTTTGGCTTTGTAAGATATACCACATTCATGTATGGTAAATCCCTACTGGATTAATGTCATATTTTGCCTTTGAATATTAATGCAAGGTTGTTTATGAGTTCTCAAACAATTATCTAAGTGTGTAAGTGATCTATAATTATAATAAGTGATAATCTTTTATCCTTCTCTCTTTTATCCTTTCATATCTAAGCAAGAGTTCTTAGTCTAACAGGTCATATAGAGTGTAGTCAAACGTGTCAAACTCTTTCAAATGTATAATTATCCTTGGAATGTGCAACCTAAATTTTGGTTCATTTGTCTTGTGTTGTTTCACATATCTCACCTCTATATTGAAATACTCATGTTAGAACCTTTTAGGGCTTTGATACCCATTTGTATGCCTTATTCCATAGTGCTTGGAATATGATGGTCATGTGGAGATAATCTTAATGCATCACCTTTATATACTAGGTTTAATTGAGGTTATTTCTAACTCTTTCCTCTACAAGTAAATACTAGTTTTGGTGATAAGCTTTACAAAGATATATTTAGGGAGTTATCCCTTTAAATTTAAAGGCTTATTTCCAAAATAGGTACACCCACATACCCAAAAATGTTTCCATGTTGCCCAAATTTAGAAGAGGCTTAAACACCCTCTTTTAGGGTGAAATTTTTTGTTACAATAGGTATGTTAGAAGGTACCTATTAATTTATAATGTTAGTCATAACCTATTATGGTGGAGTAACATTCATCTCATTTTCTTGAGGTATGGCACTGGTCGTTGCTTAACTACTTAATCCTTAAGGTTGGGTGCTTGAAGAAGTATTTGGTTAAGGATTAGAGGTAGTTTATTGAGGTTATGAGGTATAATTTATTGACCCCTACACTTTCAAACCACTCATAGTGTTAATTAATGGCACATTTTATTATAGACTAGTTGTTTGTGCATTTACACCACTTTTATCTAAATTGGATGATACTTTGTTATTATCCACTATGTTTGGGTCACTATTCTACATAGAATTAGAAGATACTTCTTCAATGGTGGAGGCATTGAACATGTCTCCAACCTAAGTAATTTGTTGAAATGGGTCTATAATCTAATTGTATTATCTTGTCAATTCTATTAAGACTCTTGTTGAAGGAGCTAACTCAATAAGAGGATCATTTGACAAGGTGATATTATTGAATTTATGCAATAAGATTAGATACATTTAGTATGTTATCTGCATCTATGAAGTGGTATTCCATGAGTCCCTTTCCTATGAAAATCATACAAGAGTCTTGATATGACATCATCACTATAGATTAAGGATTGTTAGAAGAAGCTTATTTGATATTCTGATTATATGGCATGTTGTGAGGCACTCTTACTAAACATGGAAAATTCTCATGGGGGAATTCTATTGGAAACTTAGACCCTACCTCTAAAAATTTGATTAATACTTTATCATTGTTCATAATCAAGTGATGATAAAATAAATAAGGGTCATAGGTTGATGGCATTGTAATGTAATATGGTTACTATTAGATTTGTTCTACAACCAAAAGTATGCTACCTAGGTATTATGCCATCTATTCTTGGTCCTACTCCAAGTATGGAGGTGTGTTAACCAAATAATGGGCCAAAGTATCTTGTCTTTGTTCCTTTGTTTGAGTTTTTTAAGGTGGATATGGATCTATCTCACAAATAACATCATCTCCATAGGTGTCTTTAACAAAGTATTCTTATGTGACCATATTACTATACCCTAGATCATATATGACACCACTACATGTAAAGTGAGACATGGTCAAATCAATATTAAATGTTTCACAACAAAAGGGGTTAGAGTAATATAAAATCTAAAAAAATGTCTAAAAAGACAAAGTTCAAACTCAATCTAACTTGGTCAAAGGATGGAGTTGTATCTCCAAAATGGGTCTATGCTAAGACTTGGTATAAAATAGTATAACGTCATATGTCTAATGTAAAATTTCTCACACAAAAATGGTCAAGTGGATGAACTAAAAGAAATACCAAACTCTAGGTTCAAAGTGTTCCAAATAGGTATAATATAGGAAAAATAAAGGTTGATGGTTCTTTTGTCTAAATGCAACGTCAAAAAATAGGCTCAAACAAGGCATGTACTAAGACTTTTAGCCAAACATGATGTCAAAAGATGGACTTAAAAAAATGGATATTTAATATAAAAAATTTAGAAAACTTTGTCATAGACTAGGTAATTTATTTTAGACATGAAATTGATCAAATTGGTATGAGGCATAAAATAAAAGGCACTTGGAAATAGACTATTTTCTCCCAAATAAAGGCACAAATAGAAGTTTTCAAAGTGGGTAATGAATTAACCTAATTTACGTAACCCAAAAGAGAAGCATTGGTTTCTAAGCCCCAATTATATAATTCCTAAACAAAAATCAATAAATGTTTGAATTCAAACTTGTCAAAGTTAATTAAAAATTCAACTTAGGAAAACTAGGCTTTTTGAATAAACAAGCTAGACAAAGACCCTAAACACACACATGGACTAGTTTCAAATGTGAAACTTGGACACAAGATAAAATGAGTCTATGAAATGAAATGAGTAGCATAAAGACATTATTTATCTCTAAATATATAATCTATGGTTTGTTTTAAGACTCCAAAGCACAAAACTTAAAATGATTTGGGTAGCATAATGTTACTCATTTCAATCAAGTGACACACACAATAGTTTTGACAAAAGACTAATATAAATACAAGGTGTCAAATGGATGGCATAATTCTTCTTTAAAAAATAGAGTAGTGTGGACACAAAACTCATTATGATGTGACAAGACAAACAAATGGTTTTAGACTCAAAGACCAATAAGTAAAGGAAAAATACCAAATACAACTAACTAAATCATCTTAATCCCTAGATTGACAAGGTTAATTTATATTGTTAAAATCCATCTATTGACATGCCCTTGGGAGGATTTTAAGTGTTAATCCAAAAATAAAAGTTCATGATGTAGTAGGGTTTTTACACCCCTTCTCCCAAGAGATTATATGAGGATATAGACCTTTGGGCTACTTTCCCTACATCAACAATATTTATACGGTAAGTGGGGTTGTCTAAAACTTAAATTTTCAACCATATAGATGGTTCCAAGTGTTATTAACACTATATATACATCATGCCAATTGAGTTTATACCAATTATCTTACTATGCAAGGGTTTATTCCTTTGCATAGTGATTCCATCCATGTACTGCTTAGTGGAATCCCTTAGTTAACCAAACTTGACTTAGGTTTTCATTATAAAAGGAGAGGATAGCTACTCAACCCCCTAGATCTCATAGTATGCATGCATTAATTTGTATACCCCACCATGTATTGAGGTTAAAACAATGTTAGGGGATGAAACCTCAAGTTAAATTTTCCCTAAAGAACTCATGAAGAAGCTATGAACTCCCCTCCACAAGCCAAATTGCATAAAAAATAAAACTAAGTGAAAAGACTTTAGAGGTTATTTTTAGATCACCCAAACCATATGGGTTTTGGAGAGAGCCTAGATAACATTATTTCTATGCCTTGGACTAGGCATAAATTACAACAAAAAGGTGCTTTTGGTCACCTAAATTCCCTATAGGGGATGAGGGGAGAGCATACACTCACTATTAGTTTTGTATAAACAAATAAATAAGTATAAAATAAACACTTTTTAAGAAATGAAATTCTAAGTATAAATTTTATGCACCAAATGAAATGTTTGATAAATTTCTTTGGCCCCTTAGATTATTTTCAAATCTTGTAAGATTTTTTGACAAAATAAACTAAGAAAAAACACCTATGTTATTTTTAAGCACCAAATGGAAATTTTCAAGACTTAACCATTATTTTTAGGCACCAAAATGAAGTGTTCATGACGTATTAATTACAAGTTTAGGTCCTATTCCCACCCTAGCCCTAAAAAAATTAAAGGGTTTCCTTCTAATTTGAAGCACATTCATGGATGAAAAAAAGTTTTGAAAAGATAGCTCTTGGGTTTATCTATATTTTTTACATAAAGAATCAACGTCAATCTATGCAAGGATCAATGTTGATATATATGAATTGACATTGTTTGACAGGAATCGATGTTGATTCTTTCTTGTCTATAAAAATAAATTAAAAACACACATTTTTTCACAAGAGAATGGTTCAAAATATGAGTATAAATCCAATAAATAACACCAAATATTACAATTAAATGGTTATAAAAATGATATCTAGGCCCTTGGAAATTAAAAAACTTTAGAAAGCTTAAGATAATTTTGAAAAACATGTTCCTACCATGCCCTATTTCTACACATATGGATTGACATTGATCTAAGTAGATCAACATCAATTTCTAAGAGGATCAACATCTATTCACTATTAAAATTGAGTGTAATTGAAAAATAGAATACGGAAAATCATAGAAAAAACTCTAATTTTTAAGATAGTCAATCATTCATTTGAAAATTTATGAGTTTCACTTTAGTCTCCTTAGTACATGGGATGTTTTTGGTCCCATTGGGTGTGCCATTTGTGATCAAATAATCCAAGAAGGGAGGTTAGATCAAGTATTAGAACAAGTAACAAAACTTGAATAAAAACACACTAACATTATAACACTTACTTTCCTAGATCATAAGAGGAGCATAATGGACAAAAATAATATAAAACCAAACTAAAATGCAATGAAAAATAATCTTTACCTTCTTTGAGAGATCCAAATGATTTGTTCATGGCTTGCTCAGTTTATGATCAAAGAGTCTTTGACAATGGAGTATTCTTTGTTCCTTCTCTCCTTGACACCATTTTTGGCTTGATATGGCTTATGCTTTCTTAATGCCTTGGCTCAATATTTTGGCATTATAACAATATTGATATAAATCATGCAACAAAACTTGCATTATAACTCTATAATTTTGAGGCTCTCTTTTCAATAGGCAAGGGCTTGTATTTATAGGCTTAGGAATTAACCCTAACCCAAGGTGATTTAAGGTGTAGTTTAAACATGGAATGGGTTCAAACATAACCTAAGTGAGTCAATTAATCTCATTAGAGTTAAAATGTGTCAAGAAATAATGATTTTCAATGAATAGGCATGGGTGAGATATTTTCAAAGGCTTGACAACTCACAAAAGGTAATCATGAAAAGCTAGGATAGTTCATATTTTTGAATTTCATTTTTAAGTAATTCATTAATTTCACATGGATAATTCAACTATTACTTTAATTTTTTTTTTAATTAATTTTTATGAGGATTTTTGGCATTTTCAATATTTGGTTTTATGTGTGCACTTGCCCCACTTAATAGGTCTATAGGCCAAATTACATGTTGTGATGCCATAGGTTGATTAGAGATGAATCTATGAGAGGTTTTAGTTGATTACAGTAGGATACCCAAATTATGTATGTCTAAACATGATTCTGAGCTTTGATGAATGATGCAAAAGCAAATTTGGGATGTTTAGTGATTCTTAGGCTTAATTTTCAAAGGTTGGTAGGAATCAGTTTGAAGTCTGGGCAAAGGCCATTGGTGGTTAGTTTTAAGTGTATAGAGATATTAAATTCACTAATGGAATAAATAAGAGAGATGATAAGGAAAATAACAATACAATATCAGTTGATCTTTCATGGAATGTTATTTTTGTACCTTAGTAGTATGATGTAGGAGCATCCTTACTTGGCTTGTGTTTCTTGCATAAATTTTAGTTTGATCAAGTGTATATGGGTAATATAGTTTATTTAGGATTTTTTAAGGGTTTTATGAGTCAAAATACACACTTTTAATTATTCTCTAAGTGTCTAGGTGTGCTCAAGAAGGTTAGATTTTAAAATTGGCATTTTCCTATCAATTTCAATAATTTGAATTTTTTAATTTAAGAGGCCAATTTAGGAGTTTATTTGTGTTTGAGGGATGATTAAATATTTAAATTGTTAAGGGGGAATTATTTAAGACACCATGGGTCTTATATCATTTATTTATGATAAAACAAATTTGATGTATGTGTTCAATGTCTAACTAGCCTTCTAGTGATCATTAGAAGGTCTAAAGATAGTTATAAAAATTGTAGGACGTATAAAATATTTTGGATTTTAATTTAATGTCATTAATTAATGTATAAATGGGTTAAATACCTAATAAAACAATAAATTAACTCCTCATTTTTTTTGAAAAGGTGATTGCAGACCTTGTTTTCTTGTATATATGCATTAGAGATTGACTGTGTATCATGGAAGAAAGGTTTAATAAAGACATGTTTATGAGAATTATTATGTAATTTATAAGTTAATTACATGTTATTTGAATGTTTTTTTGTGTTTTATTTGATTATTTACATAATTATTTATGATAAGGACAATACAATCTTGTACATACTAGTAAATTTACACACAGTCCAATACATAGCAGTGCAAAAGTGAGTCACAAAAGTGTAAGGAGGGGTATTTGGTGATTTTAAAAGGTTTTTAAGGTGAATATAAAATGTATCCAACCATCATAGTTATTTTAAACTTTATTTATCACCTAAAACCTCAGATTTATCCCTCTTAGGTTTGTGAAGACTAGGTTAACCCTACATTAGGGTTTTGAGACAAAATATTATTTATTAGGATTTTCCACTAGTGGAAAATCCTAAAACTTGGTGAAACCTTATGTTTTCAACTAATATAATGTATTTTTGAGTTTATTTCCTAGTAAATATCTTTGGGTATAGATTTGGAGTGAATGTGCTTAAATAGGGATAAAGGAGGCCTGATTAGGCCTAGACAATGTTTGAAAAAGGCATCCAAGAGTGGATTTAAGACAATAAATTTCATGGAAAGGAGGAATTAAATAGATGGTGTCATAATATAACCTTATTTTCTTAATACCAATTATTATATATTTGTACAACTGTAAAAGGCTACTAGCAAGTTAGACCAAAGATAAGAAGCAGTGTAAGTTGCAGGAGATGTACTAAGAGGTTTTGTGAGTTGGATAAGGGATAAAATAAGACTATAATGAGAATGATAATTATTATAATAACCCTAAATAAAATAAAATAAACCCTAAAATTTATGTGTAATTATGTTGCATATAAGCCTTTGTCAAGATATGAGATAGTTGAAACAAAACAAGTGTGAGTTGTTTAGAGTTTTCCTCTGCATCATTAGACTTATTATTAAGAATCTTGTTATATATGACGCTCATAAGGTGGATTTAGATAATTAATCTATATCCCTTTGGGTGACTAGGTTTAAGATATATTTTAAGGGATTATATGTGTGGTTATTCAATGTTTATATATCTACCATTCTGGATATATAGAAGGCAATTATAGGCCTTTTTACATTGTGTGTACTTTGTCACAAGTTGTATGGGATGGTTAAATTTTATGTGATTAACTTATGTTATTCAAATTTAGAGTAGGGTACTTTATATGACCTAGGTTCAGTGATTTGGATACAATTAGTTGATCACATGTATGGCATTCTATCTCATGGGTAGAAGACTATGAACCCTATTATTTTGTTGTGTAGTTAGATCTATGAGATATTTTCCATGTATAAACCAACTAGGTCACTCCATACTACAAATAATAGTGTACCTCTTATTATTAAATGTTAACATGATCATGTAATACATGTTATATCACATACTCTAAAATTATAGACTATTACTTGTAGTGATATTGTATGGCATCCTTTGTAGATATTACAGGTATTTAGATAACTTGGCCTATAGTTTCTCTTGGATCAGCTTGTGTTAATATTACTAGACACTATACATGGTGGGTGGATCTACATCATGTTTATCACCTACCTAGATAGTTAGGCTTTCCACATCTAATGTATTCAATAGTAGTTCTTGAGTATTGGGAATGTAATGCTAGAGAGCCAAGAGATAGTGGGGGCACAAGAGTACCTGTGGATGTTCCTATGATTCATCCATGGTGATTGAGACCTTGGACTAGTTAGGATGATAATTAAGAGTAGTGGGAGCTGCTACTAAGGAGGTAGTAGTTGTAGATATGGACATGGTTTTAGCTAATTTTGAAGATGTGGATGTGGATATTATTGAGATACATCAAGTTTTATAGTTACCACTATGAGTACCATGATGATGAAGACATTGATAGGTGGTATTGGATACACAAAAGGAGGTAACTGAGCAAAGATATCCCATAATGTAGGTATCATAGAGTTGGTTGATAGAGAATTAAATCTAGAGGTGACCATGATGTTCTCAATTTATTAATCCTAGTTTTGAATCACCTTGAAGATGTGCTCTATGGAGGTACTTATAGGCTATACTGATGGAGAGACTATTTTGGGAGATACTACTATTGGTATGTGTTTATTTTTTTTAGTAATAAAATATATGACTATATATATAGTTGTATATATATTTGATTACATAGTTGATTGTATATTTTATATATATGCAAGATCCAATGTACATTTGGTTTTTGTTTTGTATATACTACCAAGGAGGAGTTTAGATGGGATATTATAGTATAAGATACACATTATTATATTTTGGATAGTGTATTATTGCATCATTATACTAAAATTATGGTTGATCCTATTGCACTATCTATCATAGAGTATAATAGTTGGTTTTGATTTGTTGATGAGGTAGCACAAGAGCTAAAGACATGAATAGATGCCACATAGTTACCACTTGGAGTATCATATGGATATTTATATACATGGTAGAAAGTAGCTAAGGAGTGAGTTACTCATATGGACATAATGAGGTAGCTACCATAGGTACAGGCCTAGGTGGAAAATATATAAGGATAGATTGATTGCTTTCAATCATATATAGAGTCATTAATATAGACCATTTGGAGGGGACAGTCATTGGCATCTATGGGTAGTGTGGCTCATCCACAATATAGAAATTATGGATCATAACCTTAGCTATTGATAGTATTATATTTATATCATACATTTGATATGTGGATATATATGGATTTAAAAAATTTATTTTATAATGATCATGGATGTCTATGGATGTATATTTTATTTCTATCACATGTGTTTTAGTTTCTATTTATGCTAATGAGAAAATATGTTATGTATGTTGGATTATTTTCTATAAATTTGTGAACAAATGCATGTTTAAATAGAATGATAACTGAAAATATAATATAAAATGTGAAAAAATATAAATTAGATAAAATAATAATAAAATGTAGTACACACTAAATCATGATGGAAAATGTGTAAAACATAAATAAAGGAAAGAATTTGTAAAATATAATTAAATCAATATTTGAAAAGTATGTACTACAAATGTAATTGGTATAAAACACACTAAATCAAGATAAGGAATGTGTAATATGTAAATGCTTGAAAATAAAGAACATAAAAAATATTAAATCAAGATGGAAAGTATGTAAAATAAATCACAATGTAAAACACACTCAATCAAAAAATTGGAGAACGCGTGAAAAAAATTAAGAAAACATGAAACATACTAAATCACAATTAGAAGTTATCACATGATCTGCAAATAAAAATGTAACACACACTAAAATAAATATTTAAGTGAGTAACACAAAATGTAAATAAAAATTAAGATGCAAGTATCAAGATTGATGGTTATTTTCGTGACTAATCATGGTATGGGGTATGTTAGGAATGTATTGTGAGGAAGACCTAGTTCTATCCAAGGTCTTACACTGTAACTCACAAAATAAAAAAATAATGAGTTAAATGATAATATTTAGAATATTTGTAAAAAAATAAGTAAATGTTTGTGAGGAAGGCCTGATCATATCCAAGGTCTTACATTGCAACTCAAAAAATGAAAACCCTAGGGGTATGATCAGTTAACAAAACATATTCATCAAGGAGGAATATTTTGATTGTTGTAAAGAAGCAAGGAGTGTAAAAATCATGACATAGGTGTTTGTAATAAAACCTTAGTAAGCATGTAATAGACTAAATAAATAGGGACACACTAAGAATCGAGTGGATACCAAATCCAAAAAGTATTTGATCACAATAAGCATAAAATTTATGGGAAAATACGTGTAGTATTAGGATCAACTCATGAAGGTTAATTATACAATAAAATTAAAATGGACCTACATTCCCACATCATGTTCTCTATTCTTTAGGACCCCTTACAGAGTTATCAATCTATTATGAAGATTGGGTACTTACATGAGAAAGTAGGTAGCACTATAGCTAATTTTGAAATCTCCTATCCCAATATATTGTCCTAACACATCCCAATGGACTTCATCTATAATTTGAATACAACTAATTATTTTGAGGTTTGATTAGAAATATAGATATTCTTAGATTCAGATAATGTCTTATAGTGTAATTTTGACTTTTGAATATTTACTTTTGCCTTTTGATCATTACCTTTTTTGAAATGATTTAGATTTTAAAAACTTTATGGATTTTTCAATTCCTCCTCCATATGGATTATAATAACCAATCATGAGTGATATAAGTAACAAATACAAATGATATGTAAGCTTTAGTTATAGGAGACAAAATACCTAGAGATATTGACATGCATTGCTAAACAATTAGACTTGCCTAAAAACCAACATGTGGTCTCAAGTCTTAACCTTATGTGTGCTTTTTATGAAAAGGAAATAAATGGGAATAGATGGAGATCAACAATATCAATGTATGTAATGATAGAATGAGAAGAATGATTTTTAACTGATCATATGGTAAAGATAGGATAATCAAGGGATATGTGTTTAAGAACCATGTCACAATAATAACTATCTTATTTTTTAAATGATATAGCAAGCATGAGAAAAATAAATTTTTAAAAAAATAAACCATAATAATAATGCATGAGATATTAATTTTAACTCAAAAGATGTGAAAGAGAAAATAAGTTAACCCATGAGACATAATTAATAAGCAAAACATAATATCTATATATACTAATAAATGAAATCCAAATCATATAATAATGTGATAAATAATATGATATAGCACGATGACGTGTTCACAAATATTGATAAATCTCACCATAAATATCATTCATAACATCTGACACATCCTTGTGTAACTAAATTCTAACATTAATCAGAGTCTCATAAATATTTGTAGAAAGTTGTGAAAATACCTCTTGTTGTATCATCTTTATAGAGAAGGTACGTATACTGGAATCAGAATGATGCTCTTGAGGTACCTCTTATGTGGGATACTCAATGTGAGGAAGAGGTGTCTAAATGTGAATGGTGTCTATAGATTTATGTAAAGCTATAGGATATAGATACAGAGGAGCCTTTGTTCATAAATGACCTAGAGAATAAGGCTGAGATGGTGAAGGCATAGGCCATGGAAAATCCTAAAAATATTGCTAAAGCACTTGACATCTATTATTATGGTGTGTAGTGCATTAATTATAAATACAATAAACCTCCCCATATTAAGGAATATACTCTAGAAGTACAATATTACATGGTAGACTCTTGTATTTTAGTTGTACTATAGTTGGACAAAGTGTATCAATTTATTCCTTGAGATATCAATAATGATTAGAATAATGGTTACATGTACCATGATATAAAAAAGTACATATAATAACAAATGGTGAAGGTTGACTATATGTGGTAGTAGAAGAAGAATCTTGATGTTGTTGGTGTGTGATATAATTCTTAACCCAATGATTAAAAACTCTATGAATATAATAATAAGGATTATATACTCATCATGTTGGTAGAGGATCAAGATTAGACAAAGGTAGTATGTCATCACCAATAGGAGAAGTCATAATAAGATTAACATTAGGTTGAACTACATGAAAGGATGAACTCACATTGGGTCATCTCTTGAGAAAGCAAGTTGGAAGTACCATGAAATCTATCAAACTAGTAAGGTCCCATTATGGTATAGTCCATAATCATAATCTGAAGAGGATAAATAGTAACTATAGGAGTAGTGTGTGTGTGTGTGTGTGTGTGTGTGTGTGTGTGTGTGTGTGTGTGTGTGTGTGTGTGTGTGTTTCAGCTCAAACCTATGAACATTAAATGAATAACTAATATTAGGTTTTATAATAAGAGAAGGAACTAAAGGAATAAAACTAAGATAATATTGTAAATAAGAATAATATCTAAGTATCTATGAACTCTTATATTGAGAAAATACAATAAAAATAGATTATCTAAAGAATATCCATCATCATAATCAGGATTACAAAGGTTAATAGTACATGCGTCAATGATTTTATTAGTAAAAGAGGCATGGTAAATGAAATTCTTAGTTTTTGCTAAGGTAATTAGAATTTCATCACATGGTTTTTGATGAGATCAAGGTTTAAAATAGTGAGGTAATTAATTAATTATGTTAGGAAGGAGATTTTAAGTTTTCATTTTTAAACTTATCTCGTCTAGTTTATCAACACTTGAATCTAAAAGGTTAGGTGGTGTCATATAGGAATTTAACTCAAGAGAGGATGGTTAGTATGGTGTTAGTTACAAAATTAAAAACAAAATAAAATAAGCACACTAATATCATAACATCTCTAGGCCTAAACACTAGGGGGAGCTTAGTTAACACAAGTAAATGACAAACACAACTAAAAAGCAAGGAATGGGAACATAAGAATTCCTTCACCTTCCTTGGATGCTCCAATTGATTTTTTTAGTATTGACTTGCTTGGTTTTGTGCTTATTAAGCCCTTGGAAATGGAATATTGGCTACCTCCATCTCTCCTTAGCACGTTTGGCTTGTAGCTTGGCTTGGCTCATAATCTATTTGGCATGGTAACACTAGTTACTTGAAGCTTTTGAAACCATTTGAGAATTATAACTTTACATAATCAAGACTTAGAAATGATATGGTGAAGTCTCCTATTTATATATTTTTGAGATTGATTAGAATCAATCTGAACCATCCATCTCAAGATTGAGATGTGTGGTTGAGGATTAATTCAATTTTTAGAATTAAATTTGTAATTATCCTCATCATGACATTGGAAGAAGGTGAAATTAAGAGGTATAGAGGGCATCATGGAAGGCATTGATGAGGCATGGAGGGAAATCTCATACAGAAATTGGAAGAAGGGGAAATTAAGAGGCATTTAGGGCATCATGGAAGGCATTGATGAGATATGGAGCGCATAAATCTTGGTACTTATGGCATTTATGTCCTAGGGATGTCTTCCCAAGAAATGAGGTCACCTAATAATGTAGATATTCAATATTCATTTCCAAAAATAATTTTTCAACAAGTTTCCATGGAATTCTTAATTAGGCCTTGATTTGGGTTAATTAGCTCTTAAGCATGTTTAAGTACTTTATGCATAAATCACTCAAATTGATTAGAATGTCTTGTTATTGGTCCAAAAATTGACTAGATTAGAATTGAAAGTCATTGTCAGATGCATTGGAACCATTATCCCATTTAGGATGTTATCAACAAAAAATAATAGAGTCACATATCTTGTGTAAGAGATTTGATAGGAAAGATCAATCTAGAGCACCCAGGTGCAAAATTAGCATTTTGACTCAGAATGAACTAATCAAAGTTAGTTGGCCCATAAATTTCATTACCCCATTTAGGGATACCTTGGCCAAATTTAGCACTTGAATATGTTAGTTTCACATCATTTATCATGTTTTAGTATTTTTATGCCAAATTGTGCATTTTTTGTGGAAATTAGCCAAAAGCCTGATTGGAAGTTATCAGTGGCCAGTTTTAGGTGTCTACAGTTTGCCTCATTTGGGAAAGTGTTGCAAGATATAATCATAGTAGCATCTTCTCAAATAATGAAAAGGTCTTGTATGCCTACAACTGTAATGATGATAAACTAACTGTATGATTCCCCCTCGAGGGAATGGTTGGCATAATAAGTTGAAAAATGGTCCCTCAAAAAGAAAGAAGTGAAATGAGGGGACCAAAGAAAGGAAGGATGATGGGGTCAAAACATAATGATACTAAAAAAGTAGTCAAAATCATTAATAATGCAAGTGGGATGGTTTACAATGGTTTGCCTAAAGGTAGTTATAAACATTATACCCCGATAGTGGCAACATGGTATGATAACACAATTATTTTCCCAAAGGTGGTTATAATCATTGAGAAGATGGAGTTGCCCTAGTTAGGATAGACAAACAAGATAACATGCCCCTATATAGGTAGAAAAATTAAAGTGGTGACAATAAAATAATTTTCCCAAAGGTGGTTATAATCATTAAGAAATATAGGTGGGATGGTGTGCAATGATTTATCCATAGGTGGTTATAATCATTAGACCTTGATTATGGAAAACATGATAAACTTGGTCAAGAATTATGATAACTTAACATAGAGGTTAATGATGAATTGGAACAACCTACTAGTAGGAAGATGCTCATTCAAACTAATAAAGGTTGATATTCTTTCATGTTTAATTACTCTATTTGGGATATGATTGGGATTGAATCAAGATGTTGGTACTAGAGAGATGTTGACATTGTTAAATAGACTTCTTAAAGCTAAGGTTTATTATAGCACATGTTTGTAGGCATCATGATATAACATCCTAAGGACTTGGCCAAAATATGGACAAATGCTAACTCCCATAATCCAATACTCAATAGAAAATAATGCACCAATGATAGAAACCATGATGACAATGTAAACCTATGAATATGGATGGATTCAAGTGTAAGTGTGGGCAAGAAATCACCCAATGAACACACATAAACTGAATCAAGGCAACCATTCTAAAAACAAACAAATAAATAGACAAACAAACAAAATAAGCAAAAATAGACAAATAAACAACACAATAAAAACCCTATGAACATTGCCCCTAAAAAATAGGCAAAAACTTAACAAATGAACAAAATGAGGGAATGAAAGAAAAGGAAGGGGGTGGTAGAGCTATCTCCATTTGCATTGGACAAGTGGGCTTTGCCTACATAGTTCCATGGATGTAATATCCAATAAAAAACTTTAAGCCAAATGTAGTTCTCCAAAGAAATGGGAAGAATGTGATAACTAATGAAATAAATAGAATAGATGTGATAGAAGAATATGAATGGTCTTAAAAAATGGCAAGTGCATGAGATAAAAAGGATAAAAAGGATAGGGAAAATAAATTATAAGTGATTTGCTTGTAACTTAGTAAGGATTCCTAGAATCCTTAAAGAAAATAAGTGGTCAATGTTTTATTCTTTTCTAATGATTTTCCAAATGTTTTTAGAAGTGTTTTGGAGTGTCTCACCTTAATCAAGAATGATGATACATTAAATGGTTCAATATCATAAAATAGTGAGAGCATTTAAATTAAGGTTGCTCACAAAATGGCAAGAGCATGGCTTAGAGTGGCTGAGCTGACCTAAACAAGTATTGAGCACTACCTACATAGTCCCAGAGTAGGACCTCAAGTCACTGTAGTTCCACCTTTATAGCAGAGGAACTCGACAAATGATCTGCTTGTAACTCAATAAGGGTTCCCAAAATCCTTAAGGTAAATAAGTGGTCAATGTTTTTATTCTTTTCTAATGATTTTTCAAATGGTTTTGGAATTTTTTAAGTATCTTAACTCGATCAAAAATGATGAGACACTAAATGGTTCAAGCTCACAAAATGGTGAGAGCACTCAAACTCAAGTGGCTTGTAAAATGGTGAGAGTATGGCTTAGGTTGCTCAAAAAATGGTGAGAGCACGACTTAGGTTGCTCACAAAATAATGAGAGCATGGGTAAAAGGGTGACTGAGCTGACCTCAACAAGTATTGAGTGTTGCTTACATAGTCTTAGAGTAGGACCTCAAGTCAATGTAGTTCTACATTTATAGTCAAGGAACTTGATGAAGGTAGCAATCAATTTAAAAAATATAGGCATAATTGGTAAAAAGGTACAATGTGGCATAGGAAGTGGTGAGTTGGTATGTCAAAGCTTAATATTTCCCCTAGTTTACCCAGAGGTAGTTATAACTAGGACACAACATCATAGATTGATAGTAATAATTTTCCCAAAGGTGGTTATAATTAGTAGCAAGATCGGTGGTAAGAAAGGTATAACAAACAAAGGATGCAACTACCAAAAATTTTATCACACTGTATCAGAATACAATCTCTATTTGAAGTACATGAACCAACTAATGAAACTGATTACAAACTTTGATGTTGAAACTACATAATGAATGGAAAAAACCAAGGTCAAGTGGGCTAGGCTTTAGAACATATAAGATCAATAAAATAGAATTGAAAAGTGGATATGGTGAAGAGGATGGATAAGGATGGTATTTGTATAAATAAAAATAGTGATAAAATGGCATAATTGAAATGGTCCTTATAGATAATACACATTAGCACTCAAGCATAGTATCACTTGAGATGAATAATATTCATTGATCCAAAAGTTCATTGTCATCTAGTGTGGAAATCCTGTATGCTCCTGATCCATAATCTATAGTGATGATGAAAGGCCCTATCTAGTTTGGTTTGAATTTCCCTTTATGCTTCTTCTTAGTTGTGGTGTTATTTTTGTTTTATTTAAGAATAATATCACCAAGTTCAAATGTTCTATATTTAACACATCAATTATAGTGGCCTTTGAGTTAGTTCTAATATGCTTGAAGATTTTTCAGCATGGCTATGTATTTCTCATCAAGTAGGTCTAGCTCTTACATGTGAGCTACTCGATATTCATGATCATCCAGGAAATGCTTGAAATAAATGTGTAGTGAAGGTAACTCAACCTCAATGGGAAGGATGGATTTAGTACCATAAACAAGTGAGTATGGAGTGGCTCTTGTGGGGGTATGATGATTGGTATAGTATGCCCAAAGGGTAAGGAATATATGAAGGTGTTAATCATGACCAACATCATTGACAATCTTTTTGAGAATGTTAACAATTGTTTTATTGGATGCCTCAGCTTGGCCATTACCTTGAGGGTAATATGATGTATAAAAATGTTGTGTGATGTTGTATTTAGTACATAATTGATCTACATCCTTGTTCTTGAATGATCCTCCATTTTCAGTTATAATGTTAGAAGGTATACCATAATGGTAGATGAGATGATTAAAAATGAATTTGGAAATTTGTTTTCTAGTCACATAAGTGAGGGGTATAGCTTCAACCCACTTAGTGAAATATTTAGTGGTGGTAAGGATATGTTTATGGCCATCAGATGAAGTGGTTTTAATCTTCCCATTGAGGTTAATTCCTCATGTAGAAAATGGCCATGGCTTCAACATTATTTTCAAATTTTTTACTAGGGCATGAATCAGATTAGCATATCATTGACATTTGTCACACTTTTTTACATATGTAGTGGCATCTACATCCATTATGGGATAATAATAACTGGCATGCAAGAGATTTTTGGACAAGACTACCCTGTTAGATTGAGCTCCACACAGTCCTTCATGAACTTCTCTTAATGCTAGTGTAGACTCTACTGAAGTTAAAAAATGAAGCAAATTTCCATCAAAATTGTGATGGTAAAGGGTATAGATAAGTAGAGTATAATGATGAATGAAGGCTTTGGTTTGTTTTTGAGATAGGTTAGGTGGTAGAACTTGGTCATGAAGGTATTTTTAAAGGTCTGAGTACTAGATAAAATTAGGACCAACAATATCACAAATCATGGTAACAGTTGAAGGTTCATGAGCTCGTGTTGATAAATTCTCAACAAGGAACTGATACTCTCTAGATTTATCTATTTGTCAAATCAAAGAACCAATAGTAGCCATAACATCTATAGTTCTATTACTATCCCTTGGTATATACTCAAATTGAATATTGGTAGTTTGTTGTTTAACAGTGTCGATTATGGCTTTATATGGAACCAACTTGTCATCTTTGGTCTAAAAATGTTTAGTGACCTAATTGATGATTAACTAAGAATCACCATAAACTTAGAGATGAGATATATTTCAATGCAATGCTTGTCAAAGTCTTGCAATAAGTTATTCATACTCAGCCATGTTTTTTATATAAAGAAAGCTAATTCTGAATGATTTAGGGATTAGATCCCCCTATGGTGTAATAAATAATAGGCCTACCCCTAATCTATGTGTAGTAAATGAGCCATAAAAATATAGCTTCCAAGGCTACTCCTTAAGGGGTGTGTCAATGATGGTCATGATGGATTCATTAAGAAATTGAAATATGATTGGTTGTGTGTCTGTGAGAGGTGCTTCAACAAGTTGATTTGTAAAAACTTGTCCCTTAATTGCCTTCTAATTGACATACTCTATGTCAAACTCACTGAGAAGCATGATCCATTTAGCCATTCTACCTTGTAAAGCTATTTTAGATAGTAGATACTTGAGAGGATATACCTTTTAAATGACCATGGTCTTATTATTCAACATGTAATGGCATAGTTTATGAGCTATGAAGACCATGGCCATATAAGCTTTTTCAATAGGTGCATAGTTATGTTCATATGTAACCAAGGTGTAACTTAGGTAGTATACAGCATGTTCTTTTCCATTGTCAACATGTTGAGCCAAGAGTGCCCCTAGAGTATGGTCGATAGATGATAGGTATAATAAGAATGGCTTGCCTGGCATAGGAGGTAATAGAATATGTGGATTAATAAGATAATCTTTGAGTTGTTGAAAAGTTGTTTGGCAGTGATCATCCTAGTGAAATGCAACTCCTTTCTTCAAAAGGTGTGTAAATGGATGGCACTTTTCTGCTAATTGAGAGATGAAGCATCAGATTGACTGGATCTTACCTTTTAAACTATGGAGTTAATTTAAATTGGTTGGTGGTGGCATCTCAGTTATAGCATGGACTTTAGCTAGATCAAATTCAATACCTCTAAGAGACATGATGAAGCCAAGTAGTTTGCCTAAATTTACACCAAACACACATTTCTTTGGATTGAGTCTGACATTATACTCTCATATTATTTCAAATATATTATGAAGTACTACTGGATGATCAGCCTTGGTTTTGAATTTTCCTAATATGTCATCAACATTTTCTTCAACAATATCATGCATCATATCATGGAATATGATATTCATGGCCCTTTGATATGTATCTCCAGCATTCTTAAGGCCAAATAGCAATACCTGATAACAAAATGTTCCCCATGGAGTGGTGAATGTTATTTTATGTTAGTCTTCTGGGATTATTCTAATATGGTTGTATCTCAAAAAGCCATCCATGAGTGATAACATTTCATAACTTGCCATAGAGTTGATGATCATGTCAATATTAGGCAAGGGAAAATCATCTTTAGGATAAGCTTTGTTGATGTCTCAAAAACTAGTACAAATTTTGATCGCTTCAGGCCTTTTACTAATAAGTACCACATTAGAGATCCATTCTGAGTATTCAATGGATCAGATACATCTTGCATCTAAGAGTTTTTCCAACTCTTTCTTTACCAATATAGTAATATGAGGATGCATCTTATGTAGCTTTTGTTTTACAATTTTGGCATCAGGATTAACCATAAGGTGGTGAAAACCAAGGTGGGGTCTAAACCTGGCATGTTAGAATAGGCCCATATGAAGATATCCATATATTCTCTCAATAGAGCTATAAAGACATCACATTCTTCCTCAGTGAGGGATGCTCTTAATTTTATCCATTTTAGGTCTGATGGAGTCCTAATGTTTACCTCTATTATATCTTTGACTAGAAGGGTTAAACCATCTTCTAGGATAATAGGCAATGATTTGAACCATTGAATTATGTTAGGGTCCTTTGTTAGGACTCGCTCTTCAACTTCTCCTAGGCATGATGAATCTGAGTCCCCTAATGGGAGATCTAGCCATGTGACAAAAATAGTTGGAAATTCTTGAATAATTTGATCAAATAATTATTGCTCATAGCTGAACTTAGATCCATAGGCAAGTTCATCATTGGTGGTCTCTTGATCTAAATTCAAAGAAGAAATAACACCCCCATCTAATGGTGCTTGAAATAGGTTTTCACCATTAGATTGGCCTTTATATTTACTTTTTCCCTAGTTAAAAATCACCTCAAAGAGGTTTTCAATCTAGGACCTCAATGTTCTAGTTTTTTTTTTGGATAAGGGTGTTCAATCACTCTCCAAAATAGGTTACAAGATCCAATGTGATTGAGAATCTTGATTTGTGATCTCCCAACAAAATGTTGTCTCTAAGGCCTAAAAAGTCACAAATGCCTCATCATTTTAGAACTCATCAATTGGTAGACTGGGTTCTTGTTGGTCTCAATCTATCAGTTGGAGATAATATAATGGAAATGAATTGTGATGAATGGATAGGGTAAGGGTACAAATGGCATTGTTATCAAATAGGTTGGTTTTAGATAGGTTATCAAAGGTTAGGCTATGATCAGACTCTACTTTGTTATTCGAATCATCATCACTAGTTATTGGTGATGGAGTTTGAATAAGATATGTGGGGTCACCCCCAAGCATTTTAAATCTAAGTCCATAAGGTCTTTCATGTTTAGACATGGAAATTGGCTCGATGGTCCTTGGCGATTTAGTTTGAGCCATCTTCCTTCATAATTGTGATGTTTAATGATCCTATTGGGAATAAGATACTTGGTATTTTATAACAATCAACTTGGTTTTCATTGTATAACCATGATTCATCCCCTTTAAGAGGGTTGGGTTCTAGGCTAGATTATAGTACAAATGTGGGAGGTCCCTTATCTTTGTTCTTTTGTTGCCAATGCATATGTGGGGTGACTTTAGGTTGCCCAAAGGTTTTTAGATTTTGAGGAAGATTGGAAATATGAAATGTATCATGGGTTACATACTCTACCAGTCCATTATTTGAAATAGTGAAATGATTGGAAGCTTTAGGAGGTGGCATGTGGGAAAAGGAATCTAAGGTATTAAGATCTACGCAATTATCTGGTGAAGGATCAATAAGTATGGCCTTTCCTTTCTCCTTCTTAGAACTTGGATTCATTTCATACTGATAACTGTAGATTTGAAATTTGGCCTCAAGATGCTTGCAGTCTTCATATGGATGTAAATCTCTTGGAATATTCACTGCCATCCCTGATTGGGAAAACTTGATTACATTGGTGCAACATTGATGGGACTACACAAATCTCATGTAACCAAGGCCTACCTAGAATCATGTTATATGATAACTCAAGATCAAGCACATGGCAAAGTGTATCATGGGTCAAAGGCCCAATGATAACTGGAAAACTAATGGTGCCTTGTGATTCTCTTTCTTGATTATCATAGGCTTTGATAGTTATTATTTCTGGCTCAAGATCTACTATTATGTACCCAATAAGCTTGATGAGCTTTAGAGACACTATGTTGAGGATGGATCCATTATCGATAAGGACACATTTCACTTTATTCCATATTATATAAACCTTGATGTATAATGGATTATTATGGAGTGGGCTAAGGGAAGACATGTCGCTTTGGTTGAATGTGACTTGTTGGACTAGAGCTAGGTGTCCAACTAAAGCTTGAAATTTATCAGGGGATATGTCACTAGAAATAGTGGATTGGGTCAAAACTCATTCAAGATGTTTTTTTGGAATATTGACATGTGTAACAAATCTAAAATAGAAATTTGTGCTGATGTATTTTGTAATTGTTCCACAATATCAAACTTCTTGTCTTGGTCAATAGTGAAAGGTTTATCCCGAAGCTAAATGGTTGGTTGAATGATAAGAAAAGTGGTAGATGGTTATGGGCCTACAATAGTAATATTTGACCTTTGAGTTGTGATTGCATAATCAAGATTAAATACTAGACCATTATTTCTAACCGATGTTGGGAATGGTGTTGGACCAAATAGGACAAGTCTTGGTTGCCAGTGCACTTGCATGTGGTCACGTGGCAAGAATGAGTTGTCGATATAAGGTTCAAAAGGGTAAGTCCTAGTTTCTTGGTTTGCCTATATGTATTCCCAAGTTAAATAAAGATTATCCATGTAATTTGGCTGAATGGGGTTATTTAGTAATGGTCTAGGCTGATTAGTGCTTGGTCTAGAATTAATGGAGATGTTATTAATGCTACCCCCTACAATATGACCTATAACCTTGTTGTAGTCATGTGAAATTACATGGTAGGTTTGTTGGTTGTTACCATTCTAACCTTAGTTTTTTCTATTATTTTGTTGTTGTGGGTTTAATTGTTGATTTTGTTGATTCTGCTAGTTCAACCTTTGATTTTGATTTTGTTGTTGCCCTAGCCATTATTGTTGCTAATTATTTTATTGTTGCTAATTGTTATGTCAAGGAAAGGAATTTTTATAAATCCCAAGGGTTTTATTAGATGTATAATCACCATTATCCAATGCCATTTCCCCATTCTCCAACATATTTTCAATTAAATGCTTAATTTAGACACATCTTCATAAATTATGCCCATTGACCCAATGATAGTCATAGAATTTATTTTCACGGTACCAATCAAGATAAGGAATGCTTTAAAGATAATGCTTTGGTATAGGCAAAATAATTAGATTAGTGGTAGCAAGCTTGTGAAATACAAACTCAATAGGTTCTCCTAGGTCACTAAAGACACGATGTGTAAGCACAGTTCTCTTAGGAGGAGTTTACAGTGGTAAAGGTTGTTATCTTTGTTGTGTAAGTTTTGGTTATTATGCTTGAAGCATTAGTTGGAGAGGTTTCTAGGTAGAAGTAAGCTAAAAAAATGGTACAAATGATGTTCTCACCATCTGGACATGATGGTATTTGGTTACTCCATTTCCCACAACATTCCTATTGCAATTAAATTACTTCAATCTTTCTTGGTTATTGGCTTGTACCAGTTGTGATGCTTACACTTAGATGGGATGTTGGTAATTTCCCTGATTGGTACCTTGATTTTGATTAGTTGAATTAATATTGATGAATCCTTTATTTATGAGCACCCAATCAATCAACAAGCCTTTGTCTATGATTTCTTTGAAAGTATGCACACATTGTAGTTCCAAATGATAAGCTATCTCACTGTGCAAATTTTTGGTAAACATAGCGGCTAATTATTTATCTAGTAAACTATGGGTGAAATAGATTGTAAGGGCTCTCCATCATTGTAAATAACTTGCAAAACTCTCACCAATTTTTTGCTTTGCTTGTGTTAAGTCCACTAATGAAATTTCATGCTTGAGTTTATTGGAAAAGTGATGCACAAACTTATCAAAAAGATCATCAAAATATATTACTAAATTTTTCGGCAAATTTAAAAACCATTCCCAAGGCTTGTCCAACCAAGCTCCTTGGAAATAATAGCAAAAGGTGTATGTCACTATATGCCACTGGTTGACATACAACAAAGAATTCAGTTAAATGAGCCTTAGGGTCACCTTTCCCTTTGTATTTATCAAATTTTGGTGGTTTGTATCTTAGAAGAAATGGTATCTACAAATACTCCATGTTGAATGGATAGGAACATACGCCATCCAATTTGAACATTTTAGTGTGTTTACCATCTTGAATAGCAATAATTACAATTCTTGGGATAGGAAACTAGAAGGAATATTAGTTTGAGGGAGAATTTGGGTAGATGGTTGGGAGGTCACAAGTGGGACACTTTGACTAGGGTATGGCATAAATACCTATTGGGGTACATTGGTTTAGTTGGGGAATGGACTAAGAATACACATACATAGATTAGGATGTATTTGAAATTATACATTTGGTTATGTGATATTCTGGTTTGGGTTGGCAATAAAGGTTTGACTTAGAGGATTTTGTGGTTGGGATGGAGGGATATAACTATACTGTGCCTGCTATGGTTGAAAAGGGACATGTTGTTGACTAATCAAACTTTAGTGTTGAGTGGGAACTTGTGGACCAAGACCCTGTCTCTAGATTTATGGTAGATTTTAAACCAACTATATCTAGTAGACATCTGAGAAACATGGGGACCTCCTTATTGCATGAATCCCTATGAGTAAGTGAAAGTAGGTTATAGATTTAGCATCTATGATTGACCAATATTTGCACATTGTTGAATAGTCATTGCTTGGTTTTAGATTGGCATATTAGTCTATGACTAAAGAGGTATGTTCATCATTACCTGGTGAGATGGAACATTAGTTTCCCCTAATTTAGGTGGTAATGTATTTGTCCTCTGTTGTATTGATACATTAGATTTTTCTTATTGTTATGGAATATTACTTGTTACTTGTTAAGGAGTAGAATTTGTCACATTCTATCATTGAGGCATGACATTTTCCATTGTTTGATTACCTAATCCTATAGGTTATATATTTGAGGAAGCAATCAATTGAGGTTGGGGTGTAGAAACTCTTATTCCTTGGTATGATGACCTATTCATAGGATTAACTATATGCACATGTTATTGGCTAATTTTTTGTGTATTAGTACCACTTTAATCAAGACTAGACATTGTTTGCATATTGTCTACTACATTTGGCTCACTATTATGTGTATAGGTTGAAGACATTTCTTCAATAACATGCATATACATCAAGTTATCTATCAAAGTGGTTTGTATGAATGGGTCAAAATTTATATTCTCTTGCCCAATTAACTCTATCAACACTCCTATTGAAGGAACTAGGTCAATGAGAGGCTTAATTACCATGTTCATCTAATTGAAATCATGTGATAGATTTAGGTAGGTTTGATATGCTATCTAAATTTGGTTAAAGTGATCTTCCATCATGTTTTTTCCTTGATCAAATATATTAGTATCTTGGCATGTTATTTGGACTAGAGCCATAAGGTTCCAAGAAGAAGCTTGTTGATTGTAAATGATATTATGGGGCACTCTTACTAGAATTGGTAAATTTTCATGGGGGAAGTCTACTAGAAACTTGATCCCTACCTCTATGGCTCAAACCAAAATCTCATCTTTTTATCTAACAAGTGTCACTTAAGAAAAAATGGATCATACATGGAAGTTGTATTAGTAAAATATGATTATTTAAGTACTGGCTCATCCACTATAGGTATTGTAGCTAGGTATTGTGTAGTTTACTCTTGGTCTTGTTTTGAATAAGGTGGTGTGCTAACCAGATAGTTAGCTAATGGATCTTGGCTTTGTGCCCTTGATTGAGTATTATAAGAGGAATAAGAATCCATCTTATAAGAATTATTATCCACATAGGGGTCTTACATAATTTCTTGTTATGAAACCACATTACTAATCCCTAGATTATACATGAGTCCACTATGAATGTAGGAATACATGTTAGGATCCATAGTCAATGTTCTATAATAAAAGGTCAAAGAGTTATACAAACTGTTAAAAAGGACAATGTCTAAAACAAATGATGTTTCAACTTGATCTAGTTTTGTCAAAAGGATCAAAAGGTTTATGCAAAGTTTTGTGAGGAAACAACCTAGCATGAAGTATCTAGCATTTCACTATTCACACAAAGGTAAGAAAATAAATGGACTAAAAATAAAAATGCTAAACTCTAAGGTTGAAGTGTTTCAAATCAGTCTAATCTAGGAATATAAAAGCTGCTAGGTCTTTAGGCCAAATGTGGCATCAAAATCTAGGCTCAAAAAAGGCATGTGTTAGGACTCTTGGATAAATGGAATCAAAAGCTAGACTTTTAAATAGATGAAATTTTTAATCTAATGGATTTGAAACACTTCTAACAAACACTAGGTATTTGATTCTTGGACATGAACTTGATCAACTAGGTATAATGTATGAAACAAAAAGGCACTTTAGAAATAGTTTATTTTCTCACAAAAAATGGTATAAAACTTGGTTCTTTTGACAAACAAGCTAGACAAAATTGAACAGTATAATTGTTTTAGATAACAGATCACAAAAGTACACTTGGATTGGTTTTAAAATGTGGGAATAAATTTGGAACTCTATGAAAAAGGGTATATGAAACAATATTCAAATTTTTTTGGGTAGTGTAATGATGATATACTACCTAAAAGGTATGACAAAAAAAATTGTTTCAAAAAATCTCTAAGGTAAATACATTTTCCCATAATTTTGATAGCATAACACTACTTTTCTTGATTCAAAATGTTGTGGTGCATAGACTCAAAGTTAAAGTGTTTAGCATAAAATAGATTAATTCTATCAAATGGTGATAATTATTATGAGTATTAAACAACCTTGAACCCAAATTGGAAATTGAACCTAAGTTCCCTCAAGTTTAGAGCAAATGGTGAACCCACTTAACACATCAATCCTATGAACTTGTAAAGGTGTAATTCCAAATTTAGATTATAAGTGAAGGACTTAAACAACTTTGGTAAAGGTCTAGACTCGATTGGGTAGCATAATTATGCCAAAGTGGATGATATGAATCTCAAGCTTTTGATGAACTTTAAACAAGGAAAATTGACAATCTCACACGGACAACATAATGTCTCTTTGCTCAAAGGAAAATTTGGACTATGTGTTTGGTTTGGATTGTTTATTTACACCAAGTTTTGAATCCAAACAATACTTTATTATAAGATAATACCCCCTAATTAATCATGCTTAGATCTTAAACTAAAAAGGTTGCTTGGTATTGTTAGAATTTGTCAATATACATCATTTGAGAGGATTTTAAGTGTTCATCCAAAAGTAAATACACATTATATAGTAGGGATTTTACACCCCCATTCTCTTAAATGATAGTAATATGACATGGACCTTGAGGCACACCTTACACTAATAATACTTTCATGGAAAGTGGGGATTTGTCTAAGATCTAACAAGTTTCTAAATGATATAGGGGAATCAATAGCATAATGAATTTCACACCAAATAATGCAAAAGAAAAGCATAGATTTTAAGTCTGTATCACTTGGCTTGTTGTAAAAAAATTTTAGTCCTTTTTTCAACCATTAAATCCTACTATTTGCTCAGTGTAGTGCGATGTCCAAAGTACCACTAAATCCTATGTGAAACTCTAAAGGAGCCAAATGAAGTTAATACTGGGAGATGAAACCCCAGGTCAAAGCTTCCCTAAAGAACTTGTGGGAGGTGATGAAGTCCCCCTCACAAGCCAAGTTTGCATAAAAATAAAGAAATCATGAAAGTAGAAAGACTTTAGGGTCATTTTCAATGTCACCCAAACTTTGATGAGTTTTTGGGGAGTGCTTTACATGACTTTCTTTTTAAGCCTTGGACTAGGTTATTTACAATAGGAATGGTGATTTTGATTCCAAGGGTTCTCTAGAGGGGACAAATGGAAGAGCATACAAGAAACATCCCTCTTTTTTCCAAACAAAAATTTGATTAAATAACCATTACAAACAATAATTGATAAGTGTGTTCAATTTAAAGCCCAAAATGAAAGATTTGGTGGTGTTCATTTGACCCTTTAGTCTTAGTTGAAAACTTTGAAAACATTTACCAAAAACATCTAAATTCTTTGTTAAACACATAAAACAAGGTTCTTAATTGATTTTTAATCATGTAAATGTGATTTAAATATGTTTTGAGCAAATATCAAGCTTTGTCCTATAGCAAAAATGTTAGCATGTCCTTTAGCTTTGAAGCTCTTTTTAGTTTGAAACAATAAACATTGGAAAAATAGCTCTTGGGTCTGTATTTTTATAAAAACATAGACTAACTTTAGTTATTGCAACCAATGATGGTTATCTTTGCTAATCGATGTTAGTTACCCAACTAATGTTAGTTAAGTTATGCAACTGATGTCGATATTACCTACCAACGTTGGTTACTGTGTAAAATAGTGGAAAATAAAAATGGAAAAATAAAGTTAGAAAATCAATTTGCAAGAGTTTTAAAGGTCCAAATTAATATTTTAGAGTTGAAAAATGATATTTTTTAGGTGTGAAATGCATCTAATCCCATCAGGCATGCCATAATGTGATCTAGGAATTTGACTCAAGAGATGATGGTTAGTATGGTGTTAGTTCCAAAATGAAAAACAAAATGAAATAAACACACTAATAGCATAACATCTCTAGGCCTAGACACTAGAGAGAGCTTAGTTAACAAAATCAAATGACAAACACAACTAAAAAGAAAGGAATTAAAACACAATAATTTATTCACCTTCCTTAGATGCTCTAAATGACTTTTATAGTAGTGGCTTACTCAGTTTTATGTTAATGAAGTCCTTGGCAATGGAAGCTTGGCTACCTCCATCTCTCCTTGGCACCTTTGGCTTGTAGCTTGGCTTGGCTTGGAATCAATTTGGCATGGTAACATTAGTTTCTTGAATATTTTGAAACTATTTGAGCATTATAACTTTGCATAATCAAGACATAGAAATGATGTGGTGAGTCTTCCTATTTATAGATTTTTGAGATTGATCAGAATCAACCTAAACCATCCATCTCAAGATTAAGATGTGTGGTTGAGAATTAATTTGATTTTTGGAATTAAGTTTATAATTATTCTCATCATGACATTAGAAGAATGAGAAATTAAGAGGCATGGATGGTATCATGGAAGCCATTGATGAGGCATGGAGGGCATGAATCCTTATATTTATGGCATTTATGGCCTAAGGATGTCTTCTCAAGAAATTAGGTCACTTGATGATGCAAATATTCAATATTCATTTCCAAAAATAAGTTTTCAACAAGTTTCCATGGAATTCTTAATTAGGCCTTGATTTGAGTTAATTAACTCTTAAGCATGTTTAAGCATTTTGTGCACAAACTACTCAAATTGATCAAAATGCCTTGTTATTGGTCCAAAACTCAACTAGATTAGAATTAGAAGTCACTTTTAGATGCATTGGAACCATTATCCCATTTAGGATGTTATCAATAGCAAATAACAAAGGCACGTATCTTGTGCAAGAGATTTGATAGGAAAGAGTAATCTAGAGCACCTAGGTGCAAAATTGGCATTTTGACTCAAAATGGTTTGATCAAAGTTAGATGGCCTATAAATTTCATTGTCCCATTTAGGGATACCCTAGTCAAAATCAGCACTCGAATATGTCAGTTTCACATCATTTAGCACGTTTTAGTGTTTTTAGGCCAAATTGTGCATTTTGGGTGGAAATTAGCCAAAAGCCTATTTGGAGGTTATTGATGGCTAGTTTTAGGTGTCTATAGGTGGTATGTTTCCTTTAAACCTAGGATGACCATTATAACTACTAGTAGAGTTTATGTGATAATTAAAACATTATGGTTTGTGAAATGGGATGTTAGGTAAGGTTTTAAGGGTGGGTATTTTAAAAGCACTTATTTTTTGTAATTATTCAAAATTTCAAGGATTCATGTCTCCTTTAATATTATATATATTACCTTTATAATGAAATTTAACAAATTGGCATGCTAATGAAGCAACAACTCTCATATAGTGTGGCTAGGGTCAATAAAGTAAGATATTGTAAGAGAATGGAAAGTTAAATATCATTAATTTCACATGTATCTTGATCATGGAAACTATGATAGGAATCCAAACACAACCTAATGGATTCATTTATCTTCAATCATATCCTTGACATGTACTTTGTGTAAAACCAAGATTGCATTTGGATTAGCCAAGAGCTTTAATAAAATCAAGGGAAATTATGCAAGCAACTAATACTTCATTTATTAAATCATGTTTGACTTGGATATATCCTATTTTTACACTAATTAATAATGATGGATCATCCAAATGAATTAATATCTCATCAAAAATAATGAAAGAGATAGGAAATTTGAGTGAAAGATAAGTGTCCACTATATCATCAATGTGGATAGACATTTCTTTACACTGTTGAAAGATGTTATCTTTAGATCCTGATAAGGTATCTTCTTGCACCACAAGTGGAAGATGATGGATGTTCATTTCAAATAATAATTATATTATTTGATTACAATGATGAGGAGTAGTTATCATAAGTTATAAGAAAGGAATTTGAGATGGGAGATGTGAAAGTTACACTATGGGATCCCATTCATCATAACCCATTAAATTATTATTGGATAAAGGTGCATAATTTTACAATAAATCCTTTGAAGGTGGATTGGATTTGCATTGAAATTTATGTTGATAAGGTATTTTTTTCAATTTTGGTTAAGATGGGTTGACTATTTATAGGTGCTTGTGCTATCTTAGGTGATATGGTTGTATATTTGGTAATTTCTTGTGTTTGATTAGGAGAAATACTAATTGATATTTGTGAGGTATCCACTTGAGGTATGTTAGTTTTAATGGGATTAAAGCTTATATCAATGGTATGGTAGGTATTATCAATTTACATTTTTGGAGTTTATACTTGCATGTTTGTTGGTTCCACATGCCCTAATTCTATGAGATAGGATGGGTAATATTCTTGAACAATTTAGAAAATTGGAAGATTTTTATGTTTAAAGGCTAGATATTGATCAATATAAGAAAATTCTCTTCTCATTTTATTCATATTGACAATATTCTTATCATTTATGGTAGGATATATAGTACTTTCAACATTTTTGGTATTAGGAGGTTGATTAGTGAGAATTGGCTTGATTTAAATCTTCATTTTTTTATTTTAGTTTCATGAGCCTTAGCTGTTATTTCATAATCTTATAGATGTTTACAAATAAGTGATTCATGATCAAATTTAGGTCAAATAAGATAATCCATATGAAAATTTCATAATTAGCAACAAGTTTCATGAGGATGGCCCCAACATTCATGAAACCAAAAAAAATTATGAGGATCATACCAATGTTTGATAGGGTGCTTAGGATCAAGATCTTGTAGGGAAGGTCATGGAAGATGATTTTGAATTTATTCTAAGGAAATAAATTTGTGTACATCCAAATTATTCCCTTTATAAAATGTGGAAATAAGATGAGAATTATTATTATTTGTCATTGGAGGATTATGCTCCATGTCATTGTTTGGAGAAATGGATTAGATAGTGGGTATGGAGTCATAAGTATCCACAACACCATAATTCATTACATGTATTATTATCTTTCACAAGCATTCAATTTCCCATGCAAGGGTGTGAAGGTTCAAATTGACGTATAAGTAAATATTGACCTTTAGCTTGGTTGAGAGATTCTTCCAAGGATTTTAGAGAAAGGGTCCCAACATGGTATTATAATTTAGGATGAAGAGAATTACTAAATAAATGGAATAGGTTATAATCTAACGTATTATTCTTAGATTTATTATACCAAACTTTCCATCATTTAATGAATATTTGTGTTGTTTCAGATTCTAATTATTTACAATTGATAAAGTGGGATAAGTTATTTTCTAGAATATCATTGGTTTAGAATTTTTAGACCAATGCATTAAATAATTCCTCTAATATAGTGATCGAATGAGGTTTAATTTGGTTGTACCAATATAAATAATCACATTAAAAAGTTTTAGCTAAGAGTTTTTAGAGGTATAATAACTGAGAGGTGGGGGGGTGAATCAATGAGCCCAAATTATCCAACTTCAATTCTAATTTTTACAAGTCCTTAATAAAATACCATAAGCATTCATGAATCATACACATCATTCATATCACTATATAATAAAGATAATATAATATCAAGCACATAACATATGACATACATGAGAAACCCTCTTAGGTAATAAAACCCACTAGAACCTATAATTGGACTATTATCCTATAAAAACAAGAACCAATTTAGACTAATAATCTACTAAGAAAATAACTACAATCCCTATTTGGTGAAACTCTAATCCTACAAGGTGATACCATACCTATCTAGCTAAGCTAAAATAACAACCAGAACTTTTAGCAAGTTTCACCTTGCAAGGAGGCTACAACCACCTTAGATGTTGAGCACCTATAACAACACCTATAAAATAACTCCACCTTTGAGGTGATGTCTTTAACACTTGATGATGGAACTCTAAGTATCAATCTCTAAAATTATCCAAATCCACCTTTTTGGATCACACAACACTCCCTATTGATCAAAGCACATTACATAATTGAGCCAACACACAAATATCAATTAGGACACATTGCATATTCCAACATCCTCATTCCTCAACTCTGCACACTTAATGCATCCTTCCCAATAACAACTCTATCATAATATTTAATAACATGACCAAATGATCATACACACTATCCACACTTCAATCAGTCCCTCAAACCAACCACAAAGCTCTCATAGACACCATTAATCCTTCACTCATTCTCAAGACATCCAAAACATCCTTTTGGATCACTCTAGGCCTCTTCGTTCATGCTCAACCTAAAAGAGCACAATTATACCATAAAAAATATGACCTATATGTCATACTCATAGTCCTGAATCTAATCTACTCATCAACCTAAACATTGGGCACACTCATCCTCTTTACTTCTTCACTTTAATGTTCATACCACTCCAAGTCATTCAAGTCTAAAACCAAACACATTTAGTTCCACTATATATAGAGTAATCATGAATTATCAACATCTTAGTCATCTATTAGGCATGTATTAACCCTTAAGACATCTAAAACCCAGATTCATAGCTCAATACAATTTTTATAGGTTAGACATAGCATATATGGGTCACCCTTAAGGAACTAAACCTTTTAATAAGGCCCTTTCAATCCTTATAGGTCTCATGTGAACATAGGACCAATTTTAAATACATGGGTCCACTCTTTATGTTCCCTTCGACATCTTCAAATGATCAAAATCAAATTATCTCACCTTTGCATATTCTCAAATAACTCAAACACTAACCTGATGCACATAGTCACCATGAAAAAACACACATTCAACTTATTAAGCATTATTCATACTCAAGATATATTGATCACACCTCCAAAATCTACACTGGGCATCCTTATGGAGTCTACAACATGATCCAATAGCTAATTCATTATGAAACGTCAAAATAACATCAATACAAGCTTGAATAACCTTCTTGGGTCAATTGTAAAATAAGCACAAACACACGATCAACTTCTAAGCTCAATATCTTTGACTTTACTCACAAATATTCAAATCGTGTTTAATGGATGCATCATGGATTCATCTACCACTTTTATTTTTACTACATGAGAAAATTCATCTTATATCAAAAGATATGATCAAAATATAGAGCTCTAATTTTTCTTATATTAAATTCAAATATTTGAATAATAATGGTCACAATTAACCTTTGAAAATAATGCTTGAATATCATGGACTCTCAACTTAGGATCAATCTCACACCATCTATCTTGTCTGAGATTTAACACATAGACTAACAAACTCAAAATTTAAACCATAATCACTTTAACCTTATGTCATGTCCTCTTGAATTTTTGACTTAATGCACTTCATCTATCTCTATGGATCAACAAGGCCAATAACGATCAATGCTCACCATTGATCAAACTGTACGAATGCTTTCTCACCATTGGATCATTATCATGTACCTTTATTTAATCATTAAACATTGTGTATTTATCCTCATCTCACTACTTCCTTAATCCTTGAAGAAAATGTGCACCATCAATCTTGATCAAGATTTAACACTTGTAAAAATGACTAAGTATGGAGACCCTATTAATATTCCTAAGTAGCCAATTTTGTTCCTTAATAATTTCTTTTGTACTTTAATGTAAGATCTCAAATTTGGACTAGATGATCTCCTTCCATAGAATAATCTAACCAATCAAAAAATAAATCCTAGAACCCTCATGCATGTGAGATATAATTCCAATAAAAATCCTTCTCAAAATCATCTGTCACGAAACCAACTATGTCAAAATATGCCTAAGAAGCCAATTTTGAGCATCCATAACTTTTGTTGCACTTCAATGCATGAATTCAAATTTATCATAAATGATCTATGCTCAAAACTAAATAAACCCATATGATTAGTTTCTTTTAGCATCTTCACATGTGCAATATATAATACCATACAAATGCTTACTTAGCTCTTCCTACCACACTACAAAATTGGCTAAGTATGGGAAATCATAGTCAATCTACCTAGGACCCCAACTTTTCATATGCATATCTTTTGATGAAATATATCACATAATCTAGAAATTAGTGAAAATAAACTAGATCCAAAAATGAACAAACCCATATGATCACCTTTTCCTAGAATGTCCACACATGAGAGCATTGACACATGATCAACATGCTTACTCAGTGCTTTCAGGCCACTTTGCAAATTTGGATAAGTATGGGAAAACAATGAAATATGAACGAGAATCTAAATTTGCACCCTCATATCTTTAACCACACTTTGATGCATGACTTGATATATGGTTTAAAATAACTAGGGACTACTATGATCATAACCATATGACCCACTACCCTTGACTCCTTCTTACATGGCAATGGTGATATCGTCAAACTACCAACTCATTTTTCTTGCCACTAGACCCAAAGTGTCTAGATGAGAACTATGATTAACCAGATGAATTTCACTTGTGCACATAATCTCTCAAAGCATAGATAACATCTTATAGGGCCCCTTACACATTATCAATCCTCCATACTCATCCCTAAATATCTCTAATCAATCAGAATCTAAAGATCAACTAAGCCACCTTCAATCATACAAGAAAAAACACATTGCACACTTGTCATTGTCACATAAACTATCAAGGCTCTTCATTCACTCACTAGAGAATATACATGATATCACCATGACATCATAACTACAACTCTTTAATAATCTCCTCCTTTTTCATTGATGTCAACACCCATCAATATATAAATATACAACTCACCTTCTCTCTATGCAAAACACTCCCATAAAAGGAACTTTCTCCCCAATAGGAGCTTTCCACAATAGGTTCTTTCTCCCCCTTTGACACAATGACAAAGTGGGAACCAATTGATCCTAAGGAACTAAAAAGACTACCAAAATAAGAAAGGACCATATTAAAAATATGATACAAACTCCCCCTTACCTTGGGCTTACTTCTGCTTGTCTTAACAACCTCTTCTTGCTCCATGTTGTCAATCTCTTCAATCAAAAACTAAAACCATACAACCAATGAAGAAATAACACATAAAAACATATAAATATTTGATGGAACACATCAAGAAACATCTGAGAGGTATTATGCCTAATATCTATGATAAATTTCACCTTTTAAGCATCTTCAGATCTCCACACATCATGAAGAACCACCACGTAGGCTTATTAACCTTCTTTCTCAAGACACTTCCATGACCACCAAATTTGCATCTACACTATACAAAAGAGGAAACATGTATTGAATGAACCTAAAAACATACCTTTAGATACTCATACCATTCTCTTTCATAGAATCTAAGCAAAAATCACTCTTCTTCAAACTAGGCATATCTAGCCTCCTTGTAGCCCTACCTAAAACTTATAGAGCCCACAAATTTTAGTAGACACATCTTTAAGACCTAAAAATACATACCTAGAACACTCACATATTCATCCTCAAGCACACCAATTCGAATCAATAAGCTCATTATCTGTAATATACTTACTTCACAAATTAACTATCTAATTACACCTCCAACTTGATAAAATCTTAAATAAGTTGAGAATCACAAACCTTAAAATCTTTTTGAATCTTTATTTGAATACCCATTTGTCCCATTCAACATATTATAATCTATAGACCTTAATTCACAATGTAAAGCACTTTCTAGTATAGCCCAAAACCCTAAAATCTTAAAACAAGTAGGGTTTAAAAACCTCCTTATGGTCAACACACACCTATAAAACTACTTGCACATTTTGAGATGCCCATCAAACACTTTTGGACCAAGATTTGAGCTCTCATACCTTTGGGAACCCATAAATCTTATAACCTATTTTAGGCCTACTTGCCTTCGAGCCAAAAATTGAGAAAATTGAGAGCACTCAAAAATCTTTAATTGGCACATACATACCTTCGGATGTCAAAAACACCTGAAGAATACCACAAATAAATGCAAAAAACTTTTTTCTTACCATTCACTTTTTTGGCATTAGCATCAATCTCGTTAATCCACCTAGAATCACCCATTCTAACTTTGTACTATAACTCCTTTACAAACCTCTAAAATAGACACATGAACTTGTTTCTCCCCCTTAAACTAAAACCTTATTTGATTGGCATCATTATCTTGAGCACAAAAAATTTCTTCTCCAAAACTTCTTACTTGGATTCAACTACTTAGTCCTCTGATCCTAAGGCCTGACCAATTACAAATCTCCCCCTAACTTCATGTTTCATTAGGAGCATGGCATCTTCAACAGGTCTTCAAATATTATCTAATCATAGTCAATACTCATAGAGAGATACCTCATCCTCTGAACATTATGAAATTCCATGGCTTACACAGCTAGCACTACCACAAACTAATATGTAGATAGATATTTGAAAATCACCTTTATACTAGAATATCCAAACCAATATCAACAAACAAACTCTTCAAGATAGGACCACTAAGATTCCTCACAAACTTCTTTTCTCCAACACATAGATATATAAAAATAATACACAAAACATACCTTATTTTCAAATATTATCACCAAACAATATCTGATATCCACCAAGCTTCCTTTGACTAACAAGTATCTCCTTGAAGCCTAGATAGAGACACCCCTTTACATGACAACGCTCTACCAAGGTGTGAAACTAGGAGTTGCTCACAAATCTTTATATTCCTTCTCCTCTTTGGTCATCTAATACTTATAGTTCTTTTTCTTCTTCTTTTTTGGATTAAATATGATAATTGATTCCTTTTCTATATCGTTGTCCTTCCCTTCTAAGATAGATTTGATAATACATGGAGACAACATAGATTCATGACATACCTTTTCATTTGAAAAATCCACCTTGCAATTTGGAATATCATTACTAGATACTGATAACTAATGTTATTTGCATGAAACTTGCTCAAAACCATTAGGATTTTCACTTGGATCTATACACACTTCATAACTATACTTAGCTATTACCTTGGTCTTCTCCTTGAGCTTGGTATTTTTATTTTCAACATGAGTAGACTTTTGATTTTCCTTTTCTAATAGGATAGTTGATACATTCTCTACTTCAGACTTGTCAAAAAAAGTTGTCAACATAAACTCTTGACTTTAATTTATTTCTAATTTTTTTGTACCTTGGTGAGCAATCCATCAAGACTCTTAGACTCAACAGAGTTAGTCTCCTTAGTATTTATTGCCTTAGGTATCCATACCGAAGTTTGAATCTTCTTGTATTTTATAGCCAACTTACCTACTTGATCCTTAGGATTATCCTAATTTGAAATATAGCCTTCTATATCAACTTTCTTATCAACCTGATGACTAGAAGAATTGATAATGATTACCTTTGGTTTTCATACCTAATGTTGTCCATTTTTAGAACTTCTAGGAGCTCTATATCCTTTGACATACTTGTTGTCACCAAATTTTTCACCCTAGAAGAGGGTGTTCAAGCCTCTTCCAAATTTAGGCAACATGGGAACATTTACAGGTATGTAGGTGTACTTGTGGAAATGAGCCTCTAGATTTAAAGGGATAGCTCCCTGAATATATCTTTGCAAAGCTTATCACCTAAACTAGTATTTGCTTGTAGAATAAAGAGTTAGAAACAATGTGAATTGAACCTAGTCTATAGAGGTGATACACCAAGATGCTTACCACAAGAATATCATACTCTATCACAAAGAGACAAGGTATATAATACTAGTCTAAAAGTCCTAGAATGTACTAACATTAGTATTTCAATATGAACATGACATGCATGAAGACTATCAAAGGTAAGTGAAACCATAAATCAGTTATAGATATTAAGGCTTCCTTATATACTTAAGAATAGATCCATAAACTTAACAAACACTTCATATGACCTACTAGGCTGGAATTAATTGCATCAAACATGGAAATATTGAGAGAAATCAAGGATAGATGAATATCTCTTAACCATTCACTATACATCTCTTCACACACTTTAACAAGTTGATATATGAAATCAAACTCGATTGATTTATTGTCTAAGCCAAATTACAATGTCAAAACCAATATGGATCTTCCATACATGGTGTGGTATATCTTACAAAGCCAAAATGGTATCTACTTATAGAACTTATAAGAGAGGATAAAAGAATGAAGTTCAAGGGTCAGTAGAATGCATGTCTAGGCATGAGAACCAATTATGTTGTAGGTGAAATTGAGTGTGAAATATACAATAAATGCCTTCCAATATAAATTTCCATGTAAACCATGACAAATTCCTTCAAAAATGGTGTAATAACTCTTTCACAAACCTTTTTGAAACTATTATCATCATGGACCATCCTTTGAGCATTTGAAACTGAACCAAGAGAGTCAACACATAAACACTGTTTAAAGGGGTTGAAACCTGCTATGATAGTTATAGTATGGTCTCCTAACTACTATATATCTTTTAAACACATGTGTTCACCATCTATAATCATTTTTTGATTTTTTGGACTTTACTCTTTACATTTGGTAGTCATTGTTCATCTCGAACCTCGACTGGGCTTTCATGGTGGAATATGAGTTCAAAGAGATTGCTTCATTATAGGATCATCGATATTATATATTTTCTCATGATTCATTCTCATACCACACTTATCATTCATTTCTTAACTATGTCTATGATATTTTCTTGCACCGATCAAAAATGACTCTTTATTTTGACATTTATCAAAAACTTTGGGCTCGCCTTTTCTCTAATTGGTTATAAAAATTTGACTAGACTAATTAACACTTTGACTTGGCTCACTTAATTGTATTTTAAAAGTACAAACAAGCATGAGCCCTTGGATATACCTTTGAATTTTCAACTTTGTCCCCACTTACACCACATGTCAAATGCATGTTAGTCTTTAGGATCTTGTTGTCAGTCTATCAGCTCTACACACTTGTGTCATGTGTCGATCTCTCAAGATATCTAACTATTTGACTCATCTCAAACCATTGGATCTCCTTTTTAAGATCAATTTCAAGCCATTAGATCTTATAAAAATATCAATAATTAACTATGATAATCTTGCGCTCACTAGGTCTCTATTTGACAAGCTCCATAAATATGACACTTGTCACTAGCACATTAACTTGGAGGAGCCTTTGACAATTTGAATTCATCATGCTCTATTGGATCTCCAATTTATGATTGAGCATGAGCCTTTGATCAAGCATGGACCCATAGTTTGAAAGCTAATGGCTAGTTCATATTCGAGCTTAAACTTGATGTTAGTGTGAATGTCTCACTACACAGGTCTAACCTTAAAAGCTCTTAACTTAAACTAGAAAGTTCATGCATGTCTAAATTTTTCTGAGGATGATCTTGACATATAGAAATAAAATTTCACATGATCTACTAGTCATTCAAGGCTTTCTAATCAAAGATAAAAATTGCATAATTTGGCTATTCCACTTGTTCTTGTGTGACATCCTGGTGATAGTTTAGCTCAAATGATAAAGTATGGGGAACTTAGAAAAAATTCCTAGAAGCCCATCTTTGTAAATGCATAACTCTATTTTCACTTTGGTGGAGGACCTTAAACTTATTAAATAGCAACCTAAGACTAAGGTAAATAAACCCATGTGACTACTTTCCATTGAAACTACTACACATATGATATATTGCTTTGTGAAAGTACTCATTCAACTCTGCTAGAACCTTCTTAAAAATGGCTAAGTATGGGAAAACAAGTAAGAAGTGACTGAGGAGACAATTTTGGACCTTTGTAACTTTTTTTGCATTTGGTTAAAGGCCCTGAGATTTAGAACATATGATCTTGGCATAAAAGGAGAGAAACCCATATGACCAATTTCCTCTGATTCATCTACATGTGGCAATGGTGACATTATAAAAGTGCTTGCTCAAAAAATTTACCACTAAACCCAAGGTGCCAAGATGAACATAATGAATAACTAGATGGATTTCTTGTATTTCCATGCTTGTTTCAAGCACTTTTAACATCCCATAGGGTCTTTATAACAATTTAGACCTATTCTAAAGCCTTTTGATCCAATTCTTTATTAAACCATGCAAGAGATTCTTATGTGGGCCAAAAATGGCCAACATATTTGGTGACTCACATGGGTTGCATGCCTGTCAATGCAAAATAACCCAAACCATGTGCCTAGTCTTGTTAATTGGGCATGGAGTCTCTTCTATAGATCTAACATATAAATGCCTTTGAAAACACACAATAATAAAAAATAACAAGGATAAAACACCAAGAAAAAACATATGTTTAACTAGAACACTTAGAGAACACTACAAACATAACCAAAATAAAACACACACCTAATCTACTATTTATATGACATAACTTTACCAATTAATATCAAGGTTTAAAATGTATCTCATTTACAGGGATAAGTAGCTCTTCTCTATTCATCCTTGCTAGCTAGAAAGAGTTGTTTTACTTGCACTTGATGATGACATATGGTCCACTCTATAAAGTATAAAATTTTATATGTCTTCCTAGTTTTTATCTATCTTTATCCCATTTCAACACTATGTCACCTTCTTGAAATGATCTTAGAGTTATTCTCATTCTAAAAGACTTCTTTATCAACACTTGGTGATGCTCTGAATCTCGATGAACCTTATCTCTAGTCTCTTGTAACTCCATTAATTCTATCAATCTCACTTCCATTAGAGTATTCTCAAGCAACTCTAGTTGATGTGCTAACTCTAAGGTAGGAAGCCCTTGAGAAATAGACAACCTAGCTTCTCTCCCATAAACAAGCATAAAAGGAGGATTCCCTATTGACCTCTTGGGAGCTATCCTGTCAGCCCATAAGGTTGTCTTCAATTTGGTGTGCCAAGCCCTCTAGTTATGCTCCAAGGTTGTCTTGATGGTTTTTATTAGATTCTTATTAATATATTAAGCCAACACATTGCCTTAAGGGTAATAGTTGGATGAATTGCTCAGAAATATTCCATTACTATTTTCCCAATTAGTTGTCTTAACACCCATAAAAGTAAGAGCATTATATAAAATAATAGTAGGAGTGTCAAACCTTGTTATGATGCTCTCATATAACTCCAAGAGAACATTCTCATTAGCTTCCTTCAATGCCACTGCCTCAACCCATCTTGTAAAATAATCATTTACTATGAGTATCCATTTATGACCAACACTTTATGGGGGGGTTTATCATAGTAATGAAATCAAGATTTCATTACATGAAAGGTTGATAAAATTAGATAAGCTTCAAAGGGAGATCTATAGTATTTTTCTTTCCTAAAAATAAATCACATTGTACACACTTTCTCACCTAAGCATGGTAGTCCTTGAAGAGGCTAGGCAAGTAACAGCCTGCTCTCATGATCTTAAAAGTTGTAGTTCTTGGGGATAAATGAATTCCTATTGTTTCATCAAGAAACCTATCTAGAAACATCCAAAACTAATCATTATCCACATATCATCTTATTAAATTATCAAAAATCATTTTCCACATCTCATCTTCTTCACCTTCTTCCTTGGCAAGTAAAGGTGTTGGTATTCCTCCTTCATGTGCGAAATATACTCCTAGATCAGTTTCCTCCATGAGAGCATAAGGATAATTCTCATAAATTTTATTAAAATATTCATAAAGAAACAAATATAAAATTCCTTCAAGTTTGGAATAACTGACATCATCTACAATAGAATCCTTCTCTTCATAAAATACATAGCTCAGATTATAACTTGTCTCAATATAAGGTTCTATATGAAACCTTGAAAGAGGTTGTGTCCTAACTATCACCTTAGTCCCATACATTATTTTGAAGTCCAAAAAGGACAAATTATTTTAAATATAGCCATAAATATTTATATTTAAGTCCCTCAAGAGGCAAATTACAAAGTGAGCTGGGAGATCAACAACAATTATATCTTACAAGATAGGAAAATTAGGACAATCATGCAAGAAGAATTTCAAGTTTATTATTAGTCCTATAATTTTGGTAGATGTATCATCTAATTGGATAACTCCTTTACTATGGGGTTCATAATTTAGACCCAATTTATCATCTACCACCTTGGGCATGATCAAAGTTGAAGCTCCAATGTTAACTATGTAGTTATGGGCCAACTTGTCACCCACTATGAGGGTGAGGTAGAATGGTGGAGGTTTCTTATATCTAATGGATGGTTCAATAATGGTATTTGGGAAACTTTAAAGTAAAACATGAATTTTACCTTAATTTGAAGGAGGCACACTAGTAGGGATAGGAAATAATTGATTTTCTAAGAACTCTTTCTGACCAAGCATAAGCAAAACATCCCAAAGGGAAATGAGGGTTTTAGTACTTTTCTATGAATCTAAAATGTTTAAAGAAGACATACCTAATTTTTCCTACATTCTTGTATTTAAGGAAGTTCTTGGATCCTAAGGATTTGGAGTGTTTTGAATATTCCTTCTAGCATTCTAATTTGATGGAAGTGTAGGAGCCTTTGGAACTATCCCACGTACAACTATGCCTGGCTCCCTTACATGAGGATTGGATGATCCAATAGGTACCTTGATATCACCACACAAATCCTTTATTTTTTATCTAGTCTTATTTTCAACTGAGTTTCCTTGATTAATCACAAAATTATCTCTAATTAGGAAGTTGGTGAAGACCTTTCTTAAGGGTGTCCACCTTCACTTGTATACATCATAACCTCATCCTCAATAGATAAGAGAGGAGTAAATTTTCCTTGAAAAATAATTTCCTTATCTATACCTTCACTAACATTATTAAATATTTCTTTCTACCAATTTTCACCTTGCACCAAATTACTATGAATGGGTATCATATTTCTTACATTGGCAATAGAATTAGGATTGTATGCATTAGTAGGCCTATTGGGATTAGGCTGATATTGGCCTCTTCCTCTTCCATAATTTGGTTGATAAGGATATTAATTATAATAGGTACCTTGATACACATTATCTTTCCTATTTTGAGCTTCCAAGGCTAGGAACTTTTCTTTCTTTTCAATCAATATTATTTTCTGTCTGTCTATAGGTAGCATTAGAATTGGTACTAGCACTAGGAGTTTGAGCCATAGTTCGAGCATCTATAAAAGTATGAGAAAATGGAGGAATGGAAAATTTAGATGGAAATATTATAGTTTGTATGGAATTATTTTTAGATATAATATCAATTTCACATGCTTTAATAAGGGTGGAACTACCCATGGACTAAAGCATGATAGTAATTTTAGTGCCAATAACTCTCAAATAGGTAGGGAACACAAAGTTGGGAGGTGGCCTCATAAAAGGAGGTAGTATATTCCAAGTATTTTGGAATATCTCATTAAAATCATGTATTTTTTTAGTTCCTCTATTGATTACATTAAGATGGTGTATAAGAGATGCATGGTCACTCTCAATTCTAAATCTTGCAGTCAACAACACTCCAAATTCATTCTATGATGTGATGTATCCACCTTATAGAGTATTATAAAAATAAAGAGCCTTCCCTCTAAATGACATGTCAATAATTATGATATAAATGTTCTCTTGAGTGATATTATGGAAGATACAAAAGTTAAAGACATCTCGAATATGCTCACTAGGTGTAACATGACTTTCACCATTGAATTGAGGCACACCTTTTATGGCATTGGGAGGAATAACATATGTATTAAATTCAAGAAAAACATGAGGTCTATCTATTTATTCTTCAAAATATTCAATTTCTTTAAATTTTTCACTCTCTTGACTTCCCTCACTAGCAAAATCTTCAATCTCTTCCTCTCTAGTAAAATATACTAGTTTTCCAAAGTGCAAATTAGGCAGAGGATATTGAACTTTGAGGGGGGGTTCAGGTTGAAAGGGTGGGTCAATAAGATTAATAACTCTTATAAAGGATAACCTAGTGAGAACCATGAATAATGGGAGAAATATTTATAACAAAACAATGGTCTTGAACCATATTTATCTTGGTGGAGTCACTAAATGCTAAGAAGTACACCAATATGCAGTTGATGTTGTCAAGACCAACATTTATCTTGATAAATTATCTTGAAGACAAGGTCCTACTAGGTGTGCCAAAAATATTATCACAAAATTTTTCACCCTAGAAGAGGGTACTCAAGCCTATTCCAAATTTGGATAACATGGGAAAATTTTTAAGTATGTGGTGTATCTATTGTGGAAATGAGCCTCTAGATTTAAAGGGCGAGCTCCTTGAATATATATTTACAAAGCTTATCACCTATATTAGTATTTAATTATAGAGGAAAGAGTTATAAACAACCTAAATTAAACCTAGTCTATAGAGGTGATGCACCAAAATGTTTACCACATGACTATCATACTCTATCATAAAGAGATAAGCCATACAACACTAGTCTAACAGTCCTAGAATGCACTAACATTAGTATTTCAATATGAAGGTAAAATTCATGAAGACTATCTAAGGTAAGTGAAACCATAGATCAGTTACAGATACTAAGGATTCCTTTTACATTTAATAATATATCCATACACTTAACAACACTTCATATGACCTGCTAGGCTAGAATCACTTGCATCAAACATGAAAGGATTGAGAGAAAATAAGGATAGATGAATATCTCTTAACTATTCACTATACATCTCTTCACACACTTTGACAAGATGATATATGGACTAAAACTAGATTGATTTGTTGTCAAAGGTAAATTAAAATGTCAAAACTAGAAGGGCTTCACCATACATGGTGTGGTATATCTTACAAAGCCAAAATGGTGACTAGTTATAGAAATTCTAAGAGAGGATAAAAGAAAGAAGTTCAAGGGTCACTAGAACATATGTCTAAGCATGAGAACCATTTACATTGTAGGTGCAACTGAGGGTGAAATATAAAATTAATGCCTTCCAATCCAAATGTCCATATAAACCATGACAAATTCCTTCTAAAATGGTGTAATGACTATTTTTCCAACCTTTGTGAAACTATTTCCATCATGGACCATCCTTCAAGAATTTGAAATTGAACTAGGAGAGTCGACACATAAGCACTATTCCAGGGGGTTAAAACCTACTATGATAGTTATAATATGCTCTCCTAACTACTAGCTATCTTTTAGACACCTGTGTTCACCATCTATAATTGTTTATTGATTTCCTAGACTTTGCTCTTTATATTTGGTAGTCACTGTTCATCTCGAACCTCGAATAGGCTTTCATGGTGGTATATGAGTTCAAAGAGCTTGCTTCACTACAAGATCCTCAGTCTTACATATTTTCTCATGTGGCATTCCCTTATTATGTTGCTCATTCCTTTCTAAACTATGTATGTGATATTCAGTTTCTCAAGTCAAAAATACTCTTTGGTTTGACATTTATGAAAAATCTTGGGCTTGCCTTTACTCCAATTGGCTATCAAAAATTGACTAGACTCATTGACACTTTGACTCAGCTCATTCCATTGTATTTACTAGTTTTGAATGAGCATGAGTCCTCAGATCTACCTTTGAATTTTCAACCTTGTCCACACTTATTCCATGTTTCAAACATGTGTTAGTCCTTAGGATCTTGCTATCAATATGCTATCTCCACATGCTTATGCCATGTGTCAATCTCTTGAGCTATCTGAATGTTTGACTCATATTTCACCATTGAATCTCCTTTTCATGATCAAGCATGAGCCATTAGATCTTTTGAAAAGATCAATCATTAACTATGATAAGCTTTTATTTATTAGGTCTCTATCTGACAAGCTTCATGAATGTGACACTTATCACTAGCACATTAACTCAAAGTATCCTTTGACAATTTGAATTCATCGTGCTTTATTGGATATCCAATGTATGATTGAGTGTGAGCCATTGATCAAATAGGGACCCATACTTTGAAATCCAATAGCTAGTTCATGTTCAATCTTAAACTTGACATTAATGCAAATGTCTCACTGCACAGGTCCAACTTTGAAAGCTCTTAATTCAAACCAGAAAGTTCACATAAGTCTAAATTTTTTTTAGGATGATCTTGGCATATAGAACTATAATTGCATGTGATCTGATGGTTGTATGAGGCTTTCATAGAAAATATAAAATTTCACAAGTTAGTTGTTCTACTTGCTCCTACATGACATCCTGGTGATAGTTTAGCTCAAATGGCTAAGTATGGGGAACTTAGCAAAAATGATTAGAATCCCAAATTTGCACATGGATAACTTTGTTTTTGCTTTAGAAAAGGACCTCAAACTTAGTGCATAACAACCTAAGACCAAGGTGAAAAAAATTATGTGACTATTTCCCCCTATAACTACTACATATGTGAGATATTGCTTTGTGAAAGTGCTCACTCAGCACTACTAGAACCTTCTTAAAAATGGAAAAGTATGGGAAAATAAGCAAGAAGTGACTAAGGAGACAACTTTAGACCTTTGTAACTTTTACTGAATTTGGGTAGAGGACTTGATATTTAGAGCATATGATCTTGGCACAAAAGGGGAGAAACCCAAATGACCAGTTTCATTTAATACATCTACACATGGTAATGGTGATGTCAGCAAAATACCTACTCATAAATTCTACCACTAGATCCAAGGTGCCTAGATGAACATAATGAAGAACTAGATGGATCCCTTATATTTCCACACTTGTTTCAAGCACTTTTAACATCCCATAGGGTATCTACAACACTTTAGACCTATCCCAAAGCCTTTTGATCCACTACTTTATTAAATAGGCCAACATCTTTGGTGACTCACATGGGTTGCATGCCTGTCTATACAAAAGAACCCAAACCATGTGCCTAGTCTAGTCTATTAGGCATGGAGTCTCTTATATAGATATGACATACAAATGAATTTGAAAACACTCAACAACTAAAATAAGGACAAAACACCAATCAGAAGTAAACATATGTTTAACTAGAACACTTAGGGAACACTACACACACAACTAAAACAAAACACACACCTAATCTAATATTTACAAGACAAAACTTTACCACTCAATAGCAAGGTTTCAAATGTATCCCATTCATAGGGATAGGCAACTCTTCTCCATTCATCCTTGTTAATTGAAAAGAGTTGATTTGCTTGCACTTGATGATGATATATGGTCCACTTCATAAGGTATCAAATTTTGTATGTCTTCTTGGTTTTGTTCTATCTTCATCCCATTTCAACACTATGTCACTTTATTTAAACTATATTTTAGTTTTCCTCTTATTGAAAGACTTCTTTATCAACACTTGGTAATGTTCTAAAGCTTGATGAGCCTTATCTCTAGTTTTTTTAACTCCATTAATTTTGTCAATCTCACTTCCATTGGAGTATTCTCAAGAAACTCTAGTTAGTGTGATAACTCTAAAGTAGGAAACTCTTGAGAAATAGATAACCTAGCTTCTCTCCCATAGACAATCACAAAAGGAGAATTACCTATTGACCTCTTAGGATTTATCTTATCAGCCCATAAGGCTATCTTTAATTTAGTGTGCCAAGCCCTGTGGTTATGTTCCAAGGTTCTCTTGATGATTATGATTAGGTTCTTGTTAGTAGATTCAACCAACCCATTACCTTGAGGGTAATAGTTAGATGAAGTGCTAAAAAATATTCCATTACTATTTTCCCAATCAGCTATCTTAACACCCATAAAAACAAGATCATTATCTTAAATAATAGTATAAAGAGTGTCGAACCTTGTTATGATTCTCTCATATAACTCCAAGATAGAATTCTCATTGGCTTCCTTCAATGCCACTACCTTAACCCATATTGTAAAATAATTAGTTGTTATGAGTATCCATTTATGACTAATACTTGATAGGAGGTTTATCATACTAATGAAATCAAGACCCCATTGCATGAAAGGTTGATTAACTTGGATAGGCTTTAAAAGGAGACATGCAAGCTTATGTTTTCCTACAAATAAATCACATTGTACACACTTTCTCACCCAAGCTTGGAAATCCTTGAAGAGGCTAGGCTAGTAATAGCCTACTCTCATGATCTTAGTAGTTGTAGTTCTTGGATAGAAATGACCTCTTACTGTCCCATCATGAAACTTCTCTAGCAACACCCCAAATCGATCATTATCAATGCATCTCAATATCACACCATTATTGTCTCTTCTAAAAAATACATGATCCATAAGACAAAATGGAATATATTATAATCTAAAATATCTCCTTTGTGATCTACTCATATTATTAGGATACTCACCATTTTGAAGAAATATGATCACATCTTGTGTCTAACTCTATATATATAAGGAACCAATTTATTGGGGGCAATCATGATTGACTAGAACCTCTTTTTTTAATTCATGAAACTCTAAAAATAAGTGTTCACAAAGACCTTTCCCTCTTACCAACTTTGTTAATTTGATATCAACATCATATTCCATTACGTTTGTGATCCATCCTGATATCTTCTCTCTAAGGTCTGACAAGATCAATCATTAACTCTAACAAGCTTACACTCATTGGGTCTCTATCTAATAAACTCTATGAATGTGACACTTGTCACTATCCAATTAACTTAGAGGAGCCTTTGAAATTTTAACTTCATCATGCTCTATTGGATCTTTAATGTATGACTGAGCATGAGCCATTAATCAATCAGGGACCCATGATATGAAATCCAATGGCTAGTTCATGTTTGTGCTTAAACTTGATGTTAGCATGAATGTCTCACTACACAAGTCCAAATTTGAAATATCCTAACTCAAACTAGAAAGCTCGTGTGAGTTTAAATTTTTTTGAGGATGATTCTAGCATGTAAAACTAGAATTACACATGATCCATTAGTTGTGAGAGGCTTTCTAAGCAAAGATAAAAATTTCACAAGTTGGTTGTTCCACTTGCTCCTACATGACATCCTGGTGATGATTTATCTCAAACAAATAAGTATGGGGAACTTATAAAAAATGCCTAGAAGCCCATCTTTGCACATAGATAACTTTGTTTACTCTTCAGTGGAGGACCTCAAACTTAGCACATAATAACTTGGGAACAAGGTGAATAAACCCATCTGACTGATTTCACTTTAAACTTATGCATGTGTGAGATATTTATTTTTGAAAGTGATTACTTGGTTGTGCTAGAACCTTCCTAAAAATGGCTACTTATGGGAAAACAAGTAGGAATTGATGGAGGAGACAACTTTAGAACTTTGTAACTTTTGTTGTGCTTAGGCATAGGACATAAGATTTAGAGTATATGATCTTGGCACAAAAGGGGAAAAACCCATATCACCAATTTCCTCTAATTCATCTACACATGGAAATGGTAACAAGAAAAGTGTTTACTCAAAAATTCTACCACTAGACGCAAGAAGGTGCATAGATGAACACAATGAAGAACCAAATGGATCCTTTGTATTTCCACACTTGTTTTAAGCACTTTTAACATCCCATAAGGTCTCTATAACACTTTAGAACTATCCCAAATCCTTTTAATCCACTAATTTATTAAACCATGTAAGAGCTTCTTATGTCAGCCAAAAATGGCCAACAATATTTTGAAGACCTTTTATCACCATTTAGACATAATCTAAAAATATGTCCACTCTTATCACAACTAAAAAAAATAACATCATTCAACATACCTCTTGACTGATCTGAGCTATCAGTTATCCAAAACCAATTGCTTCTTATTCCAAGGATCCATGAGGATACACTCTTGACTAACTTCCTTTTATAGTCCTTAGCTCTATGACCATACTTATTACATGCATAATAATGACCATAAAATAAACTAGCATATCTTGTAGCATTAGGTTGCCTAATTGACTTTTTGACATTACTCTTCATGTTTGCATTTTTTTTCACTTTCTCAAGCTTCTCATGATTTATTTCCATCTTGTCCAACTTGAATATAACTATCTCATACTCACTTTTCAATGACTTCATTTCAACCTTCAACTGATTTCACTCATCTTCTTTTGCTTTCAAATTTGTATTTGTAGTCCTTAACTGATCCTCAAGGATATTGATAATTTCTTCATCCTTTTTGACCTTGTTGGCTAAGTCTTTCAATCTATATGCTTTTACTTTAATAGACTTGATCTATTATTGATACTTTTTTTAATCTTTGTTGTCATCTTCTCTACTGTTATGACAAGCTTCTTTATCAAAAATGATGTCCTTTTATTTTAAACAACTTTCTTCTTTTGAACTCAACCTTGTCTTGGAATCTTCTAGCTAAACCTTAAGATTATTGATAACATTCTCATCTTATTTGACATATTTATTCAAATTATATATATGTTCTTCAATTTCCTTGACTTTCTTTAATTGCTTAGCCATCTTTGTACCTAATTAGCATCACCTTCAAGTTGTTAATATTCCTCCAGAGGACCCATTCTAATACCAATTGTTAGAGGTAAAATCACTGAGAGGGGTGGGGGGTGGTGAATCATCAATCCCAAATTATCTAACTTCAATTCTAATCTTTACAAGTCCTTAATCAAATACCATAAAAATTCATGAAGCATACACATCATTCATAGCAATGTATAAGAAAGAAAATCCAAGATCAAGCACATACTACATTACACACGTGGGAAACCCTCTTGGGGAATAAAACCCATTAGAACCTACAATTAGACTATTTTTATATAAAACCAAGAACCAATTTATACTATAAATCTACTAATCAAATAACTATAATCCCTATTTAGTGATACTCAAATCCCACAAGGTGCTACCATACCTGTCTAGCTAAGTTGCAATAATAACCAAACCTTTTAACAAGTTTTACCTTGTAAGGAGGATACAACCACCTTATATGTTGAGTAACCATATCAACACCTATATAAAAACTCCACCTTTGAGTTGACATCTTCAACATGTGATGATGGAACTCTGATTATCAATCTCTTAATTTATCAAAATCCACCTTTTGGATCACACAACACTCCCTATTGATCAAATCACATTGCATACTTGAACCAACACACAAATAACAATTAGGACACATTACATATCCTAACTATCCCCACTTTTCAAATCTGCACACTCAATGCATCCTTCACAGTAATAAATCTATCACAGTCTTTAATAACATGACCAGATGGTCATACACACTATCCACACTTTGATCAGTCTCTCAAACCAACCACCAAACTCTCACAAACACCAATAATCCTTTGTTCATTCTCAATACATCCAAAACATCCTTTTGGATCACTCTAGACCTCTTTTCTCATGCTCAACCCATAAGAGCAATATTCTACCATTAGAAACATGACCTATAGGTCATACTCACAATCCTCAATCTACTCTACTCATCAATCTAACCATTAGGCACACTCAGCCTCTTTATTTATTCACTTCAATCTCAAACCACTCCAAGTCATTTAAGTATATAACCCAACACATGTGGTTCCATTGTATATAGAGCAATCATGAATTATCAACATCTTGGTCAGCCATTAAGCATGTATTAACCATTAAAACATCTAACACCCAGAGACATCTCAATAAAATCTTTGTAGGTCAACCATAACATCTATAGGTTACCCTTAAGGTATTATAACTTTTAATAAAGCCTTTATAGTCTTTATAGGTCTCATGTGAACACATTCACTCCTTTAGCACTCCCTCAAGTAAAACAAGAACATAGGACCACTTTTAGATACATGGGTCCATTCCTTATGTCCCCTTAGACATCCTCAAATGATCATAGTTAACTTATCTCACCTTTACATATGCTCAAACAAATCAAACACTAAATTGATGCACATAGTCACCATGAATGAACACATATATAGCTTCTTAAGCATTGTTCATACTCAAGATAGATTGATCACACCTCTAAAATCCACATTGAGCATCCTTATGGAGTCTACAACATGCACCAATATATAATTCATCATGAGACATCAAAATAACATAAATAAAATCTCAAATAACTTTCTTAGATCACTTGTAAAATAATCATGAACACACAATCAACTTCTAAGCTCAATATAATTGATTTTACTCACTTACAAATCTTAGACTTAGCTTCAATAGATGCACTATGGAGTCTTCTACCACTTTGATTTTTATTATATGAGTAAACTCATCTTCTATCAAAATATAGATCTCTAATTTTTCCTATGTTAAATTAAAATACTTGAATAGAAATGGTCACAATTAACCTTCAAACATAATTTTCAAATCTCGTGGACTCTCAGCTCAGGATCAATCTTGCACTACCGATCTTGTCCAAGATTTAATGCATAGACTACCAAACTCAAATGTTAAACCACAATCACTTTAACCTCATCTTGTGTCCTCTCAAAATTTTGAATTATTGTATTCCATTTATATTAATAGATTAACAAGGTCAATAATGATCAACACTCATTGTTGATCAAATTATACAAATGCCCACTCATTGTTAGATCATTATCCTATACCTATTGACCAATTTTGAATTTCAGGTCAAAATAGGGCACACCTATTAAAAAAACTTAACTTTTAAGCATTTAAAAGGGTGTAATATGTTTTTTAAGGTGTTTCATACATCAATTAATGTCATTTCATGTTATGTTATCTTTGGTTAGAGGTTCTCTAAGTTCATTTATCATTTTAGGTCATTTAGAGGTCATTTTAAGTGCATTTAATGCTTTTTACAGGTTTCATAAGATTTTTTCAAGTTAAAAATGATGATTTCATTCCCCATGTGTCCTTATAATTATTTAGGAAGCTAACATAACTAAATAAATGGTAGGTTGTTCAGAAAAGGGTAGTTTTCTTGACCAAAGGGTGAGAAAAGGACACTTGTATAGCTCCTTGGGAAGTGTACCACTTGGAAAAAATGGTGGTGTGACTCTTCACCTTTCCATAGGTCATATCCACGTTTTAATTTAATAAATTTCATAAAAAATGCATATGTAACTCATGTTTCTCCCTTTTCTTATTAGCATGCAAAGGAAGGTCAACTTCAAACACATGGTATGGAAGGTACAAGTAGAATTTGAAGGAGTGCTTCTACAAGTGGATTTAAATCTGAGTGTACTTAATTTTCATAATATTATTTTGTGTTTTTTTCCTCCTCCTTTATGAACAATCGTTAACAATCCAAGCAACCTTTTGTAGAATTGAATCCAAGGGGGGTAGAATCATGCATCTTTTTTTGGTTTTTCAGTGATCCTTGGAGCTGAGTGATCTTGATAACATGTTTTTAGGTTATAATAAGGCCTCTTCATGATGAATTAAATGAATAACACTTAATCTCTTTGTCTTTGAAAGAGTTTGTAAAAGGTGTTAGTTTCATGAAACTTTCAAAGTTGAGCGTAAGTTTTATGTTTCAAACATCCAAAGAGCTCCATGATGGTAATAATATGTTTGAGTTTCATTAATAATGATTTATTTCATGTTTTCATCTAGTTTTAATTTCAAATAGTATCCTTCCAAGGTCAATTTTCTCACCTTTACCATTGTTTGTTGTCCTACCAACTTCAGTCATGTTTGTGCCTATTTCATGGGAAGTGTACGAAGGTGAGAGAGAGGTAAAAACAAGTTGGAGTTCATTTGAATTTTTATCACCCCAAAGAGTCATTATTTTCATTTCATGAAGGTCTAAGATGAAACACAAGCAAATTTCACTCCAAGAGAGGTCATTTCCAATTTTGGGATCATAGTCTACAAAAGTTCTAAACAAAGATCTAATAGGTTTTTACTCTTTCCATAAAGTGGAAACATGATTGTTTTGGGAAATAATATTAAATTCATATTGTATTCCTATATAAAATATATCATCATGACAATTTTGAGATTATAAGGACAATGAAAAGATGGAGTTTGACACCCTAAAAATTGGAAAAAAGCCATTGAATTGTGGCAGAGACATCTACAAGTTTGGAGATAGATTTGATGCTTACATTGATTAAGAAGATGTTTGACCTTGTCCAAGTTTGGGAAGAAATTAAAAATTTTAAAAGAAGGTGTCCTGAGCATTCAAAACATAGGAGAGGTTATGGCCACATGAAATGACCTTTCTTGGTCATTCCCTGTCCATACACAGGGTACACAGGGTAGTGAGGGTAATGTTTCATTGGCTAGCACAAAAGATGGTATTGAAAGTTACTAAGGAGGAATATAATTCATAATATGAATAATGAATACATAAATACAATCTAGTAAATCTCCATACACTCCTAAACAAGATGAAAATGCTCCATGAAACCTATAGGCTTATGAATAGACACCTAAAGCCAGAGGTGTGGAAGATCAGTCTCAGTCAAGAGAAAAAGATGGTTTTTGGAACTCAAATGGAGTATGATAGTAGGTGAAACGAATATTAATAAGTTTCATTATAAAAAACTAAGGACTATATGTACTTTAAGGTCAAAAATCCCATCTTGACAACCTACAACAATGGCAAATAAGCACCTACAGCCTAGAATTGGAGCTTAGTCTTAAACAGGGGTAAAAGGTAGTCTGTTAAGATCAAACCATGAACATAAGAATTTAAAATGATGATAATTGTTGAATATAGGAGTGAAAATAGATGAGTTACATATAATGGATGGCTAAACATCTATCAAAGTGTACCTACAGGCCTGTAAACATATAATCCTAGTCAGAGGCATGAGTGACATAAACTCATTATGAGATAGGGTCATTTTTGAGCCCATGAGGATAATATAGTGTGGTGAAGTGATATAAAATAATTTTAGGAAGATAATAAAGTATTTTTAGATACACATGAAGAAGGAACTCACCCTATTAACCTACAACTAAACAAGAAAGGACTATTTTAGTCAAGAAAGATAGTGAACAGTTGACAGGCCTAGAAAACTAGAACAAGTTTGATGATGAAGAACTCAAATTGGCACATGAGATAAAATAGGAAATGATACTATATTATGTTATAATACTTTGTCAACATGACACTACATAATATTTGAATAAGGAGTTCCCTACCCATTGTCACAGTCAAATAACAACATGAGCAAGGGAGGAGTCTATGAGAGTTGATACCCTATCAAGCAAAGAGATGGTTTAAAACATGATAATAAGGTAAAGTGACATAAATTTAAGGTAATTACACTCCCAATAACATTAAAATATCTATCAAAACACTCTTTCACCTAAGAAAAGTTGACTTAGTCCATACAATTGGGTTAAAAGGACCTTGTTCCAAGGGGTAAGTGATGATTCTCAATAACAAATAAGCTTTCTAAAGACATCCAAAGTTTCATAATATTTTAATAAGGATGATAAATAGTTTTTAGTGTAATTTAGGCATGGGAATGGCATAGAAAGAGAAGCTACATGGAGATTTACATAAGAACATGTAAAAACATGGTTTTTTTACCCCTTTTTGGCAAGGTTTAGTTGGTTGGACCACCTAGACTTAGAATTTGATGAAATTCTTCAGTAAAAGTGGTCATTAGGACATTTTGGAGTTCCAAAACCTTTCAATTTTTCTTTTAAATTAGGCATAATACCCTATATTTTGTTTAATAGGTAGGTCAGTCCTCTCATGCAAGAAGTTGGTAGTTTCTGGGAAAAGAGTTGGATAGTGAACCAGAGGTCCTTCTAATCAATTAGTGAGGTTCATAAAGTTGGGGTAAATATAGGATAACATGAGGAACCAATATATAAGTTTTTTATTACAAGGATATGGTCTAGACAAATAGGTTTTCAAATCAACCTAGTGGAAAACATGAAAACCCAACCCGTAATGATATGTCACTCCAAGTTTTGGCCTTACCAGGTACCCTAATGTTTTTTATGATGTTTCTAGGGGTTAATTTTATGTTTTAATTATATTTTAAGGCATTTATGGTGAGTATTATCACTTTATAGCCCATAAAGTGCTAATAGGTCTGGTGACATGGCATAATCCTTGTTCCAAAATAGGTAACATTCATTTTGGGGTCTTTTTTAACTAACCAAAGGCTTTTAACAGGTTTTTAGGTCAATTTAAGAGTTTTTGGATATTTGGTTGGCTTGGAAACTCCATAGGAAGCCACATACAACTCAAAACATACTCAAACCCTCATGAGAAGCATGAAAGCCACCCAAATATCAACTTTAGACACTCATATCTCTCATAAATATTTGCATGGGACCCTAAGCCAATTTTACATGTTATAAATGGTCATTAAGGATTTTTTAGTGGATTTTTTAAAGGGTTCCAATGTCTGACCTTTATGAACAAAGGTTAAGAGTCTATGTCACTTGAAACCATTATAAAACCCTCACAAGGACCCAATTGGAGAGAGAGAGAATTTTGAGTTTCTAAATGTAAGGGGATGGCCATGAAACCACATGGAATTTGGCCATTTTGAGTGGTGTGCAAGCTAAAAGAGGAGTTAGAGGATGAAAAAAGTTTTGGAAGGAATTTATACACTTGAGATAACTCTAAAAAATCATCTCATCTTTTGAATCAGACTCTAACTGTCCTAACTAGACTCACACTTTTAGCCAGTCTAGTGAGCCAGAATAGTGAACACTTGGGAAAGTGGTGAAAATCAAATAGGGAGACCTTTAAAGGATTTTTTTTTGAAACTAATGATATGGAATAATTTTAAAAGTTCAATTCCATATTTTTCATGGATCATTTATGATAATTGAGGAGTTTTGGATGCCATGTGGAGAAGGTGCATGGGAAAGAGCCTTTTGGGATTACCAGTGATGATTTTACATGTCCACAAGAATAGGGATGGTCAGACATCAATACAATCGATGTGGGAACTTTTTTTTAATCCCTATTTCTTATACCAACCATCAAACCTAACCATTTTTAGTGATATAGGTAGTTTTGGAAGGCAACTCAGGTGGGCAGTTTTTAATGTCAAATTGGAGGTTTTATGCCACTTTTCACTATCTTTATGACTTGTTTTGGATAAGTATACACTATGACATGGAATATATCAACCCATATATATTTTAAATTAAATTTTAATTTATTATATCAGATGGACACATGTCCAAGTGACTCTTGGACGTCCCTTCTCTTTACCTTCCCAATTCTTCTATAAATTCTGGCCTTTTGGCATTGTATGGATCTCTCTGCCTAGGTATGGAGAAGCCCTAAAAAAATTTTACATTGAAGTAATTAATACAAGTTTTTTACCTCATTAAAATATTTCACTAAGTGTATATTCTTGGTTTTAGTCTTGTGCAAGTATAATTTCGTTTACCTTCACATGTTGATTCTATTGGTACCTAGTGTATTGTGTTTTCCTTCTTGCATGTCAAAAAGAAGTGTCTAAAGAGAATGTAGGTGTAAGTGATTAGGATTATAAATAGAGTGTCTTATAATTCTTATTGTTTAGTTCTTCCTACCCTATGTCATTTATAAGACCCCATGTTAAAACACTGATGTGAGAGAGGAGATTGATGTAAATTGAAGTGTATGTGCTATTTGTCATTAGTTTCTAGTGTATGTCAAGGGTAAGTGTAGATAAAAATATTTTGGTGCATCACCTCTAATATAATAGGTTTATTTTCATTTTTTATAACCCTTTTCATCCCCCCTAAGTTTTTAGTAGTAGGAACATGAGCTTAAATGATGCATCAAGGGGAGCTAGCCCCAAATCTAGAGGTTCATCTCACAAGTTTTCTCACCCACAACAAGTGAGATGTCCCGATTTTTCCATTTGGATTAGAGGCATAAAAAACCTCTTCTTATAGGTTGAATCCAAGTGACAATAGTTTTTAGCACACCTGATGGGATTAAAGGTTCATTCCTTGAGAAGTTTTGGTGTTCTTCTCAAGACATCAGTCTTTGGAGGCAATTCAATAAGCACCAATGGTGACTCCAAGTTCATGTCTACTAGTTGAGCAGTCTAGTTATACCTATTAAAAGTGTTTTCTTGTCTCATAATATTTTTGTGAAGTAAACCATCAAGAATTTTGAGTTTGATCTTGTTTTGACACAAGTTGAAGAGTTGTGTCTAGCTTTACCTCTTCCTCATAACTATGAGAAAGTTCATGGCCAACTTTGTCATGATCCTCATCAAGCATATGTTGTCAATAACTAGTCTCATCAAATTTGTGCTCCATCTAGCTCACCTAGTTCCTCTTCAAGCCATTCCCTTATTAGTTTCAAAATAACTCTCCTTGATTATCAAAACTATATGTTAGACCTTGACACTAGGTGTGGTCGTGGTTAAAATATTCCTAGTGTTTATGTCAAGAGTGTGAGGGAAGCTTTGGAGTAAGTAAAAATGGAGTAGATCCCTATAGATAAATCTATATGGACATGTATTTATAATGATATTATTGATGTTTATGGTTTTATCTTCCATATAGAAGAAAGGTTGAGAGCTTATGAACAACCTCCATTTTGGCATCCTCAAGTTGTTCCAAATTCCTTGTCCTTTCCCCAAAACTTATCCTCTTGGAAACCCATACAATAAAGTAGTCAAGGAAAGGAAGATATCATGATGGATTATGATAATACACTTGGGGAATATTGTGAAGAATAAAAATTGAGTTTTGAAGCTCACCTTGAAAGGGAAATTGGGTTGGCATGTGGATAAAACCTATCATGGCAACTAAAAGTGAGTTATCTAGACCTACTCCTCCATCCTATAATGAAGGCACTAATCCCAAATAAACTTTAAGTTTCCTATATATATATATATATATATATATTTCTCACCTTCATCAACCCCTAAAATTCATGAAAATACCCTTGAACCCACCTTCCCAATATGGAAGGATGTGATGGCAACTCATGAAATAAGGATAAAATCATGCGTAAGTGGAGAATTTGTTAGGGAAGAAAAATATAGAACCATTCAATACCCTCCCACCCCTCCTCAATAATATTTTGAAACTATCCTTCCATCCCTTCCAACTAACCAAGTTTCCCATCCTAATGTTGAAAATTATATTGCCACTTGGGAATCCCCTTTGGCTAAACTCTCCATTTTTGAAATTCCTAAGGTTGATGTCACTAGGAGGGAGGAGGAGATTGAAATCTTAGATTGGATTGAATATCGAGAAGAGATGATTGATGGTGAGAAAGGATCAAGTTGTGAGGGTATGAAGGAATATTTGCCTTAGGTTGGAAAATATATCTTAAAATAAGTTTTTGTGGACTCTATGAAAGAGGAAGAAATGTCCCTTTTTATTTATTATTCTCATGATGCAGGATAGCCAAAATATGGTGACCTGTGGCACAGGTTTGAGAGCATATGTAATGAAGTTGAAGCTCTCAAAGAACCTGCAGATCCCTTAGAGTTGACCAGTCATGACAAACAAGAAGATGTGTATAAAAAGTAGGACAAGTGGTAGATTTACATGCAAATGTTCCAAGAGTATGAGGAGGAGGAAAAGACTTAGCTCCTAGACAAGCAAGTGCAAGGTGAGAAAGGACAAATATATGTTGAAGATTAGCATCATAAATAAATCCTAGATCATACTAGAGCAATCTATGATGATTTTAGGCCCTTTAAAAGCTATTTGGAGTTTATTCCCACATCCACCTATGCATCTACCTCCAACAACTTCCATGAAGAATGTCAACAAGAAACACTCCCAAGTGGGTCTAATACAATGAATTTTGAGGAGTTTGAAGATATTATGAGAATGGAAAATGATGATCAAATCCTTTAAGGAGAGATGGACTTACAACAAGCTATACCATATATGGATTTTTAGATTTGTCATGACAATATAAAGGGACAATAATTTGTAGCATGATTTGAGGTTCAAGAGGACCTCACATACCTTGAAAATACATGGTAGATGACTCCATTTAATGGTGTTCAAAATCAAAGAGCAAAGAGAAGATAAGAGTCATCCAACACCCCATCTAAGAAGAAGCATGCTTGGCATCCTGACTCATCTATTAAGGAAGGAGACCTAAGCTACTTCCCTTTTGATCCAGGAAGGGAGGTATGAACAAGATGTATGTACATAATTATTTCCTTTCTACTGTGTTTGTTTTCCCTAAGTGCTAGGTAGCACAAGTGTGTTTGTTTTAGTCCTTGTTGTGTGTATGTTTCCTTTGTGTGTTTAAGGTAATCAATGGTTGTCTTGTTAATTAAGGTTTGAGTCAATGGTCAAGGTCTCTAATTTAACTTAGTCCTTATATGACTCCATAATCCCAATGGACTAATAAGGCTACTAGTCTAGTTAGTATAGCAGGCATAATACCCTTATGAGTCACTAATTTGTTGACCAATTTTGACTTTTAAGTCAAAATAGGGCACCCCTTTTTAAAAAATTCAATTTTAATCATTTAAAAGGGTGTAATATGTTGTTATAAGGTGTTTCATAGGTCAATTAATGTCATTTCATGTTATGTTATCTTTAGTTAGAGGTTCTCTAAGTCCATTTATCATTTTTGGGTCATTTTAAGTGCATTTAATGCTTTATATAGGTTTATTGGGATTTGTACAAGTTAACAATGCTTATGTCATTCCCCATGTGTCCTCATAAGTCTTTAAGAATCTGACATAACTAAATAAATGGTAGGTTGTTCAAAAAAAGGTAGTTTTCTTAACAAAAGGGTAAGAAAAGGATACTTGTACATCTCCTTGGGAAGTGTGCCACTTGGAAAATGTGGTGGTGTGGATCTTAAACTTCCCAAAAGTTATATCCATGTTTTTATTTAATAAATTACATAAAAATGCATCTTTAACTCAGTTTTCTTCCTTTTCCTCTTGGCATACAAAGGAAGGTCAACTTTAAGCACTTGGTATAGAAGGTACAAGCAGAATTGGAAGGAGTGATTATACAGGTATATTTTAATTTGAGTGTACTTAATTTTTATAATAGTATTTTGTGTTTTAGTGTTTCCTCATTTATGAATAATCATTAACAATCCAGGTAGCCTTTTTGTAGATTGCATCCAAGGGGGTAAAATCATGCATCTTTTTTTGGTTTTCAATGATCTTTGGAGCTGAGTGATATTAATAAGGTGTTTTCAGGTTGTAATAATCCTATATTAATTATGTTTTTAATGTATAACACTTCATATCTTTGTATTTGAATGAGTTTTCAAAAGGTGCTAGTTTCATGAGACTTCTAAATTTGAGTACAATTTTTGTGTTTCAAACATCAAAGGAGATCCATGATGGTAATACTATGCTTGATTTTCATTCATAAGGAGTTAATTTATGTTTTAACCTGGTGGGAAGTTCAACTAGTATCTTTCCAAGGTCAATTTTCTCACCTTTACCATTGTTTGTTGTCCTGCCAACTTCAATCAGGTTTGTGCCTGTTTCATGGGAAGTGTATAGAGGTGAGAGAGAGGTCAAAATATGGTGGATTCAATTTGAAGTTTTATAACCCCAAAGAGTCATGGTTTTCATGTCATGAATGTCTAAGATGCAACACAAGAAAATTTCACTCCAAGAGAGGTCATTTCCAATTTTGGTATCATAGTCTACAAAAGTTCCAAACAGAGATCCAATAGGTTTTTAATCTTTTTATAAAGTGGAACCATGATTGTTTTAGGAAATACTATTAAATTAATCTTGTAGTCCTATCTACAAGATATCATCATGCCAATTTTTATATTATAAGGAAAAGGATAAGATGGATTTTGACACCCTCAAAAATGGCAAAAAAGCCACTAAATTATGGCAGTGACATCTACAGGTTTGGAAATAAATTTGATGCTTACATTGCTTAAGAAGATGTTTGACCTTGTCCACTTTGGGAAATAAATTCCAAACATTCCAAGAAGGTGTATTGATAATTCACAACATAGGAGAGGTGATGGCCACATGAAATGACCTTTCTTGGCCATTCCCTCTCCGTACATAGGGTACACATGGTAGTGAGGGTAATGTTTCATTGGATGGCACAAAAGATGGTATTTAAAGATAATAAGGAGGAAGATAAGTCCTAATATGAATACTATAGACCTAAATACAATCTATAAAATCTCCATACACTCTTAAAAAAGATAAAAATGCTCCATGAAACCTATAGGCTTATGAATAGACACCTACAATGAGAGGTGTGGAAGATCAGTCTCAGTCAAGAGAAAAAGATGGTTTTTAGAACTAAAATGGAGTATGCTAGTAGGTGATATGAATATTATGAATTTATATTAGAAAAAATTAAGTACTATATCTACTTCAAGTTCAAAAATCCCATCTTGACAACCTACAGCCATGGTAAATAAGCACCTACATCCTAGAATTGGAGCTTAGTCGTAGACAGGGGTAAAAAGTAGTCTGTTAAGATCAAACCATGAACATAAGCACTTTAAATCATGATAATATTTGAATATATGAGTGAAACCAGATTATTTACATATAATTGAGGGATAAACATCTATCAAAGTATACCTATAAGCCTGTAAACATATGTCCCAGTCAGAGGCATGAGTGACATAAACTCATTATGAGATAGGGTCATTTTTGAGCCCATGAGGAAAATATAGTGTGTTAAAGTGATATAAAATAATTTTAGGAAGATAATCAAGTATTTTAAGATACCTATGAATAAGGAACTCACCGTAGTAACCTACAGCTAAACAAGAAATGATTGTCTCCTTCAAGAGAGATAGTGAACAATTGGTAGGCCTAAAAAGCTAGATCAAGTTTGATGATGAAGAAATAAAATTGGAACATGAGATAAAATTGGAAATGAAACTATATTATGTTATAATACTTGGTCAACATGACACTATAGAATATTTGAACAAGGAGTTCTCTGCTCACTGTCACAGTCAAACAGGGGCACGAGCAAGGGAGAAGTCTATGAGAGTTGATACCCTAGCAAGAAAATAAATGGTTTAAAACATGATAGGAATGTCAAGTGAAATAAATTTAAGGTAATTAAACTCTAAATAACATGAAAATATCTATCCAAACACCTTTTCACCTAAGCAAAGTTGCCTCAATCTGTACAGTTGGGTCAAAAGGACCTTGTTCCAATGGGTAAGTGATGATTTTCAATAGCAAATAGGCTTTCTAAAGACATCCAAAGTTTAATAATATTAGAATAAGGATGAGAAAAAAAATTAGTGTCATTTATACATGGTAATGGCATGGAAATATAATATACATGGAGGTTTACATAAGAACATGCAAAAACATGGTTTTTTGATCCCTTTTTTGGCAAGGTTGAGTTGGTTGGACCACCTAGACTTAGAATATGATGAAATAATTCAGTAAAAATGGTCATAAGGACATTATTTATATATAAAACCTTTAAATTTTTCTTAAAAATTATGCCTAATAGCCTCTATTTTATCTCAGAGGTAGGTCAGTCCTCTCATGCAAGAAGTTGACAATTTTTGGAAAAAGAGTTGGATAGTGAACCAGAGGTCCTTCTGATCAATTGGTGATGTTATTATAGTTGTGGGAAATATATTATAACATGAGTAACTAATATATAAGGTTTTTATTCCAAGGATATGGTCTATACAAATAGGTTTGTAGGCAAACCTAGTGGAAAACATGAAAACCCAACCCCTAATGATATATCACTCCAAGTTTTGGCCTTACCCAGGTACCCTAATGTTTTGTGTGATGTTTTCATGGGTTAATTTGATGTGTTAATGATATTTAAATGAATCTATGGTGATTATTATCACTTTTTGGCCCATAAAATGCTAACAGACCTGTTGACATGGCATAGCCCTTATTCTAAAATAGGGGTAACTTTCATTTTGGGGTCTTGTTGATATCCACAAATGTTTTTAAAAAGTTTTTAGGTCAATTTAAAAGTTTTGGGAGGTTTTTTTTGGCTTGTAAACTCCAAAAGAAGCCACATCCAATTCTAGACATACTCACACCCTCAAAAAAAGCATGAAAGCCACTTAAAGATCAACTTTGGACACTCATATCTCTCACAAATATTTTCATGGGACCCCGAGCCAATTGGACATGTTATAAAGGGCATTAGGGAGATGTTATTTGAATTTTTCAAGGGTTCCAACATCTGAACTTTATGAACAAAGGTTAAGAGTTTGGGTCTCTCAAAACCCTTGTAAAACTGTCACAAGGAGCTAATTAGAGAGAGAGAATTTTGAGTATCTAAATATATGGTGATTTCCATGAAAACACATGGAAGTTTTAAAGGACTCTTAGAGTATCTCACACATATAATTTATTTGTATGGAATTGTATGAAACAGGGGAAAACCAAGCTTGTTTTGTCCATTTTGAGTGGTGTACAAGCTATAAGAGGAGTTAGAGGATGAAACAAGTTTTGAAAGGAATATATACACTTGAGATAACTCCAAAAATTAATCTTGTATTCTAAATTAGACTCTAAGTGTTCTAAATAGACTCACACTTTTATCTAGTCTAGTGAGCTAGAATAGTGAACACTTGGGAAAGTGGTGAAAAGTAATTAGGGATACCTTTTAAAGGATTTTTTTTTGAAAATGATGGTATGGGATAATTTAAAATTTTCATTCCATATTTTTCATAGATCAATTATTATATTTTAGGAGTTTTGGATGCCAAGTGGAGAAGGTGCATGGGAAGGAGCCTTTTGGAAACTTCCAGTGATGATTTTGCATATCCACAAGAATATGGATGGTTAGGCATCAATCCAATAAATGTGGGAACTTTTTTTTAACCCCTCTTTCTTATACCAAAAATAAAACTTGACCATTTATATTGATAGGGCTATTTTTGGAAGGCAACTTAGGTGGGTAGTTTCTTATGTCAAATTGGCAATTTTGTGGCACTTTTCACTATCTTTATGACTTGTTTTGGATAATTATACACTATGACATGGAATATATCAACCCAAATATTTTAAACATGTAATTTTAACTAATTATATCAGATGGACACATGTCCAAGTGACTCTTGGACTTCCCTTCTCTCTACCTTCCCAATTCTTCTATAAATTATGGTCATTTTGGCATTGTATGGATCTCTCTACCTGGGTATGGTGAATACTTACCAAAATTTTACCTTAAATAAATAAATACAAGTTTTTTACCTCATTAAAATATTTCACTAGGTGTATATGCCTAGTTTTAGTCTTGTGCAAGTGTAATTTCCTTTACCTTCACATGTTGATTCCATTGGTACCTAGTGTATTATGTTTTCCTTCTTGCAAGTCAACAAGAAGTGTTTAAAGAGAATGCAGGTGTGAGTATGCTTATCAATAGAGTGTATTATAATTCCTATTATTTAATTCCTCCTACCCTATGTCATCTACAAGACCCCCTGTTGAAATATTGATGTGAGAGGGGAGATTGATGTTGAATGAAGTGTATGTGCTATTTGTTATTAGTTTCTAGTGTATGTCAAAGGTAAGAGTAGAGAAAAATATTTTGGTGCATCACAGATAGTAGAATAGGTTTATTTTCAATTTTTCTAACCCTTTCCATCCCCCCTAAGTTGTTAGTAGTAAGAATATGAGCTTAAATGATGCATCAAGGGGAGCTAGCCCCTAATCTAGAGGCTCATCTCACAAGTTTACTCACCCACAACTTGTCCCCATTTTTCCACTTGGATTAGAGGTCTGAAAAACCTCTTCTCATAGGTTTCATCTAAGTGACAATAATACCTTTGCTCAGTTGTTAAACATCATGCACCTATCCTCATCTTGTTTCTTCCTAACTCCTTGGAGAAAACATGTACCATAGATATTTATCAAGCTTTAACACTTGAAAAAATGACTATGGATACCATATCAATATTCCCAAGTAGCCATTTTTTATCCTTAATAACTTATTTTACGCTTCATTGTAGGATCTCAAATTTTGACCAAATGATATCCTTCCATAGGATAATCCAACCATATAATAAATAGCTCTTGGAAACCTCACCCATGTGAGATATAATTCCATTAAAAATCCTTCTCAAAATCATCTGTCATAAAGCCAAATATGTCAAAATATGCCTGAGAAGCCAATTTTGAGCATCCATAACTTTTGCCATGCTTTAGCACATAAACTCAAATTTAGTGCAGATGATCTATGCTCAAAACTAAACAAATCCATATGATAATTTTATCTTGGAACCTTTGCACATGTAATACATAACACCATAAAAACTCTCACTCAACTCTTTCTACCACACTAAAAAATTAGCTAAGTATGTGAAAACACAGTCAATCTACCGAGGATCCCAAATTTGCATTTGCATATCTTTTAATGTACTACATTACATGACTTGAAATTATTATAAATAAACTAGGTCCAAATTAAACAAACCCATTTTATTACCTTCCCCTGAAACATCTACACATGTGAGCACGAACCTCATCAACATACTTACTCAACTCTTTTTAGCCACTTTACAAATTTGGCTATGGGAAAATAATGAAATCTGACTGAGAATCCAACTTTGCACCCTTATATATTTACCTTAATTCATTACATGACTTGAGATTCAACACAAAACAACTAGGGACTACTATTATCATAACCATATGACCCATTACCCTTGACTCCTTTACATATGTCAATGGTGATGTCATTAAACTACCAACTCAAATTTTCTACCACTAGACCCAAAGTGTCTAGATGAGAACTATGATTAACTAGATGAATTCCACTTGTACAGACAAGCTTTCAAAGCATAGATAACATATTATAGGACTCCTTTCACATGTAAATCCTTCATAATCATCCCTAAACATCTATTAGTCAAACTCTAAAGATCAACTTAGCCACCTTCAAGCATACAAGAATAAGGACATTACATACTTTATCATTGTCACATAGACTATAAAGGCTCTTCATTCACTCACTAGAGCATCTCCATGACACCACCATGACATCATCATGACAACTCTCTAATAATAGTTTGGTGTAGTCAAAGGTATTATGTTTAACCCATTCTTTATATATTTTTCTAAAGGTTTTCAAATTCAAATCTAGATCTGTGGATGCATTATAAGTGATAGTGGGTACTATACCTCCTATGTCAATGTTTGTATTTTAGGAATAAGAGGTTATTTTTTTAAGTTCTTAATAGTTTTATTAATAAGTGGGGATTGTGGTATAAGGTTACCATGTGCATATCTAAGAGGAGGTGGCGGCAATAGTATTTTATGCTCCCTAATGAGTATGTTGAGGTTGGTTTTGGAGATGCAATAATTGGTTCTACATTTGCATCATTTGATTGTCATTATTAGTTTGAAAATTAGTCATTTGATTAATATTTTTTTAATAATAATTGATTAATTTGGATGTTATTTTAGCTATTATAAGCAACATTGGATGTATTATTATTATGCAAGATATTAAGAGTTTGAGATGCACTAGTAGCATGAGATGCATTAGTGGCATGAGAAACACTAGTGGTAGTAGATATATTATGAGTTGTATATAATTAGGTATTATTGTGGGTGTTTTGAATAGACCCACTAAAATTCACTCCTATCATGTTTGTAGAAACACTTGGTATAAAGGTAAATTAAGACATGGAGGATGACATCATAGTATTATAAAGATGCATGATAGAGGTTAAAAGTGAGGTATGAGTCATAAAATGACTTGCCCTGAATCTTGTGGAAAATCTAGGTGAAGGTGAATGGGGTTCTCTAATATAATATCCCATCATAAGCTTATAGATGACTATAGGATCCTTACCTCTATGTTGAGGATTTTCATTGATGAAGATGGTCATATCAACTATGTATTCTATATCATAGGAGTTCAAAGAGAACACAAATGTTGATTAGTTCCTTATTAGTCAAAATGATATAAATCCATATATAACAATACACTATAACTAAACACTCTTTCCTAAGAAATAGGGGGAGCATAACATAATGAAAAAGATCACAAAATAGAGATAAAAACAACACAAGTAATTTCCTCCTTTATCTAATTTGATGTCCATTTGTTGACATAAGGTTTCTCATACTTGGTATATGACATTAAATATTTTTCAATGCTTCTCCATGGTGGTAGGATTTATTCAATGGTCACTTGTGTCTAGGTGTGAAGCTTGGAATAAAATGGGCAATATAACACTACTCTCAATGGCTTCTTGAAGGCATTCCTACATAATAATATTATACATAAAAGCTTATAGGCATATGTTGTGGGCACTTATATGTATAGCTTCAAGAACTAACTCTAACCCTAAAGAGATTAGGTGAAATTTTAACTTTAGTTGAGTCTAAAATAACATAGGTTAAGTCAGTCTAACCCTGGGTTGGGTCAAATCACTCATGAAATCTTGACACCTTAGTTTTAGATATTTATGAGGCATGACAACTCATTTTACATATTTTTGAGATTGTGACTCACATTTTTGGAATATTAAGAATTAATAAATCACTTTATTATCTCTTTTGATCTTTGACTTCATAATTGGATAAAAATTCCTTTTTTTGATAAATGAAATTCACTAATTCAACTTGAAATTTTTACTTAGGCAAGTTAATTAAGATTTTCTTTGAAATTAATCTTTTTTTAGTGTTTTTTATCTTTTGGTAATTATTTTAAATGTTTTGAATTAATAGTTTGACATGCCAAAAGTGTCAAATTACTTGGTCATAATTTTACTAGGGTTGAAATTAAACTAGGTCATGGGTGCATATAGGATAATACCCTAAATAAGCAAAAGTCACCATGTTTCTAAGTAATTAAATCCCTTATACAGATGAATTTTAGTAATTTAGGTGATTTATAGCCTTAGATTGTGTCATGTGCCAAAAATTGACTTGAATCCTAGTTTATACATAAAAGTGACAAAAATTTAGTGTATACATACATTTTATTTAGAATACTTAAGAGTTTCTACCATTTTCATGAATAAAGGGTTAAGAGTTGTGGAATAGGGAGGTGTCCCATAGTTGATAGCTCTAGTGGTAACATGGATATTGATTTGATTTAGGTTAGTTACCACAAAATGTGTTTTATGAAAATTATTAGGATTATTAAAACTCATCAAGTTAGTTTGATTTTAATCTGTAGTGTCATCAAATAAATGTTGCATGATGAAATGATTGAGTTAAAAACTTAAAGAAAAATAAGACAATCTATAATATATTGGATTAATTTGGTCAACTTAGTTATGTAGGAAGGAAAACAAAATAATATGCAAAAGACTATGTCAAAAAGGTTGACTTTATTGTGTAGGAGGTAAATAGAATTTTTTGTAAAAGATTGGGTCGAGATGGTCAACTTAGTTTTATAGAAAGAAAACCAAAATAGTCTATAAAAGACTAGGTCAAATAGGTTTACTTAGTTCTATAATCTAGGAAAATATTAAAATAGTTTGAATCTAGATGATTTAGCTTTAGTTATAGAAAATAGAACTAACCACATAGGAAACTAGGTCAAGTTATTCGATTTAGTTGTAACACATAACATAAATCTTATATCAACACTGGTAAATACAATTTTTCAATACAACATTAATTAGAAAAAAATATCAATAGTAAAATTTATAACCTAATTAATTATTTGAAAAGAAGATCATGATGTTATACTAAAAGTTTTTATTGAAAGTGTAGGCTTCCAAAGATACTTGTGCATTAGATAGTGTCAGCCCAATATTTGAGAGTACTGAATATAGAGGATATACCATTACCAAATCCCATTGAACATAATTTAAAGAGTAAGATATAAGTATCTTCTTGGTGTTAATCACTAACCAATGCATCACATAATTAAACAAATGGTTGATTTATTAAGGTTCAATAAAGAGGGAGATCCTAAGCATTTCTAAAACACCGTGAGGTAAGTGGAACTAAAGACCATGTTTAGATCTATACTAGGACTATAATTATTATGTCAACCCATTCAAACTACAATATTTGTCAATGATATACAAGGACTATAAACAAAGTATCGAGTAACCCTTAATGATATTAGATAAGTAGTTTGAAAATTACTGATACATAATTTCTAGGGAAAACTAAATAAAGTGAAAAATAAGAGTGAGAATCAAAGTTTCAAAAGATAGATTGAAATATTTGGAAATTAAATAAATAGGCAACTAACTGAAAAGTAAAGTGAGTTTAATTACTATCAATATAGGGTAATTCCCTTTACTTGAAGTAGGAGGAAAATAAATAAAACAAAGTCAACTTGTTAGACCTAGTTTTAAAAATAAAACATAATAGAGTCGAGTTGATCAACTCAGTCTATTGAAAGATAGTCCTAAAATGAACATAGTCAAGAAAGTTGACTTAGTTTTATGGATAGAAAATAGATACATAAATAATTCAAGTCATTCAACTTATTTGACTATAAAGGTATAATTTTATAGAACTAAAAAATAAGTAAAAATAACATTGAAATTTAAATTTTGAAAAATAGTAGGAAAATGAAATTACTTAAAATTTGACTAAAGAAAAAAATTAGAGTAAACATGTAACATTATATAGAGTCGAATAGGTCGATGTAGTAGTTTTATTGAAGATGTTGAGTTGTTTTTTTAACTGTGTTGTCTAAATGGAAATTTGAAACTACAAAGGTAAAATAAAATATTTAGACATAATCAAGTTAGTTGACTAAGTATAAATAAAAATGGTAAATCATATAACAAATAGAAATATGTCGATTAGATTGACATTGTTATTTAAATGGAAATTGTAGAAAATAAAAGAATCAAATAGATCAATTTAGTTAAATGTTTAAAATTATGAAAATAAACTATATTTATTGGATCAATCTAGTTAACTAATATTGGAAATTGCATGCATAAAAAGATAGACAAAATCGATAAGCTTGCTTCAGTTGGAAAACCTACAAAAAGATACCATAACTAGGTCAACTAGGTTTACGATATAAAAAGTTTCACACAAATTTGAACTAAGTTGGCAGGGTTGAATAAGTATGAAAACCTATGTAAAGAGTGTTAAACTGGGTCGATAGGGTCGATTAAATTGTCTATAGAGAAAAAATAAAAATATGTAAGATTTAGATTCACATCAGGTTCACCAAAATGTATACAAATAAAAATAAAGAGTTTTATAACTTATCCTAATTAGTAATATTAAATCTCATATAAGGTAATTAGCTTACAAATATTCTTGGAAATACATTTAAATTAGGATCATAATAACTAAGGGATCACTTATCACACTAGTTCCTTTAAACCTATACTAAGGGATCACTTATCACACTATAGCAAAGGAGAGGTTTCTAAGGCCTCTAGTGAAATTCCATTTTGTGATAACCCTAACTAGGTATTATGATTTTAAATAATATTAATCAGGTTAATCTACTAAAAAATTATACAAGTTAATCTAGTGCTCACCAAATCTTGTGGCAAAAATGGGGAAGATAATAAACATGCAAATATAGATCTATGTATAACATAGAAATGATCTAAGAAAGGAAAGATTTAATTCAATCTATTATTTCTACATCTACTTATCAAAATATGAAAGGCTAGGAATATACTTACCTATATGGTTCAATAATCTTATGAAGCACTAAATGTATACCAATCCCTTTCCTATGTTGGATGGTGGAGCATGATCTTATTATAATTCCCAATTCTTGATAAGATACGTGAGGAGGAAATGTCTACCCCCCCCCCCCCCCCCCCCCCCCCGCCCCCCCCGCTATGGTCTCCATGTGGGTCCATAGGGGCAACACATAGTATGTAACCCTCCTTTGGTATGAGGGCATTGTAATCATAATGACACATCATATGAGTGAAGAGGAGATTAAAGTGGATGTATTGAAGGTGTATTCCTTCATTTCTTAGACTAAATAAGAAAATAACTACCTATTTATATGTGGATGTATCCCATATTGGTTGAACAATGCTAAATCTATGTATCTCTTGTATTATGTTTTTTTATTTATTTTTTATTTCATTAATATTGATCTACATTCTATATTCTTAACATCCTAGTGCACCCTTTAAGGCATGCCCTTAGAGAAATTAAGATTTGATGGGCTCCTGAAAGAGATAGATCATCATTGACTCATAAATTTTTAAAATATTATGTGTATACACTTTAAATTAGAAGGCATTCAAATCTACATATAAAATTCTAGGTGGTTACATCCCCGATTTGTATAGAAGCACCAAGATAAGTGCTTTAAGGCCTATGCATAACCAACATATTGAGTTTCTAAAATAACTCGATGCTATTCATGATTTGTGTATTTATTAAAATGCATTATTTTTATTTTATGACCATATTAGAACATATTTTGTATCAATAATACAATCCCAATGCATGGACATGTATACCTAGTCATCCAACCAATCAGACCAACATATTGTAGTATGTTATTCTTTCATACCCTAGTCAAGGTAATCCACATTTGACTATGTAACCATAACATCAATAGGCTATACTAGGAAAATTCTTAGCTCAAGAGTTGCAATGAATTAAAGATGTAATTCATGCCATTCAAGTAGGGAGCCAAATAAAGAAATTCAAACTATATGAAATATGCTCATATCCATTCAATATGGATTATCTTTAAATACCATTTCCTTTGGGCTATGAGCCACCCAAATTTGACAAATATAATGTAAAAGGTGACCCCAAAGATCATTTTAAATAATTTTTTATGTCTTGTCAACTAGTGTCATATAATGACATTGATTTGCTTCTTCTCTTTCCAAGAAGTCTAGTCAGACAAGCCTTAGAATGGATTCTAAAATTATCAAAGAACTCTTTACCTGATTTGATGATCTTTTTGAGAAGTTCATATAGGATTTATCATATAATATTAAACATGAGATTATAGTTATGGAGATGGGATAAGTATAATAGAAAAATGGTAAAAATTTTACTACTTACCTACAACAATGGAGAGCACTCACAAACTGGTTCACTCATAATTTACGAAATAAGTAATTTGCTATGATATTTAATAGGAGCATACACAATGAGATATCTTATCATATTAAGCTACAATGTGCTCATATATTTGAAGAGGTCATTGATAAAGGGGTATTTATTGAAAATTCCATTGTCAACAAAGGGATCGTTAAGCTATCTTCTTCCAACTAGAACCAAAACCAAAAATAAATTTAAATACCAAATTAAACACCACTCTCGACCAAAAATAATGAAATACCAAAGGCCTATAACCAAAACAAGAATATTTTTTAAAATGGGGTCACTAAATTGTGTCATCTACAAATGGTGTGAATAACAGTTATCCATTTAACTCTATCCATTCAACAACCATGCCTTCATTAATTAATCCAAAGCTTCCATAAAACTTATAGAAATAAAATAAATACTAATTTCAATTACCTCCTCCAAAGAGAAGACTGCCCATTACTAGGCAATTTAGTGACCTCGAGGAACTTATTGAGTTTGTATTTTAAAAATTAGTTAAGGTAAATATTATTAGTTGGCCTATACCAAAGTAGTTTCTTGAAGTAATTGTTAACTCCCCAAACTACACCCTAGGAGGAGGTTATTTAGGCCTACCTCCAAGTTTAGGTTAACTTGGGATTGATCCAAAGGTTGTGGGTGACCTATAGAAGAACTAAACCTATAGGTTATGGGGCTATCTCCCCTGGTACATCAACTTAGCCTCACTTTCTAAGACCTATTGATGTTGGGGTGAAAAGATATAGAGAGAATGAATAAAAATAAACCTAATCTAAGGATGGTGATGCAACAATATGGTTGTCCACTCCATTTTATCTCTAACAACATTAATAAACCAAACCTAAACTGAAACACTCTCTCTCCAAGGCTTATATACGATAGTTCTTCACATGAATATCATGGTGGATGGTTACAACTTGCAAGTGATGGATGAGAGTCCTTTCTTGAGACACTTCCAACCAAGTTACCCTTCAAGTATAGTCACCAATGTTTGACACATCATATAACCTCTACAAAATACTCTACTAGCATCTAGGTGTGGTAAGGACCTACAAAGGGATAAATTCTATCACTTATTTATATCAAATAAACATATACACACTATATCAGTATTAAAGAAGCTAAAATATTTCATTAATAAATCCAAGAGGTCTATAATAAATAAATCCTTTTAGAGTTTCATCATACCTAGGTGAGGGATGTGTACAATGGCTTTAGAGGATCAATATATAGAATAATGATCTAAGAAAGAGAGTTATATTAGCATGGAGGTTCAAATAAGAGGTCATAAATGGCCATAGTTCACTCACATAGTAGTTACATTATCTATAATAGTCCCCATGCCCCCTTCATGCATTGGTGGTCTTCAGTGGGCCCTTTAGGCATTGAGGTGGAGTGGAGGAGGTTGGTTCAGACTTGGTTGACCTATTTAAAAGAATTTACATGCCCAGATATGGTCAAGCACCCTTTCCTCATGATAGTTACAAGACATTAAAGTTTTTAAATTAGGCCACCATGAGTTACTAAGCAACCCACCCTTTTCCTTATATGTTAACTAGGCTAGGAAACTACTCTTTATTTAATAATGACCATGGAAAATCTCCCTAATCACCTTCTATCATCAGTTATATGGTTTAATGACCTTGTATTAACTCCTCTAATAGTCCTCTATTCCAACTTCCATTTCTTATTATTGAAAAAGTAGGTTAATTAGCCCACTAAGCCTAGTTACCTAATTTTTGGGTGATTGAGTGACCATGGAAATTGAATAGGACCCTCATATTAGGTGAATATGTTTGTTTTAGGGTTGAATAAATGTTTCATACCATGATATAGGAATTTATAATAGTGAAATATTGAAACTTAATCTTGTCTAGGTGATTAGGCCATTTCTTCTTAGCATCTACAAACTAGCCATTTGGTACAAACCTGTAAGAATATTCTCAAGTAGAATTTTTAATGATGGGTGATTTTTCAATGTGAAAAAAGTTTCAATATACCCTATTCCATGATTTTTAACTCTCAAAATGATTATGTACCCTACAAAACCATGATTTTTTGGAGGTCTATATATCTATCCATATAACTTAGTAACATTGATGGAATCTTTTCTAAGTGGATAATGATATCCAAGTGTCTTCATAACCAATTTAGGGTAGTAAAGTGCATTTATTTCCACTTTTCCTCCATCAAGTTTATATTAGGGTTTAAGAGGTCCACCATCTTAACAATGGTTCATAGAGTACAGACCTCCAAAATAAAATGTATGCCATGAACTTCTAGCCCATAGACCCCATAAAATATCTTGAAAGTATTTAGGTATCATTCATCTTGTGTTTGGAGATATGAACAAATGATGGTGTACCTCGAGCTCCTTATTAGGCAATTTGGATAGGTTATGGAGTTAGTAATTGTTAACAAATATGTCCAACTTAATAAAACTATTTCCTTCATGGATCTTGAGACATATGGGTTCACAACTCCACTTAATTTAATTAGGTTTGAGTACCTCTATGATGAAATATGTGAATACTTAAATGGGTAGTTTGAGGTGTTTGCTTGAGGTAATCAAGCTCAAGAAGTTGTTAAGATTGAGTCTGACCATTTCTTTGTATTCCCATAATTAAAACACCTCCATAAAGGTCTAAAACATATCTCCACATCTTCTCTTGATGTTAATTCTACTTGGGAGGGCCTAAGTCAGTCACAAGGTGGAGGTGGGGTCTTGATGCCTTAAGAATGGATTTAGGCCTAATAGGGCTAGAATGAGTCATAGATTCTTGTAGGTAGGTTGGAAGCCTCATCATCATCATCATCATATAAAATTTATTCATTAGGTTCCACCTTTATTTAAATATCTCCATCTTTCCAAACTCCATCTTGATCTCCATTCTCTCATATGAGCTTGCCTTGATTGTTATGGTTGTCAAGCCTGAGTGTTAGATAATAGGTGCTAGAGACCTGAGTAGTTTATCTCCTTTACACAATTTTTATGGATTTATAAATTATATATCATGTTTTTATTATTTTAAAACATCCTTAATATTAGGTATTCCGTCAATTATGTCCTCTGTATACCTTTTTGAAAGGAACTTAGGGTTTATGAGTGGTTGGGTTTGTATAGCCCTAATGACTTGGTTGAGTGATTGTCCTACCTTATTTGAGGATCCTATCACCATATGACATTTATACATCTATATATTACTTAATTTTATGTTTTTTAAATCCTTATATCAACCAAAAAATGTATAATCCCTCAACTGATATACACAGGCCTGTTTAGGCCTAATAAGCTTGTGTAGGCCATTAAGCTCTTCATGTCTTAAGAAATGAAACATATTAATGGGAATCCTTGAGATATTATTAGGAAAACAAGTGATAAACCCTAATTTTTATCTTTATATTTTTCTTCCCTTGGTATCTATACTTTAACTTTCCTTCTTTTAACTTTAACAGTAATTGCCTGTTTAGGCCTAACTAAGGCTAATTAGGCCATCAAAGCCTTCTCTTATCTCAAAGGTTTAAATAAGTGAAGAGTTAATTTAATAACTTTAGGATAATTTTATATCACTATTTCACCTTAAATATTTGTGTGTTTTATCATGTCTTTCTCCACTCTACCCAATGACCCTACCTACCTACTTGGTTGTAAGTGACCAACTAGGTTTTCTAGGTATGTCAAGGATCCTACTTGCATTAAAGGGGTCAAAAACTCAATAGATACTAAGATACATTTATATACAAGTAAAAAAACCTTTATTTTATATCTTTAAAATTTTTCACATCATGTTTCATCATATTCTTATCTTCATTTACCCATAATCTTGCTTGTGGGTGGCAGTCATGAGATTTAGCTAAGTAGATGTGAGTGATGATAGGTAAGTCTTATATTTGAATGGATCCTTCCACATAATTAATCTCTATATCACTTATTATTTGAAATTTTAAAACTTAATTTACCTTATACACCTGTAATTTTCCTTTAAATGGGCTCTTATGTTCATAGTTAGGCCTGTAGGTGGTCCTTTTTGGCTTGTTGATTGTGGGAGTGTTTCATTGGAGGAATGTGTATGATGTTGCATTGTTATCTTGATTAATGATAAAATTTTGATGAGTATATAATTTTGTATTATTTTTATAATAAATATCCTTGATCTTCATCACACTTTTAATATTCCTCAAGTTTGCATTCACAGTCCTGAGTGTGTTAAAAGGGAATTTAACTAACCTTTCTTTCTTTTGGAGTGAGTTTGGTGGATTAGGTCTCTATATGAAACCTATTATCCATCTTCCATGTTCTTACATAGGTATCTATTACTCCACATGATATCTCTCAATTTTTTCCACAAATTGTTTTACTCAAAACTCTATCTTCTTTAGTCTACACAAAGGCTTGTAGGTGGCTCTATGAGAGTTTATATTTACGTAGTAGGTTAAATGTAGGGATGGTTTAGTGTATAGGGAAATTATGAATATGGTTAAATAGTATATATCATGGTTAAAATATGGGAATTATGTATATGCATCCAAAATAAACTAAAGGCTTTATACAAGCATTATAAAGACACCTTGTTCACTTGCAAAGAGATCACATGAGACAATCACCTTAGAAAAAAACTTGAGAGAGTTATCATTTGGTCTAATGGTGATTTAGTTATGATTAGGAGTTAGGGTGACTTTAATTTCCCTAATTAAATTAACATAAAACCTAAAACATCATCAAACTCTTCCATCTTATGAATTAAAGACTCTGTAACATGAGAAACTTTGTTTATAGTCTATAAATGGAGGAAACTTGAATGATTCCTTGATCTCAAACCCCAAAATGTGAAATAAGTGTGGAGGGTGATGTATATTGGTTATGAGGACATTTATAATACATATCCAAACATTAATTACAAAACCATTTTGAGAGTGCACCAAAATTAATGCCACATTGACCCCTACATAGATGAACAAGACCATTTAAGTGCTCATATTATTAATTCTTATTCATAAGGAGTAGGACATGAATATATAGACAAATATGAATAATTGAGATTTAATTAGATCCCCTTCCTCTGACTAAAGTATTGGATGTTCATTTTCCCTCTCCTATATGGAATGATCAAAAAGTTGAAAGCTTTTCTAGACTGCCAAGGAGGATGATGGAAGTGAGAGGTTAATTTTAGGCTTTTTTTCATCCTTTATAAAATATTCTCTAGAATGCCTATCATGAGACCTGATGTAATATATGATCCCCTCTATACATAATTGATCATACATGTCTGTGTAACTCTGAAAAACACCAACAAACAACATATCTTCTACATTTTTTCATGTTTTAAGTTTTGAGAAGCCATTGGAGGGTAAGAAAAGGGAAAACATAAGTCAAATTAAATTTGAAAATAATTATTATAGTTGGGGGGATTTTAAGAGACACACCTTCCCATGTGTGGGGCCCATTTGATGAGTGGGAAGTGGGTTTAACCCCTAAAATTGACTCGTTATGATGTGAAACTACCTAGTCATGACTTTAGGATTAAAATGAGACCCTTCTAAGACCTTTATAAATAATGAGACACTAAATTATTCCTTTTTCCAAATGTTTATAATTCAAATGACTCATATGAGGTGTTTAAGGGTCATTTTATGACTTTTAAGGGTGAATCAATGCTTTGAAAGTGGTTTGGATGGGTATGTCATATAAAATGACCTTATACACATCTTAGACCTCATTAAATGACTCCAAATAAGGCTTAGACAACCTCCCCATCTTTCCATATATCTCTTCTTAGGGAATGACTTAAAACAAGCCTAAAACTATGAAAACTAGCAACCTTAATCTCCTAAAAAAACCTTAACTTTTGCTAAGAGACCTTAATTTTATCAAATAATGCTTAGAACACCTTATATGTCTCAAAACCACTTTGAAACTCTTACACTCACTTAATGACCATCATGAACACTTAGTTCATCAACCAAAGACCCAAAATAGTTATGACAATGATGATTTCACAATAAAAAATGTTTAGTACATATCATGACACTTTTAATACTAATAAAATGACTTTTAAGAGGTTTTTAGAAGACCATGAAAAGTTTGAAAACATCATATGTAGACTTGGAGGCGTTTCATGAAAAGTTTTTGATTTTAGGGGTTTCTATTTGGCTTGGGAGGCCAAATTGTCAACATCTTTGGTGACTCACAAGGTTGTCTAGCCTACTGGTCAAGAGAACCCACTAATTCTTCATGATAATGATGAGACTCATGCATGACATCATGAATTAGATGACTATATTCTTGGATTGCTAATTAGATCTAGCACCTTATAACACCTATAAGATGACAACAACTACTAAAAACACACAAGGACACCAAATCAATAATACCTAACACCTAATAACCAAGTAAGATAATACACCAAAGTAACAAGGAATCCAACAACACTAGACTTGTGTATGACACACTTATTGAAATCAAGTTAATAATCTATGAGAAATAACTAACCTGCGACTAAAATATTTTCTCCTCTAGGATCAAATGGAAAACATATTTGATCACCATGTACCATAAGGTCTAATTTTCATGTATTAACTAGAGTCAAATCATATATTTCTTATTAAAATAGGACTCCCACTTGTAGCTAAAGAAACTATCATGCTTAGAGCCTCTTAAGAGAGCAGATAGACCTTCTTATTCCACCCTCAGGTACATGGGTTAGTCATGTGAATCTAACACCCAATTATAGTCATTCCAAACTCTACTTATTTTTATCAATAGTATAATTTTTTCCTTAGTCATGGGTTGCTCTTGATTTTTCATACTCTCATTTAGTGATTCTCATGACAACCCAACTAGTATGCCTTAGCTTGTGTCTTCATCCTGTTGTATTTGAGATGGTGGATTTTAAATCCCTTTAACCTCTTGGTAAGTTTCTAATCATGGATGCCATGTGTCATTAGGCTCTCCTTGATTCTGATTATGTGACTCAAAAGGATTAACTACCATAGTATTCTCTTTAAGACACTTCTCAAGCTGCTCATGGGGTAGAGGTGGAATAAATAAACTTGAACAAAATTTCCTCAAGTATTACAAAAAGGAAATATCTTCATGATTAATAAAAAATACATGAAGTTAAATATCATTCTTTCCATTCACTTGTGAATCATTATGTTGATCCAATATTTATAACTCTTCCATAAAGTCATAACAAGGATTGTGTTCTATCGTAACTTGGTCATCCTCATCTTCTATGGAGATTAGAAGCTCACCAATCCATTCAATATATAGATCATCTTGAATTTATGTTTATAAACCTAAATTATCTTATTCAAGTTCTAAACCATTAGTGTTACCTTCACTTGAGACCTCAACCTATTATTCTATTCCATCATTCCAAACTATCATGAGGAGTTCTTCAATTTGATGTAAGAATTCATGGTATAACTACTTCCAAGGATCATATAAATCGATTAAAATGATCTAAGATTTATCAATGAGTTTATGAAGATTTTTTTCATGACTATCTCCTAAAGGATAAGTTTTTTATGCTTCATCTTCATCAATAACTTCAACATCATACCATTATGACTACTCTACATCATCAAACTTCCCTTCATGATCAAACTCTAATCTATTGGGATGAATAGGGGTACCAATAGTGATATCCTCATCATATGTTCTTGAAGTATCCTTTTTAAAGTGTTATTGAAACTAACATGTATCCTCAACATGATCAATCTCTTTAAGGACTGCCACATTATTAATTTGTCTTGATAAATTGTTCCCCATACCTAGATGCTCAAATTTTGCCTTTAATGCACCTGGTTCCTCTTCCCAAAAGGATAAGGTGGGAGGGAAAGATAATTAATTAGTTTGTTTTAAAATTTATAGAGTGATCTTCCAACTTATAACCTTATGAGTATTAGGTTGATCATGTTGTTTTTGAAAAGATAGAGAAATAAAATCAGTTGAGGACACTACATTCTTCTTCCTCTATTCTTCAATTACTTTTTAAAACTTGGATGTATATTGATTATCATGAATGAATATATTAAAAATTATGATTAGGGAACTTATAAAACTTGATACATCTCTTAAACTAACATCCATACACTTCTCCTCTTCTCGATTCTAAATATGCACAGGAGAAAGTTCTCTCTCAGGAATAGGTATAACATAATCTGGGGTTCTAGTCTATGAAGGCCTCCAAGTTCAAGTTATAATAGTCTCTTAAGGAAGCATGGGTGGATATTGAATGGGATCTATAACACAATGAGTATTACTAGGGGTAGGAGAATGAAGAAAATTTTCAATTGAGATGTTCAATGTGTAAGACTCAATATGAAACTTAGAGAGTGGCCTAGATCTGATTCTGACTCCTAAACCATACCCAATCTTGTAGACCATATAATAAAACTCAAATTATAAATACCCCCCAATATTTTTCATAAATTCATTAGATATATATAGATAAAAATAAGGTGTTAAATATATAACAATAATTTCTTGTGTAATTGAGAGCTTAGGTAAGCATGAAAGGTAAGTTGTAGGTTTTTGATGATGAAAAATGTCCTTTTTGCTAATCCATTCCATTACAACTCAAATTTAGAAGTAGGTTCATATATCAAATTCAAACTACTAGTTACTAACTTAGGAATAAACGAACTACTTTATTTATCATCAAATAAGTAATTATAGACCAAGGAGTCTCCAATAATCATAGAGGTAAGGAAAGGAGAAGAGATGATTACCTTGGTTGGATACTCTAGGTTTGTAAGGATGTTTTTATAATGGAAAAATATTGGTGTTCAAATTCCTTTTCCTACCTAAGACATTCTTTCAATATATCCATTACCTCCTTTAGATTATCAATTTCTAATCTCAAATCACCATCACTTAGCTTAGGCTGATTATAAGGAACAACATGTTGATAAGGAGGTTGAGTTGGGATAAGAGAAGTATGGAGAAGTGTATGGCTGATATGGGTCAATATAGTGTTTATAGGGGTCATAGGGATACTAATAATAATATATGTGATAGAATTCTGCTCCATATTTAGCCATTACACATCATGATACAACTATAAATAAAAGTAAACTACTAACAGTAGTTTTTCTTACACCTGAGATGATGATCTTATGACATCTCTCAACATGAAATATGACTACCAATCTAATACTAAGGTGCTTGAATTTATTCTAATATGAGTAAGTTTTGCAAGTGAGTACTTTAATTTCTTGAATTTGGTCCCACTAGGTGTGCCAGACCTATTAACTCTCTAAACTGCACCCTAAGAGGAGGTCATTTAGGCCTACCTCTAAGTTTGGGGTAACATAGGATTGATCCAAAGGTTGTAAGTGACCTATAGGAGTAAAAAAACCTCTAGGTTATGGGACTATATCCCATAGTACATCAACTTAATCTTATTTTTTAAGATCTATTGATTTTGAGGTGAAAAGATATAGAGAGAATGCATAAAAGGAAGCTTAATCTAAGGATGGTAATGTACCAAGATGATTATCAAATCCATTTAATATATAACATCACTAATGGACCAAACCTAAACTGAAACACATACTCTCTAAGATTTATATCCACTAGTAATTCACATGAAGGTCATGGTTGATAGTTACAAATTCGAGGTGATGGATGAGAGGTTTGTCTTGAGACAATTCCAACTAAGTTACCCTTCAATTATAATCACCAGCCTTTGACACATCATATGACCTACACAAAAAAAATGCTATTGGCATCTAAGTATGGTAAGGGCTTGCAAAGGGATAAATTTTAACACTTATGTTTATAAAAATAAGAATATACACACTATATTAGTATTAAAGTAATTGTAATAGTTCATTAATTAGTTTAAGAGGTCTATAAGAAAAAAATCTAGGGAGAGTTTCCTCATACATAGGTGAGGGATGTGTAAAATGGCCTTAGAGGCTCAATATATATAAAAATGATCTAATAAATAGAGTTATATTAGAATTGAGGTGAAGATATGAGGTCATAAATTACCATATTCCACTCACACAGTAGTTATATTAGCCATAATAGTCCCCATGCTCCCTCACTGCATTGGTAGTCTTCAATGGGATTTTTAGTAATCGAGGTAGAGTGGTGGAGGTTGGGTTATAATTGGTTGACCTATTTCAAGTAATTTACATGCCTAAATATGGTAAATCACCCTCTCATCATAATATTTAAAAGACTTTAAATGGACTCAATTAGGCCACCATGAGTCACTAAGCAGCCCATCCTTCTCTTTCTTTCATAATTACCATGGATAAGTGTCATGATTGATTTATATCATAATTTACATGGTGTAATGACTCTAAATTGACTCCGTAAATAGTCTTATATTCCAAATTCCATCTCTTCTTATTAACAAAGTAGGCTAATTAGGCCACTAGGCCTAATTACCTAACTATTGGCTAATTTAGTGGCCTCATAAATTGAATAAGACCCTCAGAGTAGGTGAATATGTGTGTTTTAGGTATAAATTAGTGTTTCATACCATGACATAGGCCTTTACAATAGTGAAATATTGTAACTTTAGGTTGTCTAGATGATGAGTCCATTTCTTCCTAGCATTTATAGATTGGCCATTTGGTACAAACCTGTAGGAACATTCTTAGGAAGAATTGTGAATGATGGGTGATTTTGGAAGGTGAAACAAGTTTCAATCTACTCTATTCCATGAATTTTAACTCTCTAAATAGCTTTTTACCCTGAAAACATCATAAAACCCTTTTAAAACATTATTTTTAGGAGGTATGTATAATTTAGTACAATGGATGGCATCTTTTCTAAGTGGATTATGAGCTTCAAATGTCTTTAGGACCAATTTAAGGTAGTTAGGTGAACTTGTTGCCACTTTTCCTCCATTAGGTCTACATTAGGTTTTAAGAAGGGTTTTGTTATTCCACCATATTAATGATGGTTCATAGAGCATAGACCTCCAAACCAAAAATTCTAGCCATGAACCTCTAGCACACAAACCCCCTCAAATATCTTGAAAATCTTTAGGTCCCATACATATTGTGTGTGAGATATGAATAAAAGATGGTGTGCCTTGATCTCATTTATAGGTAATTTGGGAAGGTTATAGATTTAGTGATTGTTCATAAATATGTCCACCTTAATCCAAATATTTCTTGTTGGCCAAATTTGGCCCATATAAGAATATTTTGCCTAGAAATGGTTTGAACAGATGATCAGAGTTCTAGATGGAATGAGTGGACCAAAGGCTTGGAAAGAGGTCTAAGATTACAAAGTAAAAAAGACCAGTAGGTTCTCATAATGTTTCAATAATTTAGGGGCATGAATTGGGTTGTACAAAGTCTTAGAATTTCATTAGATCCTTCTAAAAAGACAATAGTTTCTTACACAAGTCTATAATAATTAGACCATCATGAGCACATCACGTAAGGACAAATGGGCTTGTTTAGTTTCACATTTGATAAATACACTTAGGAAATTGGTCAAGGATAAAATACCATATGAACATGATTTTTTTATTTTGATAAGGTCCCCTACAAATTTCATATCTTGATGAGTTCGTTATCTCAAGATATAAGCTTCCAAAGTTGAACTTTCAGAGTGGGATATGCACATAGATGTCAAATTTAGGCCTCATGAAATGGTAATTTAAATTTAGATGATCCTAAGGTTGAATGAAAATCTGATAGGTATCAATATCTTGAGATCTTAGGTATAATATTTATATCACACATAAGGTTAAATAGTCAAGAAGTGCCTAGAACAATATCAATGATTGACATTCGATCAGATCAAAGATCCAATGGTGAGTGGTAACTTGATGACATCAATGGGTCTTGAAGATCTAATGGAGTGAATTTGATCATGTACCTAAGATCTAATAGTGATATCATAGTCAAAAGGTTAGATTATCATAAAATTTAAAGCATTGGTGACAAGTATCAATATCTTGGGTACCTAAATAGAGATCTAATGATACACGGTGACTGACAAAGCTAGTGGGTCCAAACTGATCAATGGTACATGATTCATCATACAACAATAGATTTATAGTGACTGGGAGATCAATTATATTAGTGGCTCTAGAGGATCCAATAGAGTGCATTTGATCATGCACCTAAGATCTAATGGTGAGCATCAAGTCAAAAGGTCAAAAGATCTTGAAATCAAGTGAAGGGCTGACAAGTGTCATGATCATAGTGACCTAACAAATCAATGGTGGACATTTGATTAAGCATAAGGATATAAATGGCATGCATTCAATTACACTAAGTAGATTGATGGATAATGATGAAGGTTGAAGGTGTCATAATCTCAAAGACCAAGATCAAAATCAGTGGTCAAAATTAAAGGTCAATGTTATGAGACTTTGATTAGAGGTCAAAATATAGTTTAAAGTTGAACCAAAGTTGATTTTTTAGGGATCAAACTTTTCCATTGGGAGTTTTTGAGTAACATTAACACATTAAGGAGATTAAGAAGGATTCTATGTAGCCATTCTTGATTGCTTCTTGTGGAAATCATGGGCTACATGCTTCTTTATCCACCTTTCCACTCCAGACAGAGTCTCAGTGACATTAATACATGGGGAGATCAAGGAGTTGGTACAACTATTGTCTTGATAATTGATGAATCCTTATCCATTATCCCATGCATATTCCCCATCTCTCTCATTCCCTTATGATATAAATACAAGATTCTAATCCTTGAAATATATCTCTCTCTTAGGCATTACTAGACTCTACCAAAAATGATCTTTGTAACCTCCTGAGATAAATAGATGACTGTTTCATAATTCATTATTTTGGTGTAGTGTGTCAATGTCAGTTTGATTTTCATGTGGTAAAAATATCTCCCTTATCAAGTCTTGATCTCACCTAGCTACTAGTTTATCTTGTTATGTAGGTCATGTTTAGTGTTTAATGTCGCTAAATTAAATCTAAGAAGTGGATACATTAAATGGTTAGTTCCTTAAATCAAGACTTGCCATCACTTCCCTCAGGTTTTGATCACTTGGTGAACCTTTACAAGAAATATTGATGCATAACAAACATTTAGAGTTGTATATTCAATCTTTTTCTTGTCTCATTAGTGTTTTTATAAGTTCAAATAGAGTGGATGAGTAATCAGTTTAGGTGCATTACTAACATTATCTTATATTTCCCTTTTAGTTATCTTTCTCTCCCTTTTCTCCCTAAAAATTAATAGGTTTTAGTGGAAATGAGCTAAGTGATACATCAGAGGATCTAGCCTCATTAAAAATACTATAGGTCTAACCCAAGATTAGGTAACCCACATCCTAGGTTCATTCCCATGTTGGAATATTTGAGTAGAGGACATGAAAAATCATTTTCTCAAGTATGGTACAATATAGGACACCAATAGTTGTGACACACCTAGTGGGACCAAGATCCAAAAGAGTGGAAATATTATTGGCGTGTCTTTCCTCTAATTATATTTTGGAAGCAAGCAAGTTTGCATGAATGAGAACTCCCAATCTAAGCTTCTAGTTGTAAGTAGCCTAGGTATGTCTCATTTAGATTTTTAATCAATTTTTGCATCTAAGGTTGATATGAAAAACTATGGTGAATACCCCTATCATTCACCTCTTTATCATCAGTTCCAACATAATCTTCATGATCCATATGAGCCTAATCAGCCTTATCAAGAGTTCTATCAAATCTATGATGAGTCTTATCAAGTTTCTCATAATATTTATTATAAAAGGCATGGCTCTTACCTTCCTCATGACCTATATCATCCCTACCATGATCTATATTAGCCTTATGGTGAGCATCACCAACCATATGCATAGCCTTACAAATAGTATGGTGACTCATACCAATATTATGATAACCCTCATGAATCTTGTTGTCTTCTTGATCAATCCAATCAAGCCCCAAAGTAATCCATCTCAAGATTAAAAAAAATCTATTTGACTATGAGAAAAAAATGATAAGAATATACACTCAAAATAACTATGGACATTATATTTCCAAGCATGAAATTCAGACAATGAGAGCTAATTTGGAACAAGATAAATAGGTAGGTGCATCCTTCATAGGGCAAGGCCACTCAAAATTCAATGATAATATTCTAGACATAAGTGGTCTAATAGTAATCATTGAAGAGAGGCATGTAGTTTATGAGGAACCCTAGGGTCATCATAATTATCATCATATTCCCATAGAGCTACCATTTTCCCTTCATGAATTTTAAACCATTGTTTATCATAACCTCAAAAGTCCATTCAAACCTTTCCTAACTTTCCTACTTGGAAGTCTATCCAAGAGAGGCATTGGAAGGTTGAATAATCATGTGTTGAGGAGACTAATCTCCATGTTTCTAAGTAGATCATACAAGAGACATCATCTTTAGTTTTACAAGGAGACATCTCTAACCAATTAGTCCATAATTTTGATGCTAATTTAGCCAAGTAAATTGAGTTTTCCAATCAGCATCTCTAGTAATCAATAGAGCTGCAAAATAAATGTAGCAGTAAACTCCTTCTTTCTTACCCATAATAAAAAAAAGTGTAGAAACATAGGTTTCTAAACCTAAATCTATGACTTGGAATTAGATTCAATAGTTAAGAGAGAATGAATAAAATTCAAACATTAGCCAAGATGTTGAAGTCACGAGAAAGCCAGTGATCATTCAACCTCCACTCCTTTCCCCTAAAAATCTCAGAGCCTTCCTTCATGGAAAGTGATTCAAGAAATAATGCAATTGAGAGAGAGGAGGTGAAGCTGATCCATGAAGAGCAGCTCTATGAGCAAAATTAGGTATCTATGGTAACTTATTTAGACTTTTCTCATCTTAATGAATATTTTTAAGGGTCTACTATGTCACTTTTTGAGAAAGAGTCTCTCCTTTGTGAGGCAAATAAAGAAGATGCAACTAAGAAAAAAGAAAATGAAGGTGACTTGAGTGATCAGGAAGAAGAAATCATGATTGGGACACTTCTTGGTAATGACAAAAATTATTTAATCTTTCATAATGATTTAAAAATAGACCACGTGAAAGATAAATCTGAGGTAGAGGCTGAGATGCAAGTGTAAGATCAAGTACATGAAGAGGAGGATTTTGATGTTCAAAAGGAAGACACTCTAATTATATAAGTTGAAGGTGTTTTCAATGAGTTCTTTGATGACTCAAGAGCTAACATTTATCATGAAGGATAAGATCTTATATAAGTAGTGGAAGATAATTACCAATCAACAAAATAAGATGAAGAACAAGCTAACTTTAAGAGTATGCTCAGTCATCATCTTGATGTTGAAGATGAATAAGTTTTGATTGACCAAACTAAGATATCAAAAGTAGACTTGTAGCCTCATGATTGTGGTCAACTAATTGATATGCTTGCTTCTAACATTCAATATGAGGAAACCCTAATTGAATTATAGATTCATGAGAACAAATTTTCATATTTTTTTGATATCTTTCATTAAGCTTATTATTTGCTTAAATGTGGTCCATTCCAAGTTGAAGAAAGTGATTTCATCAAGCAAGAAATAGTTTTTCTCTTAGGAGATGACATGTTTGAACTTTTTAAACATGGTTATCAGATTTTCTCTTCAACTTTAGACATATCTATATTTTTGAAAGTTGAGAATGAGCTCAAATGGCCCTAATAAGCCACAAGATCATATCCATCTCCATTAAAGGTTAGCCTTACAGATATGTCAAAGGAGATAGATCAAGTTGGTCTATATGTTTATGATTAGTATTTCATACATGAAGAAGTGAAGTTATTCCTACAAAATACATGAATTTGAGAGGAGTATGACTGGGTCTTAGACTCATGTTTACAACTCATGAACTTGAAATTGGTAGTAAAGGAACCATTTGCTTCCTTAAGAAGACATGAACATGAAAATGCTCTTCGCTAGAGAAGAGAGATATCAAGAAAATGCAATCATGTTTCAAAGTTCCAAGGTGTACATAATAGCTTTCCATTTGATCTCGAAGGAAATCATCTTATTTTAGGTTAATTTTTCTAGCTTTTTTTTCAATAAGTGATTAGCACAAGCAGTAGTCTACTTCCATTTTGTCTTTTTTTTCCTATTTCCTTAAATTAGTGGTCCTTTCTTTGTTTAGTAATCTATTATGTTTTTCCCTTCAATAAGTACCTTGGGTACTTTGTTTTATTTTGTTTCTTTTGGTCTTTTTTTGTTTCAAGATGAGTTATCCATGGGTTGGTAGCTAGTTTTAGCTTCAAATCAATATGTTAAACTAGAGTAGAGACTACATACCTAATGGACTAGACAAGGTAACTAGTCTAGGTTCTCAAACATAGTAAGTATGCTTCCTTGAGAATCACCAAAAATGTTGGCCAAATTTATCCCACATAAGAATATTTTTCATAGAAATGGTTTGAACAGATGAACAAAGTTCTAGATGGAATGAGTAGACCAAAGGCTTAGAAAGAGGTCTAGGATTGCAAAGTAAAAAATACCAGTAGGTTTTCATGGTGTTTCAAGCATTCAAGGCATGAATCAAGTTGCATAAAGTCTTATTAGTTTATTGGATATTTTTAAAGAAGTAATAGTTTCTTGCACAAGTCCAAAAGAACTAAATTGTCATGAGCATGTCACATAGGGACAAATAGACCAGTCTGGTTTCACATTTGATAAATACACTTAGGGAATCGATCAAGGATAAAATACCACATAGACATTATTTTTTTTAGTTTTATAAGGTCCCCTATAAATTTAGCATCTTGATGATTTATCTATAACAAGATATAAGCTTCTAAAGTTGAACTTGTAGAGTGGGACATGCATGAAGATGTCAAATTTGGGCCTTGTGAAATAGTCATTTAAATTAAAATGATCCTAAGGTTAAACATAGATCTAACATGTGTCAATATATTTGGATATTGAGTATAATATATACATCATGTGCAAGTTCAAAGAGTTAAAAAGTTCTTAGAATAAGATAATGATCGGTGTTCGATCAAATCAAAGATTTAATGGTGAATAACAACCTGAAAATGTCAGTGGGTGCCCAAGATATAATGGAGCACATTTTAACATGAACCTAAGATCTAATAATGAGTTCAAAATCAAAATTTTAGTGTATCCTAATATTTAACTTGTTGATGACTAGTGTCAAGATCTCGAGTACATAAATAAAGATCTAATGGTACATGGTGACTGACAAAGATAATGGGTCCAAGCTGATAAATGGTACATGATTCATCATACAAAATTAGATCAATGATGAGAAAGTGAAAGTGATGTAAATGGGTCTAAAATATCCAATAAAACATATTTGATCATTCACCTAAGATATAATGGTGAGTATTAAGTCAAAAAGTTAGAGGATCTTGAGATCAAGTGAAGGGTTGACAAGTGTCATGATCACAAGGACCGAATAGATCAATGGCGCATGTTCAATGAAGTGGAATGAGATCTATGACATGTGTTTAATCAAACCAAGAAAATAAATAACCAATGATGAAGGTTGAAGGTGTTATATCTCGAAGACTTAAAACAAGATTGGTGGTTAGAATTAAAGGTCAAAGCTATGAGACTTTGACTAGAGGTTGAAATATAGTTTCAAGTTAAACTAAAGTAGATTTTTAGGGAAAAAACACCACCATTGGGAGATTTTTAGTAATTTTAACACATTTAGGAGCTCTAAATGGATTATATGTAGCAATTATTTATTGATTCTTGTGGAAATCGTGGGTTGCATACTTCTTTCTCCACCTTTCCATGTCACACAGAGTCCTAGTGACATTAATGCATGGAGAACTCCAGGAGTTAGTATAGTTATTGTCTTGATAATTGATGATTCCTTATTCATTATAACATGTATGTTACCCATCTCTCTCATTCCTTTATAGTATAAATATAGGCTTTTAAGCCTTGAAATAATCCTTCTCTTGGGCATGACTAGACTCTACCAAGATTGATCTCTGTAACCACCTAAGATAAATAGATAACTATTTCATATTTCATTGTTCTGGTATAGTGTGTTAATGTTAGTTTGATTTACATATGTGGTAGATATATCTCCCTTGTCAAGTCTTGATCTCACCAAGTTACTAGTTTATCTTGTTATGCAAGTCATGTTTAGTGTTTAATGTCATTTGATTAAAGCTAGAAAGTAGATACATTGACTAGTTAGTGCCTTGAATCAAACATTTCTATCACTTCCCTTAGGTTTTGATTACTTGGTGAACCTATGCATGAAATATTGATGAATAATAGACATTTTTAGTTGTAGATTTAGTCTTTTTCTTATCTCATTAGTGTTTTTATAAGTTCAAATAGGGTATATGACTAATCAATTTAGGTACATCACCAACATTAGCTTAGATTTCCATTTCAGTTATCTTTCTCTCCCTTTTTTCCCTATAAATTATTAGGTTTTAGTGTAAATTAGATAAGTGATAAATCCTATGAGATATCCTCATTAAAAAATCTTAGAGGTTCGATCCAAGATTAGGTAAACCATAGCCTAAGGTCATTCCCATGTTGGACTAGATTTTAGTAGAGGACCTAAAAAATCCTTTATTCAGCTACATTAAAATATAGGAGCCAATATTTCATTAATTTAACTTGAGTCCATAGGAGTTATAAACTCCACTTAAGTGCATTGGGTCTGAGTTACTCTATGATGAAAGATATGAATGCTTGAATGGATAGATTGAGGTGTCTACTTAACATAATAGAGCTCGAAAAGTTACTAAGATTGAGTTTGACCATTAATTTGTATTAACCTACTTCAAACCCCTCCATCAGGGTCTAAAAAATCTCTCCACATATTCTCCTAATGTTAATTTTTATTGGGAGGGCGTGATTTAGTCACAAGTTATAGGTGGGGTATTGGGGCCTTAAGAATGCCTTTAGGCCTAATAGGCCTAGATTGAGTCTTAGCTTCTTATAGGTAGGCTAGTGGTCTCATCATCATCATCATCATCATCATCATATCACCTTTATCCATTAGTTTCCACCTTTTTTAACTATCTCAATCTTCCCAATCTCCATCTTAGTCTCCATTCTCTCATATGAGCCTACGTTGAGTGTTTGATAATTAGCATTAGATACTTGAGTGGTTTCATCTCCCTTCCACCATGTTGATGGATTTATAACTTATGTATAATGTTATTATTATCTAAAAACATCTTTAGGATTAGGTCTTCCATCAATTATGTGATTTGTATACCTTCTTGAAAGGGACCTATGGTTTATGAGTGGTTGGGTTTATATAACCCTAATGACTTGGTTAAGTGATTTTCTTGCCTCATTTAAGGTTCCTATCACCTTGGTACATTTATAAATATCTCTCTTACTTATTTTTAAGTGTATTAAACCCTTAGATCACCCAAAACATGTATAAGCCCACAACTAATAGGCACATGCTTGTTTAGGCTTATTTAGGCCTAATAGGCCTATGTAGGTAATTAAGCTCTTCCTGTCTTAAGGAATGAAACATATTAGTGTAAAACCCTAATATATTCTTAGGAAAACAAGTTAGAAACCCTAATTTTTACCTTTATGTTTCTCCTCCCTTGGGATCTATACTTTAACTTGCCTTATTTTAACTTTAATAATAAATGTATGTTTAGGCCTAACTAATGCTAATTAAGCCATCAAAACCTTCTCTTATATCAAAGGGTAAACTACCAAAATATTGAATTTAATACCTTTAATACACTCTCATATCACTCCTACACATTAAATTTTTATGTGGTTTTTCATGTCTTTCTCTATTATGTCCAATGACCCTACCTACCTACTTGTTTATAGGTGACCTTAATCCCCTGAAAAAACCTTAACTTTTGCTAAGAGACCTTAATTTTGTCAAACAATGCTTACCAGCTTCTATGACTCAAAAACACTTTAACACTCTTCCACTCACTCAATTACCATCATGACCACTTAGATCATAAACCAAAGACCCAAAATAGCTATGATAATTATGACTTCACAAGCATGAATGTTTAGTATATATCATGACACTTCTAACACTACTAAAATGAATTTCAAGAGGCTTTTAGAATACCATGACAAGTTTTAGACCATCATGTGAAGGATTAGAGGGGTTTCATATAAATTTTTTGATTGTATGGGTTGACATTTGACTTAGGAGGCCAGATTGTCAACAAAAATTCCTTTCCCTAACTGGTACAAATAACACAAATTTTGTTATTACCATCATGTCAAGGTATATTCCATATGTTAGTGTATCTAGCTAAGGCATTTGATTAATAATATGTTGGAGAAAGGATAGATATAAAAATATACCCATGATCCTATGACTAATCATAACTTGGGCATCTATCATAATCCATTTCCTTAATATAACAACAATAATATCCAGTAACAATATCAACAACAACAATAATATGGTAGATAACACCACCATAGAATCAATAACAACAATGCCATCCATTAAAAAAATAAATAATGGTTATAAATAAGGTAAAATTGACCAAACTAACCAAGGAAGCCATCATGTCATCATGTATACCTATAATAATGTTCTAGGACACATCTTAGGTGGTCATGTTGCCATCATTACCATTAATCCCTTGTGGACTAATTGAAACTATGTTGGATATCCACTCTGAATAATTGATAGGATGAATACATTCTAGCTAAGGTTAGCTATGTATCCTTAGTTATTTAATTCAACTATGGTAATGAAATTTGGCTATGTGGTTTATGTTGGTATTGTTGGGTTTGGGTGGGAACTTATTGTTTACTCATCAAACTCTACTATATGTATGGAACACATTGTTAACTAAATACATATTATCGAAGGTGTTTTAACTTGGATCCTTATTTTATTTTTTATACCCATTAGGTGAAAGGAAATTGTTACCTAGCACCTAGTATCTACTATACATTAGAACCTTGTTATTAATTAAACACCTATTATTAGTTAGGTATTTGTCGATGGTTTAATATTTGTTGTTATTGACCAACTAACACTTTTTGGCCAATAAAAACATGTATATTAGGTAATGTTTTTGATTTTTGAGTTATATTGGTCTGTACTTATTGTGTAAAAACATTTGTTTCCACCTATTAAGATGGTATAGTGTTCTTCACTTGTTGAGTTAGTATATTGGTTTGTTACTATTAATCATCTTTACCCCAGGCCAAAATGGGTCAACCACCTATAGTCATAATCCTATATATGGGATTTTTATAATGTCATAGGGTATGTTATAGCTCTTTTGATGTCATTTCCTATGCCATTCTAGCTTTGGTCATAATCTAGCTTAGTCCTTATGTCATTTGGTGTCTTAGGGGCCATTTTAGAGTCATATATGCAAGTGGTAGGTTTTCATGGTGCTTAATAGTTAAAATAACAAGTCCAAAAAATCCTAAGTTTACACTTAAGAAATACTTCAAATTTTGGCTAAGTATTAGATTTCTTTCAAAATAATTGTTTCACACAAATTCCACAACAAAAGTTTTGACAAAAGGTGCAAGTCATAATTCTCTTAGAGAAATTGTTCCACTTTATTTGGCTATGTTTTGGAATTATTTCAAGAAAATTGTCTCAAAATCAAAAGATAAGTCTATTATATTTTATACATTTTTGTTCAAAACAAAAAATCCACAGACTTAATTCTTTCAGGGAAAGTGGCCAAGCAAAAATACCAAAGGAAAATTATTTTGGATATTTTATCTAGAGAAAAGGGAGCTAAGTACATTTGTGTCCAAAAAATCATTTGAGCTAGTTTTCTTGAAGACCTAATTATTTCAAAGATTTTGTCTACAATAAGTGTCTTGAGCAAAATCTTGAAGGAAATGTATTTGTGAAATCCTGAAGGCAAAGTTATGATAAAAGGTACAAGTCAAATATTTTGGGAAAATTATCTAAGAAAATTTCCTCAAGGACACAATTATTTCAAAGAAAGTGTTTGAGATAATCTTTTTGAAGACACAAATCTTTTGGGGAAAATGTCTAAAACCAAAGGGTCCTTGGCAAAATCTAGAAGATATTTCCACTGGGGAAAATCTTCATAGCAATATGCCCAATGCAAAACTCCAATGGAATTGAATTATATCAGAGAAATCATTTATCTAAGCCTTCAAAATTGATCCAAGTAGGGTCTCATAGTGTTCATGAGATCGACTGACAAAGAAGTGGACCAAATTGAAAAAATATTGGAAACTCACCAGGACATTGAAGGATTGAATCAAAATGACTTGGGAAAGTCTTGAAATGGACCATCATCAGGATGTCATGAAAAACCAAATTGGATATCATGTTTTTACATTTTATAAATGAGATAAGGAATCTTTATGTGACCATCAAACCATGTGTGATCAATGTTCTTAGTGTTGAGATCTTTCTTTACAAGTTTCATATCTTGATGAGTCTTTTATCTTGAGATCTAAACCTTAAAAGTTTAGTTTATTGATTCTAAGGGGCCAAGCCATCCTACACATCACATGGAAATGAGTAGACCAGCTTATTTGATCATTTTTCATCTTAAATTAAAAATCCATGTAAGCCAAAGGATTTTATTTCCATGGAGATCTTCATACCTAGATCATATATTGAAAGTTTGAAGTCTGTGTGAGCTTCCTAGTTAAAGTTATGAGCATTCAAAGTTGGACCTATAGATAAATATGTTTGTGCAAGCATCAAATTCAAGTCTCATAAACTATCCATTTATATTCAAATGATCAATGATAACCACATAGATATCATGAAAAACACACAGGTTAGCTCAAATAATTATTGTTAGGTTGTGGAGTTAAAAGCTTCACCAAGTTGCGAACAGGAGGAGTTGCTGAAGTGTCACAGACACCGGTGTCAGTCAGGCCAATCGACGTCAGTCAAGGGAAAGACAAGAAGCTACTGACATCGATCAGGATTGGCCGATGTCGGTCACCTCTAGATAGATAGGGACCGATGTCGGTCACCTGTGCGGTTCCAAAACTGTGAGTTCACGAATAGTTTGTTAACGAATCAGTTGTTTGCATGTTAAGAGGCTAATTATAGTCTTGAGTTGTGAGTCTAATTATTGTAATTAGGGTCTAATTATTGTATGCATGAGATCTATATAATAGACTCATGGGCTGTATTATAAAAGTGTGTTAGAGAGTAAAAGAGCAAATAATAGCTCCTTCAGAGGGAAGAGAGCAAGGTGTGTTCCACCTAGTTTCAAAGGGGTGCTAAGTGTGTATGATTAGGGAGAGTTGCAGGTTGTGAAAGTTTTGGTAGAAGATCCACCGAGGTACTAGTTGAAGAATCATAAGGACTTGGTGAGGCAAGGATAAGGGTTCTTTAGGGTGTAGAGACATCTACATGGTAAGTAAGGTCTATTGATTTGTAGGTGGCAGCAAGGAAAGGGAGATCTACTTGGAGTACGGTTGTGTACTTGGTGTACTGGTAGCATTGTTATTGACTGGTGGAGGTGAACAAAAACTCTATATTTGAGTTGATTGTTGGGACCGTGATGAGAGAGTGAAGTGTTGGAGGAGAATTACAGGTGAACCCTAGTTGTGTGGGAGCTCTAGAGGAGTGGAAAGAAGAAGTGTGGCATCTTCTTTATTGTATTTTCTTTTGAGTGATTATTAATACAATTGTGTATTGTCTCTCATATCCTGTGTTGTTTCATATTTCTAGTTACTTATCATTCTAGTTAAATTCTATGTTTAGTTGCTAATACAAAGGTAATCATATATACTCTTATTGAGGAGTAGGATCCTGACAGTTGGTATCAGAGCTTTTGGTTGGGTTGACTAATAGGTGGTTCAAATCTAGTTACTGTTTGTTGATTACACGTCACTCTCAGGGGTTTCAGATTGAGTGGGAGTATATCAATGACAGAAGAAAGTAAGCTACGAATGGAGAAACTGAATAGCACAAATGGTCTGATTGATGGAAAGAAAGAGTAGGTAAAGGAAGATTGTTGGTTGGTAGAAGATCAACATGTAGAAATAGATGTTACAAGTGTTGTTGCATAGGTTGCTCTGGATAAAGTAGAATCTTGGTCTATAGATTATGTTGCCTCTTTCCATGCAGCCCAAAATAGAGCATCTTTTCATGGGTATGTCTTTGGAGACTTTGGAGAGATTTATTTAGGAGCTGGTGAGCCTTGTCAAATTGTTTGCAAAGGGGAAGTGAAGCTGAAATTACATATGGGTAACATACAGGTGTTGAAGAAGGTCATGTAGGTTCCAGTCTTGGAGATAAGTCTAATTTCATTAGGAAAGTTGGATGATGGGAGATGCACAGTAACTCTCACAGTGGATGCACTTGAATTAGACGGTGATAGGAAAGTAGGTATCCTTTATCTATCTACTTATATTAATGATTTACCTTCTGTTGTAGAGATGTGGCTTTGTAGGCTTGGTTACATATGTAAGAAGGGAATGCATGCTCTTAAGTGGAAGATAGATATCTTTGACAAACTTAAGAACTGGAAAGCCTTGGTGTTCATGGAGGAGATGACAGACAGAGATCAGCTGAGGGGACTGAATTATTCTAAGCAGGGTTGTGTTAATTTGAATAGGGTTTTGACCCAAAAAGAGCTTGTGAGTAAAAATTCATCACTCACAGATGAACACAGGTATCAGCATCAATCAGGGGGAACCAACATCGAATAGATAGGCGCCAACATCAGTCATGTGCAGATCAGTAGAGTCAGTGATGTTAGGCAATAAGAACCAACATTGGTCATACAGGGACTAACATCGTCAAGAGGTATACCAGTGTCAGTTAGGAAACCAATGTCGATAGACAGGGTTAGTCACAGGGAACTGATGTCGATCAGGTGCAGATTGGGAGATGGCCGAGATCGGTCACTAAAACAGATGTTGGGCAGATAACAAGCTGTTAAGGAGTCTCAAACACCCATATGGAGGACTGAAATGGTAAGTGGACCTCATATTCATTGTTTACCTTCTTATTAGTTGCTTACTGATGGTTAAGAACTAGGAAGATGTGAAGAGGCAATGCAGGTAGAATCCAAAAATAGTGGGAGCTTGGCATGGATAAGGAGTGTGAGTCCTTGGAGAAGAACCAAATAGGAGTTTGTTGGTGGAGTTGTCAGCTAAAAGAAAGCACTGAAAGATGGATGGATTCCCAAGTTAAAGAAGAGAGTGGATGGATACATGAGATGGAAGGCCAAGGTATATGGTCTTGAGGAAGCTACATGATAGTGGTATAGGTTTTGACAGGTGGATGACAAAGCAAGGCTTCAGTCAATGTCAGTGTAACCATTGTGTTTGTCTTTACCAGGTGGATGATGAGTCGTGACATTATCTTGTTACTATATGTGGTGTGGTTGCTTGTTGCAGGGTTACACATGCAGGGAGTTTTTTGAGCTAAAGGTAAAGTTAGTTTAGAGATATGTCATGAAGAATTTGGAGCAGTGAAATTCTTTGGCATAAGAGACATGGAGATTTTGTCTCCAGTGGGAGATGATGTGAAGAAGGTGTTGGTGAGGTTCAAGATGCAAGATGCAGAATCGATAAGCACACCAAGGGTTGAATAGTTCAAGCAGAGCTTAGAACAGTGTTCGAAATCACATGAGGTCTGGTGTAGACCTGAGTTTTCCCAAGTAGTGGGAGTTGTCAAAGAGTTTGGAGCCAATTCAGAGAAGGTGGATTCTCAGGTATTTGAGAGGGACCAGCAACAGGGATTCATGTTATGTAGGGTCAAGGTCTTCACTACATGGGTTTGTAGGTTCGGATGTGATAGGTTACTTGGATGACAGGTGTAGCATCACAGGTTGTGTGGTGGTTGGTCTTTAGGATTGATCTTGAAGAGGGATACAAGCTAGGAAATAAATTAGATAAAGGTACATGTATAGGTACAAGTGCAGCTATTTATCTCCAAGTGGGAGATTGTTAGGTTGTGGAGTTAAAAGCTTCACCAAGTTATGAACAGGAGGAGTTGCTGAAGTGTCACAGACACCAGTGTCGATCAGGCCAACTGACATCGGTCAGGGGAGAGACAGGAAGCTGCTGACATTAGTCAGGATCAGCTGACGTCGGTCACATCCAGGTAGATAGGGACCGACATCAGTAGCCTGTGCGGTTCTAGAACTGTGAGTTCACGAATAGTTTGTTAACAAACCAGTTGTTTGCATGTTAAGAGGCTAATTATAGTCTTGAGTTGTGAGTCTAATTATTGTAATTAGGGTATAATTATTGTATGCATGAGATCTATATAATAGACTCATGCATTGTATTGTAAAAGTGTGCTAGAGAGTAAGAGATAAAATATTAGCTCCTTCAGAGGGAATAGAGCAAGGTGTGTTCCTCCTAGTTCTAAAGGGGTGTTGAGTGTGTATGATCAGGGAGAGTTATAGTGTAATATCCCTTCAAATATCAATACATGTCAGATCCTCGAACCATCTGAAGCTGGTGAACCAGGGAGTGATTCTGCACATGACCATATCAAAACAAGGGTGCTCCGTTGTATGTCAAATATCCCTAAATAATAGGAGCTCAGGCCCAATGTGTCTGAAATAACCTGAATGAGAGCCAACTATAGGAATTCTATAAATCAAAGCCAAGCCAATCTCCATCATGACCCTCTATCCATCCAATCAGCCTACGAAGGTCACATAATAGGCTAATCATCAAGCCTGTCAATGTCCACAAAAAAGGGGACATGACAATCCACCCCTCCAAAAATTGCTTGTCCCCAAGCAATCTCGAAACAATGAACCACTTGATCCACCTAGATCCCAAATGTAATTATGCTCTGCACTGCTGTAAATCAATGCAAGTACCTAAAATATCATCAGAAGTAGAACAAAGAGAAACCCATAATCAAATTGGTGAATGTAACTCAACCAAACTCTAAGAGCCCAACTACCATAGTCGAGAACACATGAGAAACAAACTCTCAAAACATCATAACCCAAGTAGAATGGAAAACTCAAACTATCAATTCCATCTGCAAGAGATGGTGCCAATCCATCCCATAACTGATCCCTCTATAAGGGTGGCACAGTGAATGGTACCACACTATCATATGTGTGAGAAGAATCAATATGGAGACTCGACTCCACTGGTATCTCAAACTCATCAAGAATCAGGTACTCCCGAATCCTGAACCGATGTGTATCAGCCTCAACAACATGCTCCTTAGCTACAACTATAGGAGCGTACTCACCAACAACAATCAATGTACTAACCTCTGAGTTCAGGGCTGGTGAAGACCGCAAATGCTCTAACTCCATGGTCATCTCAGCCAAATGAAATTGTCACTCCTCATAAGCTAACTGCGTACTCTCAAGAATCTTAGAAGTCACCTCAAGCTGCTAAGTAAGCTCACTCACCTTATCTTCCTTGGCCAATAATGCATCATACGCTGTGCTACCCCACTCTATAAGATAATCTCTGTCAGTGACCAACTGCATATAATCCTGTCTCAAAAACTGGATAGCCTCCCATAACGAGTGGATCTCTGTCAAGGATAGATAACTACCTCCCTACTCGATGCTAGTAGGAGAACCCCATCCATAAACTGCTAACAACTGATGAGCATCATCAAAATGCTTGCAAGTGGTAGCAATGTCTCACTCACTAACTCTCAACTGACTAGACACATGGTGGCACTGGCTAGACTATCTCCTACAATCCTCCTCTGATGCATGGTCCCAAAGAGTAGACTCAAAATCACTGATCTCTGGAGTACTACCATCCATACTCTGTGAATCAACTCCATAGCTCATATCAACATACGGAGTATCAACAACTATAGCATCACTGTCTAACTCCTCCATATCGAGAGAAATGGCTGGTGAAACTAAGTCCTCAAAACTATCCACTGCATCCTCCTGAGTATCATCTACAATAATCAAATCCTGGGACTCTTCTACAATCTCTGTCATAACTGAAAGATCATCAACCCTCAGTGTACTAACATCTGAACACACCTCTACACTCTGAGTGTAAGCATCAGACTCGTCCTCATCTTCACTATCCTCTATCTCATAATAATCATAATAATCATGGGACATGCTGCGCTCTTGTCTAAGTGATCTGTAGTGGTCTCTTCTCAGCTTAACAAAGCGATCAAAAGACAACCTCCCTTGAGCTCATGGAGTTAATAACTTCCACTCATCCTTTGTTGTCATATACCATGTGGGTTTGTCTTTGGATGTAGGATATGAAAGAGATTCATTCAACCTCTTCAAACTTAGTTCCAACTTCTTCATATTATTGTCCCACTACCTCTGAGTATATGAAGTCATTATGATACTTTGCTGATTCAATCTACCCAAACTACCCAACAAGATGGCAAGACATTAGCTCTGATTTGCCCAAACTATCCAACAGGATGGTAGGAATTTGGCTCTGATACCACTTTAATATCCCTTCACATATCAATACATGTCGGATCCTCAAATTGTCTGAAGCTGGTGAACCAGGGAGTGATTCTGCACATGACCATATCAAAACAAGGGTGCTTTGTTGTATGTCAAATATACCTAAATATTAGGAGCTCAGGCCCAATGTGTTTGAGATAACCTGAATGAGAGCCAACTATAGGAATTCTGTAAATCAAAGCCAAGCCAATCTCCATCATGACCCTCTATCCATCCAATCAGCCTACGAAGGTCGCATAATAGGCTAATCATCAAGCCTGTCAATGTCCACGAAAAAGGGGACATGACATATAGGTTGTGCAAGTTCTGGTAGAAGATCCACTGGGGTACTGGTTGAAGAATCATAAGGACTTGGTGAGGTAAGGACAAGGGTTCTTCAAGGTGTAGAGACATTTACATGGTAAGTAAGGTCCATTGATTTGCAGGTGGTAGTAAGGAAAGGGAGATCTACTTGGAGTACGGTTGTGTACTCAGTGTACTGGCAGCATTGTTACTGACTGGTGGAGGTGAACAAAAACTCTATATTTGAGTTGATTGTTGGGACTATGATGTGAGAGTGAAGTGTTGGAGGAGAATTACAGGTGAACCCTAGTTGTGTGGGAGCTCTAGAGGAGTGGGAAAAAGAAGTGTGGCATCTTCTTTATTATATTTTCTTTTGAGTGATTATTAATACAATTGTGTATTGTCTCTCATATCCTGTGTTATTTCATATTTCTAGTTACTTATCATTCTGGTTAAATTCTGTGTTTAGTTGCTAATACAAAGGTAATCATATATACTCTTATTGAGGAGTAGGATCCTGACAGTTGGTATCAGAGCTTTTGGTTGCATTGACTAATAGGTGGTTCAGATCTGGTTAGTGTTTGTTGATTATAGGTCACTCTCAGGGGTTTTAGATTGAGTGGGAGTATAGTAATGACAAAAGAAAGTAAGCTATGAATGGAGAAACCGAATAGCATAAATGGTCTGATTGATGGAAAGAAAGAGCAAGTAAAGGAAGATTGTTGGTCAATAGAAGATTAGCGTGTAGAAGCAGATGTTGCAGGTGTTGTTGCATAGGTTGCTCTAGATAAAGTAGAATCTTAGTCTATAGATTCTATTGCCTCTTTCCATGCAGCCTGAAATAGAGCATCTTTTCATGGGTATGTCTTTGGAGACTTTGGAGAGATTTATTTAGGAGATGGTGAGCCTTGTTAGATTGTTGGCAAAGGGGAAGTGAAGCTAAAATTGCAGACAGGTAACACACAGGTGTTGAAGAAGGTCATGCAGGTTTCAGTCTTGCAAATAAGTCTAATTTCTTCAAAAAAGTTGGGTGATGGGAGATGCAAAGTAACTCTCACAGTGGATGCACTTGAATTAGACGGTGGTAGGAAAGTAGGTATCCTTTATCTATCTACTTATATTAATAATTCACCTTCTATTGTAAAGATGTGGCTTTGTAGGCTTGGTTACATATGTAAGAAGGGAATGCATGTTCTTAAGTGGAAGACAGATATCTTTGATAAACTTAAGAATTGGAAAGCCTTAGTGTTCATGGAGGAGATGATGGACATAGATCAGCTGAGGGGACTAAATTATTCTGAGCAGGGTTGTGTTAATTTGAATAGGGATTTGACCCAAAAGGAGCTCGCAGGTAAAAAGTCATCACTCACAGGTGAACATAGGTACCAGCATCAGTCAAAGGGAACTGACGTCAAACAGACATGCATCGATGTCAGTCATTTGTAGATCAGTAAAGTCAGTGATGTCAGGCAGTAAGAACCGATGTTGGTCATACAGGGACTGACATCGGCAAGAGGTACACTGGCATCAGTCAGGAAACTAATGTCAATAGACAGGGTCAGTCACAGGGAATCGATGTTAGTTGGGTGCAGATTGGGAGATGGCTGAGATCGGTCACTGGAATGGATGTTGGGCAGACAACAAGCTATCAAAGAGTCTCAAATGCCCATATGGAGGATTAAAATGGTAAGTGGACATCATATTTGTTGTTCACCTTCTTACTAGTTACTTACTTATGGTCGAGAACCAGGAAGATGTGAAGAGGCAATGCAGGTAGAATCCAGAAATAGTGGGAACTTGGATAAGGAGTGTGAGTCCTTGGAGAGGAACCAAATAGGAGTTTGTTGGTGGAGTTGTCAACTAGAAGAAAGCATTGAAAGATAGATGGATTCCCAAGTTAAAGAAGAGAGTGGATGGATACGTGAGAAAGAAGGCCAAGGTATATGGTCTTGAGGAAGTTGCAGGACAGTGGTACAGGTTTTGACAGGAGGATGACAAAGAAAGGCTTCAGTCAATGTCAGTGTAACCATTGTGTTTGTCTTTACCAGGTGGATGATGAGTCGTGACATTATCTTGTTACTGTATGTGGTGTGGTTGCTTGTTTCAGGGTTACACATACAGGGAGTTTTTTGAGCTAAAGGTAAAGTTAGTTCAGAGATATGTCATGAAGAATTTGGAGTAGTGAAATTCTTTGGCATAAGAGACATGGAGATTTTGTCTCTAGTGGGAGCTGATGTGAAGAAGGTGTTGGTGAGGTTCAAGATGCAGGATGTAGAATCGGTAAGCACACCAAGGGTTGGACAGTTCAAGCAGAGCTTAGAATAGTGTTTGAAATCATATGAGGTCTAGTGTAGACCTGAGTTTTCCCAAGCAGTGGGAGTTTTCAGAGAGTTTGGAGCCAATTCGGGGAAGGTGGATTCTCAAGTATCTGAGAGGGACCAGCAGTAGGGATTCATGTTATGCAGGGTCAAGGTCTTCACTACATGGGTTTTTAGGTTCAGGTGTGGCAAGTTACTTAGATGATAGGTGTAGCATCACAAGTTGTGTGGTGGTTGGTATTCAAGATTGATCTTGAAGAGGGATACAAGCCAGGAAATGAATTAGATGAAGGTATAGGTATAGGTATAGGTGCAGCTATTTATCTCCAAGTGGGAGATTGTTAGGTTGTGGAGTTAAAAGATTTACCAGGTTGCAAATAGGAGGAGTTGCTGAAGTGTCATAGACACCGGCGTCGGTTAGGCCAACCAACATCGATCAGGGGAGAGACAAGAAGCTGCCGACCTCAGTCAGGATCAATCGACATCGGTCACCTCCAGGCAGACAGGGACCAACGTTGGTCGCTTGTGCGGTTTTAGAACTATGAGTTCACGAATAGTTTGTTAATGAACTGGTTGTTTGTATGTTAAGAGGCTAATTATAGTCTTGAGTTGCGAGTCTAATTATTGTAATTAGGGTCTAATTATTGTATTCATGAGATCTATATAATAGACTCATGGGCTATATTGTAAAAGTGTGCTAGAGAGTAAGAGAGCAAATATTATCTCCTTCAAAGGGAAGAGAGCAAGGTGTGTTCCTCCTAGTTCCAAAGGGGTACTGAGTGTGTATGATCAGGGAGAGTTGTAGGTTGTGCAAGTTCTGGTAGAAGATCCACCGAGGTACTAGTTGAAGAATCATAAGGACTTGGTGAGGCAAGGACAAGCATTCTTCAGGGTGTAGAGACATCTACATGGTAAGTAAGGTCTGTTGATTTGTAGGTGGCAGCAAGGAAAGGGAGATCTACTTGGAGTATGGTTGTGTACTTGGTGTACTGGCAGCATTGTTACTGACTGGTGGAGGTGAACAACAACTCTATATTTGAGTTGATTGTTGGGACCGTGATGAGAGAGTGAAGTGTTGGAGGAGAATTACAGGTGAACCCTAGTTGTGTGGGAGCTCTAGAGGAGTGGGAAGAAGAAGTGTGGCATCTTCTTTATTATATTTTCTTCTGAGTGATTATTAATACAATTGTGTATTGTCTCTCATATCTTGTGTTGTTTCATATTTCTAGTTACTTATCATTCTAGTTAAATTCTGTGTTTAGTTGCTAATACAAAGGTAATCATATATACTCTTATTGAGGAGTAGGATCCTGACAGTTGGTATCAGATCTTTTGGTTGGGTTGACTAACAAGTAGTTCAGATCTGGTTAGTGTTTGTTGATTACAGGTCACTCTCATGGGTTTCAGATTGAGTGGGAGTATAGCAATGACAGAAGAAAGTAAGCTATGAATGGAGAAACTGAATAGCATGAATGGTTTTATTGATGGAAAGAAAGAGAAGGTAAAGGAAGATTGTTGGTCGGTAGAAGATCAACATGTAGAAGCAGATGTTGTAGGTGTTGTTGCATAGGTTGCTCTGGATAAAGTAGAATCTTTGTCTATAGATTCTGTTGCCTCTTTCCATGCAGCCTAAAATAGAGCATCTTTTCATGGGTATGTCTTTGGAGACTTTGGAGAGATTTATTTAGGAGCTGGTGAGCCTTGTCAGATTGTTGGCAAAGGGGAAGTGAAGCTAAAATTATAGATGGGTAACACATAGGTGTTGAAGAAGGTCATGCAGGTTCCAGTCTTGGAGATAAGTCTAATTTTTTCAGGAAAGTTGGGTGATGGGAGATGCACAGTAACTCTCACAGTGGATGCACTTGAATTAGATGGTGGTAGTAAAGTAGGTATCCTTTATCTATCTACTTATATTACTAATTCACCTTCTATTGTAGAGATGTGGCTTTGTAGGCTTGGTTACATATGTAAGAAGGGAATGCATGTTCTTAAGCGAAAGATAGATATCTTTGACAAACTTAAGAACTGGAAAGCCTTGGTGTTCATGTAGGAGATGACGGATAGAGATTAGCTGAGGGGACTAAATTATTCTAAGCAAGGCTATGTTAATTTGAATAGGGTTTTAACCCAAAAGGAGATCGCGGGTAAAAAGTCATCACTCACAAGTGAACACAGGTACCGGCATCAATCAGGGGGAACTGACGTCAAACAGACAGGCACCAACATTGGTCATGTGTAGATCAACAGAGTCAGTGATGTCAGGTAGCAGGAACCAACATCGGTCATACAGGGACCAACGTCAGTAAGAGGTACACTGGAATCGGTCAAGAAACTGATGTCGATAGACAGGGTCAGTCACAGGGAATTGATGTCAGTCAGGTGCAGATTGGGAGATGGCTGAGATCGGTCACTGAAACGGATGTTGGGTGGACAGTAAGCTGTTATGGAGTCTCAAACACCCATATGGAGGACTGAAATGGTAAGTGGACCTCATATTCGTTGTTCATGTTCTTACTAGTTGCTTACTAATGGTCGAGAACTAGGAAGATGTGAAGAGGCAATGCAGGTAGAATCCAAAAATAGTGGGAGCTTGGCATGGATAAGGAGTGTGAGTCCTTGGAGAAGAACCAAATAGGAGTTTGTTGGTGGAGTTGTCAGCTAAAAGAAAGCACTGAAAGATGGATGGATTCCCAAGTTAAAGAAGAGAGTGGATGGATACATGAGATGGAAGGCCAAGGTATATGGTCTTGAGGAAGCTACATGATAGTGGTATAGGTTTTGACAGGTGGATGACAAAGCAAGGCTTCAGTCAATGTCAGTGTAACCATTGTGTTTGTCTTTACCAGGTGGATGATGAGTCGTGACATTATCTTGTTACTATATGTGGTGTGGTTGCTTGTTGCAGGGTTACACATGCAGGGAGTTTTTTGAGCTAAAGGTAAAGTTAGTTTAGAGATATGTCATGAAGAATTTGGAGCAGTGAAATTCTTTGGCATAAGAGACATGGAGATTTTGTCTCCAGTGGGAGATGATGTGAAGAAGGTGTTGGTGAGGTTCAAGATGCAAGATGCAGAATCGATAAGCACACCAAGGGTTGAATAGTTCAAGCAGAGCTTAGAACAGTGTTCGAAATCACATGAGGTCTGGTGTAGACCTGAGTTTTCCCAAGTAGTGGGAGTTGTCAAAGAGTTTGGAGCCAATTCAGAGAAGGTGGATTCTCAGGTATCTAAGAGGGACCAGTAGCAGGGATTCATGTTATGCAGGGTCAAGGTCTTCACTACATAGGTTTGTAGGTTCAGATGTGGCAGGTTACTTGGATGACAGGTGTAGCATCACAAGTTGTGTGGTGGTTGGTCTTCAGGATTGATCTTGAAGAGGGATACAAGCTATGAAATGAATTAAATTAAGGTACAAGTATAGGTATAGGTGCAGCTATTTATCTCCAAGTGGGAGATTATTAGGTTGTGGAGTTAAAAGCTTCACTAGGTTGTGAATAGGAGGAGTTGTTGAAGTGTCACAGACACCGGTGTCAGTTAGGCCAATCGACGTCAGTCAAGGGAAAGACAAGAAGCTACTGACATCGATCAGGATTGGCCGATGTCGGTCACCTCTAGATAGATAGGGACCGATGTCGGTCGCCTGTGCAGTTTTAGAACTGTGAGTTCATGATTAATTTGTTAACGAATTGATTGTTTACATGTTAAGAGGCTAATTATAGTCTTGAGTTGTGAGTCTAATTATTGTAATTAGGGTCTAATTATTGTATGCATGAGATCTATATAATAGACTCATGGGCTGTATTGTAAAAGTGTGATAGAGAGTAAGAGAGAAAATATTAGCTCCTTCAGAGGGAAGAGAGCAAGGTGTGTTCCTCCTAGTTCCAAAGGGGTGCTAAGTGTGTATGATCAAGGAGAGTTGCAGGTTGTGCAAGTTTTGGTAGAAGATCCACTAGGGTATTGGTTGAAGAATCATAAGGACTTGGTGAGGCAAGGACAAGGGTTATTCAAGGTGTAGAGACATCTACATGGTAAGTAAGGTCTGTTGATTTGTAGGTGGCAGCAAGGAAAGGGAGATCTACTTAGAGTACGGTTGTGTACTCGGTGTACTGTCAGCGTTGTTACTAATTGGTGGAGGTGAACAACAACTCTATATTTGAGTTGATTTTTGGGACCGTGATGAGAGAGTGAAGTGTTGGAGGAGAATTACAGGTGAACCCTAGTTGTGTGGGAGCTCTAGAGGAGTGGGAAGAAGAAGTGTGGCATCTTCTTTATTGTATTTTCTTTTGAGTGATTATTAATACAATTGTGTATTGTCTCTCATATCCTGTGTTGTTTCATATTTCTAGTTACTTATCATTCTGGTTAAATTCCGTGTTTAGTTGCTAATATAAAGGTAATCATATATACTCTTATTGAGGAGTAAGATCCTGACAATTTTTTTGTAAATACACTCAAAAAGACCTCAGATCTAGTAGATCAAGTAGGCACAATCCTTTTATCATCAAGAACATCTCTTGTAAATTTGGTGCCTCCATGACCTTTTTACTTCTAGATCCAATCTTTCAAAGTTGGTCAAATAATGGGAGACATTCATGCTAACATCAACATTGATCTCTGTAAAGTAACTATTTGGGTTCAAAATGTCCTTAAAAAGTTTAAAGTTGATCAGAATATGATGGCCTACATGAGCTTACATACTTATATATGAGATCTAATGGTTCATACTATATTCAAATAATTCAAAAGGTCCTTAGGTTTAAGCCCTTTAAAGAGCTAAAATTCAAACAAGATTTGATGGTGCAGATCAACTAAGTAGAGATCTCATAGTATGAGCTCAACTAGCAAGAATTTGGGTTCAATGAGATCAAAGGCTTGCATTGTATCATGCATCTTGATCTAATGGTGCGAGATGAGCCAAAAGGTTAAGGAGCTCAAGATGACACCACATGGCATAAGCACATAAAGTATTAGGTTGACAGTAGGATCTTGAGATCAATGCATGATTGACAAGTGGCATGACCATGTTCAAGCTGATAAAAGATTGATGGAGTGTGTTTAATCATGTAAATCAAGATCAATGGTGATCAAAGGTCAAAGATGTTAATGATCCAAGTTAGTTTTCAATGGCCAATAAAATGAAGGTGAGCCCAAGTGACTTAAATGAAGGTTGATAAAGTAATTTTTAATGGGGAAAGGTAAATAAAAAATCATAGAGTTGAGTTTGAGCATGATCCATTTGGAACCAAATCCAATGTTTTAAAGGATGCCACTAAGGTGGACACATAAACTCCAATGGCTTCATCTCCAAAACTAGCTATAAGAAAGGGACCCTTCTCTCCACTTTTGCATACCATGATAAACTAGTTAGGAGTAGTTTTAGCACCAAGACAAATCTCTAACAGATTGATATGATTATTCTAACTACATTGATTTTAAAACCTATCTTAGAATAACTTGATCCTACCATTATAACTGTTAGAGAGCATCAATAAGGGAATATTGTAACTATGCATTGTGTTGAAGTAACCTAGATCAATCAAAGGTTTAAACGAGCATAATTTGTAGAAGCAGTTGTAACTATGGTTCAAATGGAGTTGAGCTCATTTATTCCTCATTCAACACTTAAACATCTCTCTCTAAAGGCCCTTTCTTCTATAAATATAGTATTAGAGATATTTTTAACCATCCCTCAGGTTGGTATGACTAAACTTTTCCAAAAATTATATTCTACACCTTTTAGAGTAATTAATCGAGCATTTTGCAGTTGTTTATTAATCTATGCTTAGTGTTTTGCATTTTTTGATATGCAAAAGTGGTTATAATTTTCCCTTTGTAGGTTTAAGTTCAACATAAGTGATAATAAACTTTTCTTATAGGTCATCTAGAGTGTCTTAAGGTTGATATCACAGGTATAAATTGGATAACTGACTTTAAGAGCTTTAAGTCAATCCTTACCCTTGTTTCCCTCTAGTCTAAGTCAATCAAATTGACCTCTAGGTGAAACACTATTGCTTGAAAATCATTATAGACATTGCATTAGTTCGATTCATAGTCTATTAGTGTGTTAATGAGTCAATCTTAAGAGTGGATCTTTGAATATTTGATGCATCACCTCCTTTAGAGTAGGTTTAATTCATTCATTATCTAACTCTTTTCCCCATAAATAATTAGTTGGTATAGATAAGAGAATTTCAAGATACATTTAGGGAGCTAGCCCTTAAATCTAGAGGCTTGTTTCCATTATAGGTACACCCACATACCTAAAAATGTTTCCATGTTTCCCAAATATTGAAGAATCTTGAACAAATCCTTCTAAGATGCAATATTTGGTGAAAATAGTTCTGACACGCCTAATGGGACCCATTGTCTTCAATATAACTTACCAAGGTGAATGTTGGTCTTGACAACATTAGCTATAAATTGGTGTATTACTAATCATTTGGAAACTCCTTCATGGTAAATTTGATTCAAGGCAATTATTATATTATAATAATGCCCTCATAATTCATGGTTTTTAGTAGGTCACCTTCTACTATAATAGTCAATCCCATTAACTCACTCATTCAACCTAAAATCCTTCTTGAAATTCAATATCCATAGCCTAATCTACCCTTTTAATAATGAGTAGATTTTTATAGAGAGTAAGAGGTTGAAGAGGCTAAATAAATTAAAGATCTTAAAGAAGAAGACATGACTAGGCCTCATGCTTTCCCTGCTTTCAATACTAATAATCCAATTCAACTTCATGGATATGATTTCATTCCTCCTAGCACTATAAAAGGTGTGCAAACATTCAATGGTGAGAGTCATATCACACTTAGTGAACACATTAGATATGTTTCTAAATTTTTTAGTTTCCATAATATTATTTGAAAGAAAATTGAAATTAGGCTCCTTGTCATGTCCCTTAAAGGGAAGGCTCTTGATTAGTATGGGACTCTAAAAGGTAGATGCATCACAACATGGGATGAGTTTGGAGTGTAGTTGACTTTCAGATTTGGAAATGAAATTGACCATGCTTCTCTCATACATCAACTCAACATGATAAAAAAGGGATCCAAAGAAATAATGCATGAATTCAATGAAAGGTTTTAGAAGACTTGGTATATATTTCCTCCTCCCATGAGACCACCTGATAGCTTTGTGTTTGGTACTTGAAATCCATTGGGACTAAAATTTTTGTCATGCTTCAATTTATGAGAGATTCCACTCTCCCTAAAGCATATGATCTTGTTATCAAAGTTTAAAATAATATCATCTAAGATGGAATATTTCCACCTAAAGTGTTTATACCTCCTTTGTCTCATGCTTCTTTTAGCACTCTATAAGTGGCTCAAACTCCTAATGCAAATACTAAGCCCAAGTCTATTCCTAAGAAGGCAGATAATGCCATGGACAAAGAGGCATATATTCAATGATTTGAAGCTAAGCTTGGGAGAGGAAATATGCAACAAGGTTCCTATCATAATCCTTACCCCTATTAACAATAATATGGAAGAGGAAGAGGCCAATGGTAGCCTAATCCCAATAGGCTTGCTAATGCATACAATCTTAACTCTACCACCAATGCAAGGGAGATGGTACTAGTTCATACCAATTTGGTGCAAGGAGAAGATTGGTAGCAAGACCAATTCATGGATACCAATGATAATGGATAGTAAGATATGGTGCTAAAGGAGTAGTTACTCCCATTCTATAAAATGAGGATGAGGTGATGATGCATGTTAATGAGGATTGGAAACCTCAATGAGAGATCTTCACTAATTTTTGATTGAAGACACTTTTGTGCTAAATCAAGGAGCCTTTATTACAAACAATACAAGGGCCAAGATGAAGGATTTAAGAGGTGTAAATATCATGCCCATTGGCTCATCCAAAGCTCCTACAAGGTAACAAGACATAGTTACAAGTGTGATAGTTATAAAAACTTCTACATCTTTATCAAGTCAAAATATGGTAAGTTATATTCCTATTTCTCAAGTTTTAAGTAATTATCTACCTACAAGAGCCCAAGAGAAAGTAGGTATGGATTCTTTAAACATTGTATATTCTTTGAAGAACATTAAAACATCCATTTATCTTTGGGTTTTTATTATCATCAAATTGTGCACCCTAGGACACTCTATGAAACTCCTACAATTTGATGCAACATGGAATCATCTCTCAAGTTGTGGGTGAATCTCTAGATTATGAGGGATAACTCCCTAGATATGACTTGATGTGATTATGCCACTAAAACTACCTATTATGGGTGAAAAGGGAGAGAAAGATACATAAAGCAAACCTAAAATAGGAGGTGATACACCAAGAATTGCTTCCATTTATACAATTGGAACTTGAATAATAAACTAAGACAACCAAACTAGCCTCACACCATCAATGGAGCTCCCTAGCATTAGTGTTTCTTATGAAGGTAAATAACAACTCAAAAAATGAAGGCAAGTGAAGGGAAGGTCAAAAAATGACTCTACCAAATACATACACACTTGAAGAGTCTATTGTAATATCATACACTTCATGAAACATGTTATGAGAGAAGTCACTTTACAACAACACATTCAAGGATTGCATGAAAATAAGATGAACTCAATCTATACTTGACTTTCAAGATGGATCACTTCAACACATAGTGCAAATGAACTTAGAGTATAACCAACTTGCTTCTCGTTAGCTTAAATGCAAAACAAGATACAATTTTGGTAGGGTTTGACCATACCAAGAGTTGGAATTTTTTTACCATAGCTAAAATGTCTTACACTTATATAACTTAGAGGAAGAGAGAGAAAAAAGAAGTTGAAAAGGCACAAAGGACATGTGTCACCAAGTTAATATTAGTTATAATTACATATAAAATAGAGGTGGGGTGGGATATGACATTTCATGAAGGTTTACTTGTCCAAACAAGTCATAAATATAGTGAAAAGTGGCACAAACCTTGCAAGTATGGCATAAGAAATTACCTATATGATTTTCCTTCCAAAACTACCCTTATCCCTACATATGGCTAGGATTGATGATTGGTTTAAGCAATATGGTTTTCCAATAATTCTCCACATGCATTAGATTGATCCCTAACCATCCCAATTCTTGTGGATGTGCAAAATCATCACTGGTAGTTTCAAAAGGGCTCTATTCCATGCACGTTCTCCACTTGGCATTCAAAACTTCAAATTTTCATAAATAATCCATGCACAAGAGGTCATGACACTTTTAAAAGGTTTTCCTATCATCAATTTCAATAAAAAATCATAAAAAGGCCTCTCAAATTGCTTTTCACCTCTTTCTCCAACTGTTCATTAGCTGACTCACTAGATTGGCTGAAAATGAAGGCCTGGTTGGGGAACTTACAAGTTTATTAATGATATTAGGTTAATTTTAAGATTTATCTCAAGTGTAAATCTTCCTCTCAAAGTTGGTTTCATCTCCTAACACCTCATATAGCCTACACATCACTTAAAATGGTCAAAATAAGCCCTATTTTCCTTTGATCTATACACTTCCATATAATAATTCACATTTATGGGATCCTATGAGAGTCCTCTATAACCTATATATGGTTTCATGGATATCCCCTTTCATCTAGATGCTCAAAAATCCTCCCTTTCCCAATTAGGTCCCTATAAGGGTTTTACAAGTGTTTTTTGGAGGTTTTAGGTCTTAACATTTGTTCATAAAGAGTAGATGTTAAACATCTGATAAAATTCCATTGAGGGTTCCTCAAGGACCTTCCCTAACTCTTATAAATGCCTCAGGGTCTCATGCAAATAGTCATGAATTTTTTTAGCATTTGAACTTGACCTTCGAGTGGCTTTCATGTTTTTTGTGAGCATTTTAGTATGTCTAGAGTTGGATATGGCTTCTTGTGTAGTTTACCTATAAAAAAAAATTTGTATCACCTCTATACATATACTATTTACCTCTTCAAACTTTTTTGATAGCTCATTGAGAACTAGAAACAAGAATGGTTACTCTTTAAGATTAGGCCTAGACCTTCTGCAAGGGGTTTACCTGTAACCTTGTGTTTAAAAACCACTATTTATTGATTATTTATTTAATTTCATAGATTATACACCTCAAATATTCTTTTACACACTTGTAAAAATACATTATAGGACTTCCCAAAAGCTATAATTAAGAATGACCCTCTATTTGGCATTGGACCTATTACATACACAACTGGATACACTTACAAACCTAGTGGCTCCAAACATCTTGTATGGTTTCCAACCCTAAAATAAAGTTTTAATAATGGTAATATATGTTATTAAACTCAAAAAACATTATTGAAAACCTTCCTTCACTTTTGGTGTGTGGTTTTGACCATTTTCTCTAATTTTGCAAGGTCTATGCAAGGGAAAAGTGACCCCTATCTGAGACAAAATAGGGGGCACTTTCCTTATTTATTTAAAAAAACCAATTATTATGTATTATATCCTTTGTAATTAGGATGACCTCCACCAGGTTTGGGCTTTTGAATCTAATGGATGACCCTCTAACTGATCTAAAACTCAAGACTAAGTTTTTTGAGAAAATGCCTACAAGGTTAGAGGGAGAAGGACTGTGTTTTTATGAGTTTAGGGTCTGTAGGTCATAAAATAAGATTAATTTTATGTTTATGGTCCTTATATCCATGTTTATTATGATATAAACCATCTTCATGCCTTCCCTTACCTTCCTTGAAATTCAAAACCCATACCTTGTTTAAGCTTGGAAGTCGACCCTGCCTGACTAAGGTAGCAAATGGGGTACTATTAGTGAAATTTTTTTGTGTGGGAATATTATAAGGTTATTATATATATATATATATATATATATATATATATATATATATATATATATATATCCTCTTGAAAATAATTCAAAATCAAAACAATCTCCTTCCTTGGTCCATAGTGATTCTAGCATCTACAACACCAACCCTGCTCACTCCTATTTATTCTTGGCCTAAATTGGCTATAGGTGCATTCCTTACCCTAACTGTAGGTTCCCAAGGGCCATTTGGGTCATGGTTTTGAAGATAAAAAAAGTTCATATAATTTTAGTGAAGGAGAAATCTTACTTTCCTAAACTCACATGCTTTTTTCACATTCTTGAACAAAGACTGTGATCACATTCCATACAGGACTGAGACATAGACATATAGGCCTGTAGGTTTCTAAGGTATGTTTCTTACCTTAAAATGTATTAAATTTATTTTTTTCCTATTTTCACTCTTATATTATCATCTCATCTACTTAAATTCTCCATTTTCACCTGAAAAATCTCCCTTACCCTTGATTGAGATCAAACTTAGGGTTTTGACTATAAATGCCTATTTTTAGGCCTATATCTGCAATGAGTTTGATTTGGATCATATTGACCTCATATATGGGATTATTGATATTTTATCTAGTCTTGTAACATTCATATTCACCTTATTTATCATTAGGAACCCTCAACTCCATGTTTTTTCTAAATATTTGAAACACTATCTTCTCTGCCCTGTATGCCCTATGTACAGATAGGGGATAGCTTGGACAGGTCACTCTATGTAACATAAATCTTATTCATAGATTGAGTGATTATTTTTGGTTTTTTAGTTGTTTTTAAATTTTAAATCTTGAAATAATAGGTTTATTACTATTCAAGTGCCTTGTAGGGAAAGTGCTCATTAGGAATCCTATAGATATCACTATCAACTTTCAATGATTTCTTGGCAACTTAGAGGAGCTCAAAATCCATCTTCCACTTAGAATTTAGCTCCCAAATTTGGCATCGTTAAACTAGGTAGATATGGATAAAAATAAAAAACAATAAAAATGATGAAATAATCCTATATCATATCAAAATTTAACCCATAAAAACCTTAGGACCTCTATTTTCTGCATTTGGGGACTGAGAGCCCAAAAATGAAAATGACTTCTTTTGGAGTGAGACTTGCTTGTATACCATCCTAGACATTCATGAAATGCAAACCATGAATCTTTGGGAATTTTAAAACTAAAAACATGAAGTACATCATGCATTTACAACACTCATACCTTCATACAATCCTCCTAGAGAAGGTGACTACTAGCATTTTGTGGACAAGGCAGTGAGCAAAGAAACTAGGCAATTTTAGCCTTGAATGGGTTTCTAGTTTGACACATCACCATGGTAATTTTATGAAATAACATTTTAAACATGAATCAAATATGATTTAACACCTCAAATATCTCCCTCCCACGTTGTAAAACTCAAATTTCTCATACCTGACTGTCAACTTAGAAAACAAGCACAATTTGAACTCTCCTTCAAGTGGCATTGAAAGAGAAGTGTTAGATGGTTGAATCACCATGGAGAGGACCTAATTCACACCTGAAAATGCCTCATAAAACTCAAATATCTCCCTATAATTCTGAAAATAAGGAACAGATGCAAAACCATACCCCTCTTAGATGTAATTCCATAAAAAACTACCTAGATTCAAACTAATGGTTCATGAATAATAAGGCACCAAGATGGAAGTTATTATTATTGATTTTGAGAGGACTCATATCACTATCCACTTGTAGAATAATTTTCCTTAACTCCACCTGTAGCTCTCATGGTGAGTGTTTGAACTTGCCCTTCCTTGGCTTACCAATGGAGAATGAAGAAAAATGAGTTGTAGATGAAATTTTTTTTGCAAAAAATGAAAACCAAATGTGGATATGACCTATGGGGAGGTTAAGATTTACTATTACCATGTTTTTAGCTGATGGTGGACTTGGGAAGTTTGTATAAGTGCCTAAAAGCTCCTATTTTTGAGGTAAAATTACCATTCACTAAACATAACTACTTATTGAATAAAAAATAATTGTTTTTGACATGATTATAACAATATACACATTTAAAATCCATTGGGTGTTAAATTTTATTGCATAAAAATCCGTACAAGTCATTAAATGGGTTAAAAATGATTGAAATCCCCCCTTTTCCATGTGAGATAAGACCTATGACCAATTCATGACTCGTTAGCATATTAAAACATATTAAGGACACCTTAGGATATTTTTAGCATAATTTTACCCTTTGACTACCTTTGACTAGGGTTGACCAACTTTTGACTCAAGATGATTACCCTAGTGCATAAGGGGTGGACCTCAATAAGGACTAGGGAGAGGATTAGTAAGACAATAGACCAACATAACACCCTATAAGACACATGGGAATCTTATAAAAAATTTAAAATGGTATGGGTTGGCCCAAATTTGACTTGGGGTCAAATTTGGTCAATAGTTGTTCTTCATATGCTTGGTAAAAAAGAACTACAAAAGCAGTTAGTTGTTATCCCTGCTAGTGTCTCACCTTAAAATTAAATTTATGGCCATGTTTCTCTTGAAAATGTTCTTAGTACCATTTTTGAACCATCCACTAGGGATAAGAAACCTCTTCCATTTTACCTCACCCTCATTATAGGTGATAAGTTGGTACACAATTACATAGTCGATAGTGGAGCTTCTGCATGCCCAAAGTTGTAGCTGAAAAGCTGGGCCTAAAATATGAGCCACATAAAAAAAGGTTACTTAAATTAGATGGTAGCCCTACCAATATATTAGGACTGATAAAAGTCTTGAATGTTTTATTGCATGATTTTTCTAGTTTTCCTATCTTGCAAGACATAGTTATGGTTGATCACCTAACCCACTTTGCAATCTACCTATCAAGGGACTTCACAATCAAGATAAGTGGCTACCTCTCAGCTGATTATTCTTTTTTGGCCTTTAAAGCAAGGTACAAGGCCAAGGTGAGAATTAGGACACAACCCATTCTAAGGTTTCATATTGAGCCCTACATTGAGACAAGTTTCAATCTAAATTGTGTGGCCTGTGAAGAAAAGGACTCTATTATAGATGATGGAACTTATTCCAAGCTTGAGGTATTTTAGATTTGTTTCTTGATGAATATGGAATTGATACTTATGAAAATTATCCCTATGATTTTGTGAAGGAAACTGATCTAGGTGTGTATTGTATACATGAATAAGGAGTACCAACTACTCTACTTGCTAAGGAAAAGGGTGAAGATAATGAGTTATGGAAGATGTGGTTTATGGTTCAAGAAGTAAATTTAGTGTAGGGATTGGTGTAGACACTAAAAAATTGCATAGTTTTAGATGTTGAAACACCTAAAACCCATGCCTGACCGTGAAGCTAGTTGACCACCTAGTTGACTTAGCCTATTTATTAGTTTAATACCTTAACTTTTTAAATCACCCCTTTTTTAACCCATTTTCCTCTAGACATCGACCATCGATGGTTAGCCTAACCATAAAAAATTAGGGCTCCAAACCTACTTTAAATATTTAAAGCATTACCATTTGTACAAGATAATTATGACACATTTAGAAACTTCAATTTTGTGATGCAAACTAGCTTTAAAGCATCAGGATTAGAAACTTTTTCCTCTATCCATTTAGAAAATTCCTCCTACACATTTAGTAACTTCATCCTATAAAAGGAGAGAAGTAAGAGAAGAAGAGGTTCTATAAATCTAGTAACCCATGTCTAACCTATCTTGCATATAGGTATCTAGCATCCCTTTATCAAGTAAATAGTATCAACAAAGACTCAAACCTTTATCAGTATCACTTTTGAAGGCCAAAGTACTATCACTCTGGCCAAATTGCTTCAGCCTCCTACCACCAAGTTACAGGTATCTCTTTCTTATTTTCTTTTATTTATATTCCATTATAATCCCCCTACCCTATCAGACCCATCAGTATCTTATTTTTCATTATCTTGATCCCTAACAGACCTTTGTTTTCCAAATTACCTAATCTACAATCCATTTTTTGATCATTTCTAGAATTTTGTAGGCAACCGTTGATGGTCACCTCAACCATCATTGGTCACCCAACCGCTAATGATTAGCCCAACCATCGATGGTTCACCTAACCATAAATAATCATTATGGTAGAAAATAATAGAAATTTATTTTCACCCCCTTGTTCCTAACCAAACCCTATTTTTTTTGTTACTGCCTGTTCACAAAAACTTTTCTAATTTTCTAAACCTGACCCCAACTATCTTAGCATGAGTATTGACCCACTTTTTCTATATTTAGTGTTTTTGTTTAACCATAAATTTATTTCATCTCATCTTACATGCATCTACATTCCACTTATTGAACACATTTCCTTTTTCTTCATTTATATCAACTTAACTAATATAAATAGTGGATTGATGACCTCCTAGCAAGCATACACTTCTTGGATCTAGCTCATGCTAGGTAGTCCACTCAACCATCCATCTAACAACCCTTTTTTATAGTGTATTTCTCATCTACAATTTATTCCTTCCAAGCAAAAGATGAGTTATCACCATCATTTGGATCACACATGCACTTTACCAGGTATTCTTGTACACACCCTATTACTAGTTTCATTACTTTCTTCCAAATTAAGAAATGAGCAAAAATTAACTAAAACATTTTGGCACATTTTGGATTTACACAATGATCCCATATCACCTATGTTCTTTGAAGGCCTATATATCTTTGTAGATCTAAACCAATAGCAATGGGGCCCATCCAAACATAGTCTTCCCTAAAATCATCTCCACCAGCACCCCTAGTAATAGGTATGGGAAGTGATCACTACTTAAATCAGGCACCATGAAGCAGGACATGGCCATCATCATCATCATCATAAGCAAGCATCTATCTCAAGATGCCTTTGGTATAAGGGTCTATAGATGAAACCCCCTAAGTGAAACTAATCATGTCCTCTATCTACCCTATAGATCAAACCCATATGATAGTCAATCTCCTCCCTCTATATATGTTAGATTGGCTCCCCTCAAATGGGTAGTTATGTAATACACTAAAAGTCCTCTATAAGAATCAACATCACCCCTATTAGCCACAAAAATGTGTTTATGGCCAGGTCTTATCACTTGATGAGTGCCACAATCATACCTGCATCTCACAATAGGTATTAGTAGTGAATCATCATGCCTAATAAAACCATCTCTATATGTCTCCACTCCTCTATGGTCATCACACTCAAACCTTGGAAAAAATATGAGGGACCTGATTCCTCATCTAAATCCACTCACGTGCCTACATAACAATCATGTTAGCAATGGCTATTTATTTTTCAACATCTACCTAAATACCACCCTACACCTACCTTTCTCAACCTATTTCACCCTAACAAAGTTGATAACCAAACCCCTTACATATACCTTACTTACATCTATCCAAACCTCTCCAACACACCTATACATCTATCAGATACCAACCCTCACATATCATTTTAACCACCTAATCACTTATCTCTGCTAACTGCTATTCACTGACCCCTCTTCATCTATACACCTTTTCATGTAAACCTTCCCCCCTTATAACTATCTCTTCCACAACTTTCACACTTCACCTTCCATAATTTACTACCTTATAACACCCTTGTAAAAATTTGAAAACACCTTTTACCCATTTCCAAATGTTTCCCACATACATTAAACCCTTTATTTTATACACTTTCCAAGCTTTTCAACCCTTTGACTAGACCTTTAACCTCTAAACCCACTAACATAACTCTTACCTAATATTTCAAACCTTCTCCTCACAACATCCCCAACTTCACTTTTTTAACTACTTCCCTAATTCTTTTGACTGTCGATGGTTCTTTGAACCATCAACAATCCCTTATGAACCCTTTTCCTCCCTAGAACAACCATTGATGGTTGATTTGAACTATTGACAGTCACTGCTTATGATCACCAGTATTGCAACTCAAAGCCTCAACCTCCCTCAACCTCTCTAAAGTCACCTAAACCCCCCAAATTCTCTACCTAAACCTATTCCCACCTAAATTTCAACCCAACACACCTTTCCCATATCCTAGTCATCTTCACCTTGGCCTAATTCAACAAAACCAAACTCTTAGGGTTTCATCTCTTCTAAACCCTTTTCACAACCCTACCCAAATCATTAACCACTAATAGCAATACACCTCAAATAAAAAATTCCATTATGCTATCAATTTCAAGATAATTCTTACCTCATTCCATAATCGTTGGCAAGGTCAAATCCCTCATACCATTACTTGGCCACATCCTCATCCACCCTCCATCAAATCATTATTATGGTTAACCCAACACACACTATCCACTAATTGATCCACTCCAACTTAGTAGATAAACACAAGAAAACAAAACACTCTAATTCACCCCAAACATAAAGTAATAAAAGTCAAATGGTAAATATGAATTACCATTTTACTTTTTATATCTTAGCTTTTTAGGGTTTTCCTAATTGTCAACATTTAGGGTGGCTGTCAATGGTTGAACCTCAATATAATACACCTCAAATAAAAAATTCCATTATGCTATCAATTTCAAGATAATTCTTACCTCATTGTGTGATCATTAGTGAGGTCAAATCCCTCATACCATTGCTTGGCCATGTCCTCATCTACCCTCCATTGAATCATTGTTATAGTCAACCCCACACACACTATCCACCAATTGATCCACTCCACCTCATTAGGTAAACACAAGAAAACAAAATTCTCTAACTCACCCTAAACATAAAGCAACAAAATTCAAATGGTAAATATGAATTACCATTTTAATTTTTGTATCTCAGCTTATTAGGGTTTTCTCGATCATCAACAGTCAGGGTGACCATCAATGATTAACCCTAGGGAAATCCCTAATATTCAATGGTTAGGGTGCCACTTTGTTATTTTACAATCTTTAATCACCCCACTTAAGTTTTGTCCTTTTGGGAGATTACCTTATATCCCACAACCTAACCACTTGATTTTTTAGAGATTCCTCTTCTCTGACCAACCCATCTACCCACATCCACCTTGATGTTGGCCATTTTTGACCCAAACATTCACATGTTTTATGACAACCTTGCCTTGATCATTTTGACTGCACTGACCAACCTTGCCAACTTGAAATTTTGAATTTTAAACCACTTTGTGTGTGACCAAACCATTTGTGTTATTTTTTGAGAGCACTTCCTACCCTAGATACTTATGACTAATGTTGACCCTATCTAGAGGATGTGATATGACTAACCCAATCATATATGATCAATGTTATGGATTGGTTGCCCTGTCATATGTCTCCCTAGTTCCCAACCTTATTTATATCAACATTGGCAACTTTAGTCTCTGCACGATCTTGGTTATCACACTTAGTCATATTATGTGTGCACATTTGCATCTCAAATGCCCAACCTATTTTATGTCACCCACCTTATGACTATCTTTTTACCATTTTTCAAACCCCAATCTAATTTCTCTTTCACTTCATTGACTCCTAGTTTGAGAGGGAATACCTCCTTCCATAATTAGGGCAATTAGACCATGACCAATAATCTACTCATTTTTTTTTATAGCTTATTAATTCAAAGATGTATAACAAAAATGGGCAAAATATAAACACTTAAAAATTTCATAGTTTTAGATGTTCAAACACTTGGAACCATTGCCTAACCCTAAAACTATTTGACCACCTAGTTGACTTAGCCTATTTATTAATTTACTAACTTAAATTTTCTAATCACCCCTTTTTATCCCATTTTCCTCTAAACCTCAACCACCAATAGTCCGGTTTTCAATCCTACTTTAAAGATTTAAATTATTACCAATTGTATGAGATAAGCATGGCACATTTAACAACTTATTTTTTGTGATGCAAACCAACTTTAAAGCATCATAATTAGCAAAATTTTCCTTTATCCATTTAGTAATCTCCTCCTACATATTTAGTAATTTCATCTTATAAAATGAGAGAGCAAGAGAAGAAATGGATCCAAAAATACACCAATCCATGTCCAAGCTATCTTACATCTAGGTATCTATCATCCCTTTATCAAACAAGCAACATCAATAAAGACCTAAACCTCTATTAGTATCACTTTCAAAGGGAAAATTACTATCACTTTTGCCAAATTGATTTAACCTCCCAGCACCAAGTTATAGGTATCTCTTACTTGTTTTCTTTGATTTATATTCCATTTCTAACCTCCCTACCTAATTATACACATTATTATCTTATTTTTTGTTCTCTTGATCCCTAACAGACCTTTATTTGCCTAATTACCTAATTTTCAATCCATTTTCTAATAATTTTTAGAATTTTACAAGTAACCACCAATGGTTATCCCAACCATCAACGATCATCAACAGTCACCTAACCACTGATGGTTAGCCCAACCACCAATGGTTAGCCCAACCACCAATGGTTTACCCAACTATCAATGGTCATTATGGTAGAAAATAATAACAAGTTATTTTCACCCCTTGTCCCCAACCAATTTTTTTTTCTATGTTACTACATGTTCATAGAGACTTTTCTAATTTTTTGAACTTGACCCCAACTATCTTATCATGAGTATTGAACCACTTTTACTATATTTAGGGTTTTTGTTTAACCAAAAATTTACTTTCATCTCATCATACATACATCTACATTCTAGTTATTAAATGTAAATTTCTTTTTTTTCATTTATATCAACTTAATTGTTATAAATCATAAATTTATAGCCTCCTAGCAAGTGTATGCTTCTTGGATCTAGCTCACACTAGGTAGTCCACTCCATGGTCTATATAACAACCCCTTTTTCTATTTTCTTTCTCATCTACAGTTTATTCCTTCCAAGCCAAAGAAGAGTTCTCACCATCATCTAGATCACATGTTCACTTTACCAAATATTTTTCTACACACCCTATTTAGTTTCATTACTTGTTTGTAAATTAAGAAATGAGTGTAAATGAATTGAAACATTTTGGTACACTTCATGGGTCCTAAACCCACATTATCTGATGAGAAGTCATATTTTTCAATTGATTTATACTCATTTATTTATTTAAAATAATCTTTCAGTTAATTTTTTATTTTTTGTAGACTTTTTTGATTTTCTAAACATGACTCCAACTATCTTAGCATGAGTATTGACCCGCTTTTGTTATATTTAGTGTTTTTATTTAACCAAAAATTTAATTTCATCTCATCTTACATGCATCTACATTATATTTATTAAACACAACATCCCTTTTTCTCCCTTTATTGTATTCTCATCTAATGACATCTAAAATTTCTTTTGGGATTAAAATAAACATTTTGCATATATTGACTGCTTGTTTGTTTTAGTTCCCCTAGTAATCTAAAGGCAAAGTAATTAATCATAGTTTTCACTCTTATTATTTCACACTTATCCAAACCACATAATAAATTAACACATCAAAACATACCTAAGATAAGGCTTCACTAGGATTTCATCACCTAGTAGTAAACCTTACCCTTTCTCGACAATCCTACTTGGAGGTCATTACCAAGGGGAGAACCAACTCAACTCTTTGGTTGAGTATAAAATCTAAGATTAAGTATATTTTGGCTAAGCACCTATCACCCTTATCATTTTGGTGCGCTAAATGAGGGATTAGGCCCCAATATCAAGCCACATACTAAAGATCAATACAAATTTCTCTCTTGAGCACCTAAACATAACCTAAAACTAGCCATAGATTTCCTCTTGAGTACTCGATCTACAAACCAATTTTGTTATTCACACTTTATAAGGCATAAGCCAAAAGTGATTTAAAAATAACCCTAGGTTGTTAAATTCACTTTAGTGTATGTTTTATTTCCTTGAGTTCTTTTTTTTTCTTATTTTTTATTTGAAGTGTGAGTTTTGTTATTTTATCTCCTATTTCCTCTCATGGTCTTTACTTGACAACAGTTGAGGAATCAAAACAACCAATAACCACCTTCTTCTTCCTCCTCCATGGAGTATACCTCTGATGTTAAGGGTTCTCCTCATTTTTCTCCCCTCTTACCAAGCCTCCAATCATTGTTTAAGGTGATCCAGGTTTTGCCACCTTCCTTGACAATAACCCTATGGCTCTTTAGCATTACCTAAACACCTTATCTAATTGTACCCCTTTTGCATCAGTTCTTCCTACAGATCCTCACTATGGTATGCCTCCCCATATTTTGGTGGGTAGCACCTCAACCCAACCTATGCTCACCCAAGCCTCTTCTTCTTCCAATATCCCACCTACTACCACTCTCTAAACTCCATCTAACATCCCAACTAGTAACCAAACACCTACTACCCTAACCAATACCTCCAACATTAGGTCAAATTTTCCCTTTGTTACCTATACTCTTATCATGGGGGTATCTTCTACCCCTCTTTCCACCATTCCCTTAGTTTAACCAACCCACTAACTTTTACCCCACTTTAGAATTTGGTAATTTCCATACCTCAAACCCTCATACCTATTAACACTATAGTTACCACCCACCAACAATCAAATAGCACTTTCATACCCCAAACTCAATCTATGTCCATTTTTCCATCCACAAACCTAAACATACCTCTAACACAACCCCTATCAACCCCCCAATAAGCACATATGACATCTTACCCAAATGTGTCCAACCCACAAGGATACATATCACCTTCCACCTAACCATTTGTGTCAATCAACCCTTATGTGGCACTATCCCAACATCCTATGACCACATACCAATATATAGCTTCTTTAGCACCCTCTATCACTTATCCATACATTTCTACCACCCAACCTCAATAAAGCTTGCCACCTCAGTATGCAACTTCCCAACCTCAAATAGATTTGGTCCAAATTTTAATAGACAAAATGACCAACCTAGATTCATCTATCTCTGGGTCTCATAACCTTTTATCCTACGATCAAATTTATAATGATCCCATTCATCCATCTATCCCTATTTATGCTTATCCTCCTCAATGGTAATTACCTAAGTTTTCCAAATTTGAAGGCAAGGAGGACCCCCTACAACATTTGAGAGCATTTTGTAACTCTTATTATTTGATCACATATGATGATGCTCTCCTTTGTACCTTCTCCATATCTTTAATAAGACCAACCCTTGACTAGTATAGTGCCCTCACTAAGCACTCCATATTTTCATTATCCCAATTGGCCCAAATATTTTTAGAGCGTTTCTTATTAAATATATCTAAAAAGGTTTCTATTACTAGCCTCTATTCTATTAAGAAATTTGATGATGAATCAATTATCGATTTCATAGCAAGATGGAGAGGACTCATCAACCAACTTACTTTTTCATTACCCTAATCAGAGTTGATCAAGATCTTTTCTTAGGGTTGTGCCAAACATATTTCCCTTAATCTTCAATTTCAAACTTTTAAAATGTTTGATGAGGCATTCACTATGGCATGTAAAATTAAAAATTGAGCCATTGATGAAGGGAAATTGAAACTACAAAACAAGAATTCTAGTTTTAAATCCAATGATCCTCCCTCCACCAATACTACTAACCAATGCAATCATCTTAATACCAAATCAAAATAATTTTTAAACTTAGTTGTCTTAAAGACTGGTCCACCACCAACTATCAACCAACCCCATCAAACTAATTCTTTCAACCCTTCCCACCAACAAAACCAAAACCAAAATCAAGCTCCTCCAAAGCAATACACTCACATAGGGGAGTCTTATGCTTCAATTTTGGACAAATTACTAAAATCTAACCTCATCCAACTTCCACCTATCAAACCACCTCAATAATTTGATGCTTCTCACCCCATGCCTAGTTGGTACAATGAGACCATTATGCCTTTCACCAAGTCATTGGACATGACATCAATAGATGTAATACCTTTAAAAGTATAGTCCAAAGCTTAATTGATAATGGAGAACTTGCATTTGATAATCCTAATGCACCTCGTATTTATTCCCTTTACATATTCCATAAATATTTTCCCAATCATGTTCCTTCTACCTATCACCATGATAAAAAATCAAAATCATCTCAGTCCCATGAGGCACATACAATCAACATTATTGTTAGTGATCCCATTGTTGAGAAAACCACTATCTCAACCACTTCTTCCTCCATTTCACTTATAGAATTAGTAGACTTACCATCTATTCCTTTGGATACTCAAATGGAGGATTTAATCACCCCTCCTCTTTACTTGATGAGACCTTAGTTGTATCTACCTCTTATTTGATGGAAACACAAAAGGAGACAACCTTTGCTTTAACCATTTATTCTTTTTCCACTCCACCTATTGAAGTGGTAAAACTACCCTCTATTCCTTTGAACACCCAAACAAATGAAATAACCATTTCCATTCTTTCATTTCAATACACCATACCTACCTATCCCATCATAGTACAATCCATTCCCTCTTTGGAAACCATCCCATAAGATAAGGTTGCCTCATCCACCCAACTACCAATTTTGGAACCTCCTATCAAGAATAAGGATGAAGGATCCATCCCCTCTTCTACACCTAAGGGCTTAATTTTTGAAACTAATGACTAAAGAATCAAACCCATCTATAAGGCTTTTTCTAGACTAGTCCAAAGTCTAGAGTTCACTTCTTAACCCAAATTTGATAGAGCCACCTTTTGGCATCATCTTGGTCTCTCATACCAAAATAAATCTTAATCCTCAACCTTAGTTGAATCCACCCTTAAAACTATTATTACATCTCCATCAAACACCTCCATAGGTGAACCATCCTAACCACCTCCATCTAACATTTCCAAATCTCTTCATGCCTCTCTTCCCAAGCCTGTCAAGAATCTTGGAATCCTTCCTACACCTAATCAAACTCGCCCCTCTTTGAATTTGTATTTAACCTCATCTAGTCTAACAAAGAAACCCCTAACTAAACCAATTAAGAAGATAGATTTTCCCAAACCTCAACCCCAGACTAGATCCATAAAACCTCCTTCCCACTTGCCTTCTATTTTAAGACCCCATCCTTCTACCATCCTAATTACCTATTCTTCCTCTATTAATCCATTTCCATTTTCTTTACCTAAACCAACATCCACCAAATCATTGAGTTATCCCTCTTTCTTAACTAACCTATCTACCTCTACTTTCCTACCTATATCTAACACTTCATCATCTAAATTTTCAACCTCCACATCATTTACCCCAAAGTCAACCATAACTAAGCAATCCCAACCACCAACCAAAACCATTCCACCACCTATAAATTCTAAGGTGAAAAATCCTTCTAAGAAAGCTCCCATCCCTAAAACTATAAACCCATCACCTCCAACACCATTGAATAAATCTTATTTAACCATCCTATAAAGGTTGTTACAAACTTCTTCCATTATCTTACCACCTATCAAACCATTTTACCCCTCAAATACCAAACCCTCTTGGTTTAATGATAACTTGATTTGTGCATACCATAGGGTATCAAGACATGACATAGAGAATTAAAAAGCTCTTCAATCACTTATTCATATCTTATATAATGAGAATGATCTATTATTTGATGATCCTCTCTTTCCCCCATTACCAATCCAACCATCGAATCAACCTATCCAACATGTACCTACTCCACCACTATCACCTAAAAGTGAGGTGGAAGAACTAAAGAAACTATAAAATTTGGTGAATCCCCCCATCCACACTATTCATATGGTTACCCAAACTTAGGCCCAACAAAAGGACAAGGGAAAATCCAAAGTATACATCCCATGGATATACCCTTCAACCCATTAGCCTTCTAGCCAAACCCAAACACCTACACCTTCACCTATCCCACCACCAAAACCCAAAGTATCAATTTTGGGAGCTTCTCCTTCCAACCCTTCTAACTTTATCTGGTGTATTGTGTTTAAATAACTTCACCAAAAACTAATAAATATGAGCCTTTATGAGCTAATCAACACCTCACCCCACCATTTTTAGGTACTAACAGAGGCTCTAAAATCTATATAGGTTTAACCAAATGACCCTCAAACTCTTGCACCCTTTGTGGGAGCCCTCCAACTTTCTACCTTCATCACCTTTTAAGATTCTAAAATACCTCCTATTCATCTTGAGGATTTTAATCCTCTCCTCTTCATTACCATGTACATAAATCACACCCATGTCAAAAAATTAATGATCGATGGAGGAGCTAGGATAACATTATCTCCTCTCATGCTTATGACTAATTATAGCTTCCCAAGAACATCATGTCAAAAAGCACAATGATTCTTCACTCCTTTAATGATACCATGGCCATCACCTTAGGGATAGTTATCTTTTATATCTACTTGGGATCTTGTACCATTCATGAACTAGTTTACATTATAGAGGGAGAGTTCAAATACAATGTGTTACTTAGATGCCTTTGGATCCATGCCATGAGTTGTGTCCCTTCTACCTCACATCAATGTGTCAAATCTGAGCACAAAAGTCAAGTTGTTACCATCAAAGTTAACCTTGGTCCTTTTGCCTCTTATAATATGACATATTAGCCTAATGACATTCTTATTCCTTCTACATCCACCTCACCACCAACTTCTAACAACACCACCTCATCACCAACCAAAACCAACAACACTTTCATTCAAAATAGTGATGAAGCTTCAACTAGCTCATCTATACCTTCTTCCCAAATTCCCATAATGGACCCCTTAGAATCTATGTTTCAACATCTCTCCCTTGGGGAATATTTACTTTTATCCTTAGATGCTTTTCCTACTCCCCAAGATTATGGGAACCTCAAGCATAACCCTTCCTATGATCCCAACATCAGAACCATCATCACTTTCAGGGTCCCCAACCATAAAATAAATTTCATTTATGGGGGACTTGATCAACCACTTCTTACTCCTACCACTACTTCATCCATCTGACCATTCACCTCTAACTTCTCTTATCTCAACAAACCATCCTTTACCAAAGCTTACCTTTATAGGTGTGCTTGGAAGGGGTTTGGTCTCAACCTTTATGAAAAGGGACCTCATGAGTTACCCATCATTAAAACCCAAAAACCTCATGATTTATTTAGCTTTGGGTTTGTACCACCAGAAGAACCCACCTCACCAAAACCCATTACTACCGTCGATGATGAGGATGTCCCATCTTCACCAACCCTATCTCCCTCAAAGTCTAAAGATTATGATATCATACCATTTAACTTTATTTTTTATCAATACCATTAGTTTGAGTCCTCTGACCTATCAAAAGGGTGGCCAAATTAAAACCCTTCCTCTCATCCATCCTAAAATGATAGAGAGGGATTCTCTTACCATCAACACCATCTAATATCAAGATGATGATTCCATTCTCACCTACCTCGATGTAGGGGATTATTCTATCCAAAAATCCCTTCCTCATAAAAAACAAACCATGATGAATGAATCCACCATTGATGTCAACTTGGGTACTCAGGATAACCCCTATATCATGAAAATTGGCCAATTATTAAATTCTATGGAGAAACAAGATTACCCTTCTTTCCTTCATGACTGTAGCATAGCATTTGCTTGGTCCTACAAAGATATGCCTAGAATTGACCCTTATATTCCTATCCACAACATTGTCACCCATCCTAAGGTTAATCTAGAATGGCAAAGCTTCATAGGATACATCCTTGCATGGTCCTTCTTATCAAAGAAGAACTTTAGAATCTCTTGTCCATTGACTTCATCTAACCCATTGATTATCCATAATGGGTTTATAACATCATTCCCATTACCAAACCCATAGGGGGAATTCATCTCTGCATCAAATTTCATGAGCTTAGCCTTATTTACCCAAAGGATGACTTCCTTTTGCCCAATATCAACTAACTTGTTGATATTACAGTTGGCCATGAAATGTTATCCCTCATAGATGGTTTTTTGGGATATAATCAGATCTTAATTACCCCTAAAGATCAGCATAAAACTTCCTTTATCACCCCATAAGGGACATTCTATTACAATTTCACACCTTTTAATCTAAAAAAAGATGGATTAACCTATCAACGTGCCATGACCTATATATTTCATGATCTCATCCATAAAATTGTAGAAGACTATATGTATGATCTCTTTGGGAAATATAAACACCACAAATATCACCTATCCATTCTCAAAATCATCTTCGATTGACTAATCCATTATCATGTTAGGCTTAATCCTAAAAAATGCATTTTTGGGGTCTTATCTAGAAAGCTTCTTATATTTATCATCTCTCTTCAAGAAATCAAAATAGACACTATTAAAGTCATATCAATCTTGGAGATGCCTCCTCTTAATAATCTTAAGTAACTATGTAGCCTACAAGGAAAGATCTAATCCATCTATCATTTCATCTCTTAGCTATTAGATTGATGTCAACCCTTTCACCATCTCCTCAAGAAAGACACCTATTTTAAGTATACCCAAGACTATTAACATGTGTTTGATTTAATCAAAGAATACATTCTCTCTTCACCTGTCCTCATTCCTCCTAAAGAAAACTATCCTTTTTACCTTTATATATCTGCCATGGACCATTCCTTGGGGGCAATGCTCACTCATCATGATGAACATAACACAGAGCAAGTCATCTATTACATTAGCCACACACTTATAAAATATGAGACTTAGCATACCCATCTTGAGAAAATTTTCCTTGATTTAATCTTTGTGGCGTCCACACTTCATCATTACCTTCTTAATCACAAAACCTATGTCATCACTAACACTAACCCACTCAAATGCATGTAAACTAAACCATATCAAAACCAATGTATGGCTAAGTGGCTCATGCTTCTAGATAAATTTGATTTTGAGTTTCCATAGTAAAAATCCATTAAATGGCAATTCATCATTAACTAATTGGCCAAAGATCCTCTACCAAATAACCAACCGCTTCCTCTTGCTGTTTTAGATGAGTCTATTACAACTCTTTCTCAATAGGAACCGACCTACCAAATGACCATTTTTTTTATGGTTCCAAATGACAACATGGTGGGGGTGGTGGATTTTTTTTAATTACCCTTAATAGTGAACCTCTTCCCATTTCCTTTAAACTTGACTTCAAATACACTAATAATATTGCCAAATATGAAGCCCTGGTCATAGGTCTCCAAACCACTCTAGCTTTGGGAGTCAAAACAATTAGTATCTTTAGTGATTCCCAGCTTGTCATCAATCAAGTCAATGTATCTTATCAATGTAAAAATGATGTCCTATTGAAATACAAATAACTTGTAGATGTACTCTTAACGTCATTCAATCATTACCTTATCCATTCAGTTATATGTTCTACCAACAAGTTTATAGATACAATGTCTTCCCTTGCTTCCCAAATCCCATCTCAACCCACCAAATCCAAGATATTTGTCACCATCCATAATTTTATCACAACCTCATATATCAATTCTGACCTTCTTACCATTTTTAGTGTGGAAGTATCTCTTTTTGACATTTGGTATGACCAAAATTTTGACTACCTTAACCTTGGCATCGCTCCTCCCAATCTTTCAAGGAATGCTTGAAGAGATTTTATTTAGAGTACCTCTCATTACATGATACTAAGGGGAATTATTTACAAATATGGCTTTGACAATCTCCTTCTCCATTTCCTTCATAGTCATAAAGCTTCCCATGTTATCAAGGAAACACATGATGGAATCTATGGGGGGCATTTTAGTGGCTTAGCCATAGCTAAATATATCCTTTTCCTTGGCTATTAATGGCCCACCCTTAATCAATATTTTTGTGATTATGTAAATAAGTGTGTCAAATGTCATCAACATGTTAATTTACATCACACACCTACCCATGGCCTTTGAGTATCCAAGGACTATTGACCCTTCTCATAATGGGGTCTTGATCTTATTAGGGAAATCAATCATCATTCTTCATAATGACACCAATCCATCATTACCACAATTGAATATTTCACCAAATGGGTAGAATGCATTCCTCTTATCTTGACCAAAGGCAAAAAGAGCATCAATTTCATCAATCATCATATCATTTGTTGCTTTGGTGTTCCCCATAAGATCATCACTGATAATGGAAAATATTTTAAAAATAAGAAAGTCCAAGATCATTGTGACTCTTTTGAAATCAAATTAAGCTTCTCCTCACCCTACCATCCACAATAAAATGGATAGGTGGAAGCCTCTAAGAAAAATTTCAATAAAAAGTTAACCAAAGTAGTTAGTGCTTTAGATTAGGATTAGCATTTGCACATCCCTTTTGCTTTATGGGCTTATTATACTAGCCTTCAAACCTCTACAAGTGATACACCTTTCTATTTAGTCTTCATATCTGAGGTAGTCTTTCCTCTCAAAGTACATATTCCCTCTCTTTTCATCTCTCTTCACAAGATCCTTTTTGAGACTGATTATTATCAGGAACATCTTGCACAACTTGAACTTATTGATGAGCATCACCTTAGCGTGCTTAATAATCTTCATGTCTATCAAGATTAAATTAAGTGCATTTACAAAAAACACCTAAAAGTGTGAGAATTCAATATCAAAGACCTCATCCTTAAGGAAAAACAACATGTAACTAATATGGAAAAAAGAAAAAAAGTCAAGTTTGCTTTCAATTAGCTTGGATCCTACATCATAACCCATAAGTATGGATCAAAAGCTTATAGTTTATCTTCTCTCAAAGTTAAGCCAAAACTTGAGCCTCTCAATGGTTCATATCTACATCTTTTTTATTTTTTTTGATTAATTAAGGCAGCAAATCAGGGGCCGAACCCTATACAGTCAAAAAAGACAGGAAGGCTGGCAAACAAAAGATGCCATCACCAAACCAACGGCACAGTCAAGAAATAAAGATAGAAGAAAAACAAAACACTAGAAATACTAGAGTCAAAAAAGATGAAACTACATAACTATAGAATTAACAAGATCCTTAAGATTCTCATTGTCCGCATTGTCAACATTCCCTGGATAACCCACCGCTTCCAACATAGTCATATTTAGCAGAATGTTATTTTGAAGGCCTTTGGTGAATACCTTTTCCAACTTTTGAATGCAGACCTTCAAGTCCCCAATATCTATTTTCCAATTATTCTCATTCTTTGAACCCTCACCAACTTCTTCTACATGCATCTTCTCCTTATTATCAATAGTTCCCCTAGGATCAGCACCCTGCTCTTCAGTGACCTCAAAACCCTGAGAAGCCTATTTACCACCAGTGTGCTCTAAAATTTCTTGAATTTTTGGCTCTTCATACCCCAATTACCACCTTGAGCTTTGAACAAGTAGCAAGCCCTCAGTTCTGTTTGCATTGAATGCAGATGTGAAGGCTCATTTTACAAAATGGCCCACTGTGATGACGTCTACTTTCATGCTTGAAAATAATTCCCCCTTAGTTTTCATGATGCGACTCTCACACCTCCACCTCATGATATAAGGAATTAATCATTATAATCAAGGAAGTACTAAGGTTATCATTTTCCATGATCCGTAATGGCCTTCTCCACATGGACCACCTTTGAAATCTATCTTCATCATCAATGTGCATCATTCATGCTCCATCATCTCCTTTTGAATGATCTCTCTAATGTTTTGGGGTATATGAGCCCCTTGTCACCATACCCTCCATCTTAAGAATTGCTGACCAAGGTTGGCACAAGCATCAGTGACCCTGTTACCTTCTCTGTAGGTGTGGGTAATCTCAACTTCAGAAAACTTTTGTAAAAGAAACTGGATGTCCGTAAAGATGTCTTTTAGATGCATACCAATGTTAGATGCTTTATTAATGGCATCTATGACCAACTTAGAATCTCCCTGAATATTCAAATTTCTAATTCCTAGGGATATAGCTAACTTTAAACCCAAAGTAAGGCCATAGTTATTGCTCTGGCAACCCATGCACTAGCATAGACAACAGACATCCCTCCTTTTTCATTTCTTATTATTCATCCTCCACTTACTTTACCACTCAATTGGATGCCCCATCAAAATTGAGTTTCATCCAATTGGGTTTAGGTGGTATCCATTTACTATGAAGTCTCTAAAGAATTTTGTAATTATCATGCCTAGGGATAAGGTTTAAAACCTTCCATTTGGCCGCAATTTGACTTTCAAATTTAGATAGGGGTTTCTCTGAAACACTAATATGAGCTATTTTAACACTTTCCAAGATGGTCCTAGCAAAGGAGTTAAACACTTAAGCAGCATTTCTACCAGTGTCCCTAAAAATTCTATGATTTCGCTCTTTCCATAAAATCTAGCTCAAGCATGGCAAAGCTTGCTTCCATAATTCCTTAATCCAGGGATGTGTGAAGGTTGAGTTCTAGCTAAGAATTACTTCTTTAAGGTTAGATTTTCAAACCCATTCAATGCCAAAGTTGTTAAGTATTGTTCCCCATAAATCCCAGGTAAACTCACAGTGTATGAATAGGTGTGAAACTAATTCCTCTCTAGAACCACATAGAAAACATCTGTTGACCAAAGTAAACCCCCTCTTTTGAAGTTTGTCCTAAGTAAGGATTTTGTTATGGGCAGTAGCCCACCAAAACAAGTTAATTTTTGGAATAAGTTTATGATTCCAAACCTTTTTCCATACCTCCTTATTTTGAGCTTCAAGTGTAAGTAGATGATAGGTAGATTTGATAGAGAATGATCCATTCTTATCTAGCCACCAGTATTGTTCATCATCCTAAGGGAAGAGTGGGATTCTGATCTCCTGAACACATTGCTAGATCTCCCAAATTCTTGGGATAAGCTCAGGCCTGTGCACACAGCAATCCAAAAGGTTTTTCTAGCTCCTTATCCCATTGTTATTTTCCATATAATCACTAACCCTATCACCAAAGAATTGAGTAGTCAGGTCTATAATTTCTCCATAGTTTCCTTGGGAGATGAGAGGCTTGTCCCTTAACCAATTATCCTCCTAGAATTTAATCTACCGGCCATTTCCAAGCTTCCACCTAATTCCCTGTTTGAGAAGACTTCTACTTTTTAGCATTTTATTCCATATCACAGACCCCTGGGGTAATCTCGCTTATTGAATAAAGTTGGAATCATCAATGCTATGCATGTATTTGGCATACATATTTTTTATTGTTAAAACAAGGATTGAACTCACTTTTTTGTCTAACTTAAGCTCATCCCTTGGTTTATGAGATTTTCACTCCCCTTATATTTTCACCCAATTCCTCTTAAGGACATGTGATTATATCATAAAACCAGTTATTATTCATCATAGTTATAGCTTAATCCTAAGAATGAATACCATGGCTTTATCCATGACATGATTCTCATGGATACTTTTCATCTCTAATTAGATGGAATCCCATGATCAGTTGTCTCTCAAGCCACTTTCCCTCATCTACCATCATTGACCTTTTGTGCTAAAAGTCTTACCTCCATAAAGGTATAACTCTAAGCCTAAAATATACTTGTCCATATCTCAACCTAGTATTCAAAATCAAATTAGGATACCAAAATATTACTTGGTTCCATATCTCTAGCATTTCAAACCACTCCCTTGAAGGATGGCTACATAAAACTCAATTACTTAAAAAATAGACTGCTCCCTCAAAAGACAGCTATAAAATAAACAAATCCAAATTTAGACCACTCCTTTGAAGGATGGATAACCTAGTTTTGTCAAACCAATCATTTTAAGCTTCCCATATTAATCAACTCCACCCCCTTTATTAAAAACAACAAAACATAAGGCCTATATCAAAATCAAAGCAAGTTATCCCAAAAGTGCCACAATCAATTATTTTATATATATTTACTAGACTTCTCACATCGATCAATATACACATTATATTAAGGCATGGACTTGTCTATTAGGGTTCTTTAGTCACCTAAAGAAGGGGAAAGCTAACCCACATTAGGTTCCCATATTACCCATTTCCCATTCAACCATCTACCTATCACCTACTCTCCCTTTTTAAACTCTATAAAATAAAGGGACTATGATCTTACTTGACATAAAGTGATCCCAATACCTTCTATTTAAATTAAACCATACTCATGTGAAGCATTGGAAAGGCTCATTTTCATTAATCCAATCTAACTTTAGTTTTATCAGGCCTTTATCAACAATAGCATCATGTGTTTCTTACCCTATCATTATTAGTTCATGAAGACATGTGTCTCATGACCCTTTATCTTTTCCCACATTTAGTCTGTTACTTATGTGTTTTCATGATATTCCTATGTCACATACAATATCTAAACATTTATAACATCATCCATATACATTTAAAATTATGATCCCAAACATTAATCATATCTTAAGCCATATCATCAAAAACCACAATCCAAACCATCCTATCCATGACCATGATCATGAACAAACACATCATCCATAATATAATCACCAAACATTATTAGTATATTAGATTTAAAATCACAAGCACATTCTCATATCTATCCAAAACATAAGACAAACCATATTCTCCATTAACATCTCATCATATGCCTAATACTACACATCCAAATATCACCTTATAGAATTTGAGGCATGAACATCCAACCATTTCCTCATATTGAAACATACACTAGGCACATTCCTAAACATTCAAACTATTAAACCCTAAATAAAGCACATTTATAACCATATTCACACATCATACCTACAAATAACATAAACCATGTCATCTACCATTTACCATAAACATTATCCATGAGTCACATCATAAAAACCATGTGACTCATATATCATAAACAATAAAATGTGTCATCATGATCATATATACATCATTTTTTCCATCATCAATGACATATCCATAATAATGTCATAAACAATATCTTTATATGACAATAATCAAAACCATCCATGATCATATGTATATCATATCCATCCAATGAACACAACATAAATATCTATGAATAAGATTACCCATAGCCTAATCACATAGTATATCACAAACCTATAATCATGTTATAAACAAAATCATTACTCATCCATAATCATGTACATCAAATTCCAAAAAAACATGCACATCCATAAACATCATCACATTCCTAGGTCAACAAGCCAACATCTCATATGCATCAAAGCATTCAACATCTCATTCATAATCTGTATCATCATAACCACATCCTATCCATAATCTACATCTATCTCATCATAAAAATAATCTACATCTATCTCATATATATCATCAAGAACATAATCAACAACATCTATATAATCATGAACATCATATAACATAATCATCATATACATCATCATCCAATTCATACATGTCAATAAAGTATACATCATCATACAATAAATACATGGAATAATGTATTGATCTCTCTCATATACATCTTACATCATTGGCATGCAAGCTATAATAAAAATAAATAACATATACATCATATCATATCTTTTATCAAGCCCCTGGTACACCACTGCAACTAACCCCATCTACACCTATACTACCATCTAGTGGTGGCCCCCTGATATCTTTATCTATCCCACTATCAAGGCCCACTATCTTTGAGTATTTATTAAAGGACCCCCTACCAAGTTGGCCCTGTACTCTCCACATCTCATCTCTAGGGGCAACTACACTAGCACTATCACCTTGTAATATCTCAACTCTTTAATGGTGTCTAAGTACCATATCCTCATAGCTATATTAGGTATTCCTAATACTATTTCTATGGTTTTTCCTACCTCTATCTTCGTGAATCTCTCTCTTGAGTCACTAACCCACGAAAAATCCTCGCTTAATCTCATTCTCCAGTCAAGGTGGAAATTTGACCCTACAAAATGGCCACCTGTCCCTATAAGTTGGTAATATGGGCCTATGACACTATCACCTATCCATCTTGTTCCAATTCCCCTATAAGATCCACATACATAGGCTACTAACCATCATCACCCCATTTGACATCAACTATTATATATATGGCCTAGTACCAAGCTGCATATCCATTTGTAATACCCATGTTAGTAATGGCAGCTCTAGTCGACAACTCCTTATAGTCTAACATGTGTTATGACCCACACTTATAATATCCAAAAATAATATAGAATATAATGTATATCAACTCAACACAAAACATATGGGTGGACCAAGATGTCCAAATAATCAATATATATATAAATAAAATACCTTTAAGGTAGGGCAACACCATACAATACTCCTTTAGGAAGGAATACCTCTACAATGTCTTTTTGAGGGGACAACCTCTAATATCTTCTTATAATAGAAGAATCAATACTTCCTTCCTTACAACGATAATAATCTCCTTTATATATAGCTCTATCTAACTATAAATGGATGGGTAATCTCTTAATCCCAATGTAATCTAACCATTACCCAATATAATAATTCCACAAGTTACTCCATTATCCTAATATATTGGACCCATATAACTAACTAAGGGATATTCACTACATGTCAACATTTCCATAAACCCATATACATTAATATATCATGCCCTTAGATACATATCATTACTTCCCTCTTTGACATGTTTCATCCCCAAAACATAGGAAGAAACCAAATAATGAGTGTGCCTCAAATCATTGCACACTTGTCTCCAGTCTTGATCATCTAGCCATTCATATGTGATATTGATAAGTGATATCTCTCCAAGATTGTTTCTAAAATCCATTGTGCTCCTCTAATTCCATTCATGATCATAATTATATTGCTTTGTTATACATGCATAATTATTCCTCTTATGATTCCATGTACCATATTCTATTGCAGTACTCTAATTCCATCCATGACCATAGTAGGTATTCTTTATCTTCCATGCATAGCCATAGTTATCATAACTTTGATTTATTATATATACAAAGTGCTTGTTATTATGACACTCCATCATAAGGCTCCATGATTATTTCCTCTCATGATGATATAGGTGTCTATATACCTCAACTTTATCTGATACTTTGACCTTATCAACCTTTTCTTCTACCTCTTCCAACTTTTTATTTGGTGGTTCCTTTGTCTCTTGAGTATATGAAGTGTTTTTATTTGATTGCATTATTTTTTCATCTATTTCTTCATATGAATCTTTCAAATACTCTTCATCACTTATTTCAATCTCATTCTCATGATCTACCTTGACAATTATTGGTGCCTTTCCCACTATGATATCCTATAAAGTGACCTTTTCCTATACCAAAACTTCATGAAATTCTTTTGAACATTAATATTTATTATTCCCAAAGTCTCTAACCATAGATATCCAAGAACCATATCCACATCATCTATATCCAAAGCATAAAAATCTGAATGCAAAACATATTTTTACATAATAAGTTTCAAATCTTCAAAAACTTGAATATTCTTACCATCTACATGAACCTCATTGGTATTATTTACTTGAACATGTAGATGTTTGGCCATATTCATGTTGATGAAGTTATATTTGATGGTAGGGTTTATGGACACAACAACCTTCGTCTTTTGAATGCATCCATGAAATTGAAAAATTGACTCAAATTTTTTTAGAGCCAAATTATTTGAACCCTTATCATCCAATTCTTCTTCACTTTCATGTTCTTTCTCATTGTCATTATTTTATTCCACTAAAATTTCTTATTCAACATCTTCATTCTCTTATTCATTACCATTATTATTTTCTTCCTCTTCTTAATTATCTTTTTCTTTTATATCCCATTGATCTAGGAAGACCCATTCCATTTTTTCCCATGAAGAATACTTTTGTGCAAAGTTTAACTGATTAAACCAATGTTGTGTATGCCTAGACAAACAAAGAGAAAATTGTGTTTTCCCCAAAATTGTTTGAGTATTATTATCCTTAAAAAAGAGCCACCATTCTCTAGCATCAATATCATCCTCCCTTGTAAATACTTGCAACTTCATGATCCACAAAAAAATTAGGGTTCATGAAACCCTAAAATGTCAATAACTCATTCAAAATTGATCAAAACAATCCCAAATTTTGAATGTAGCTTTGAATTATGATAAAAAAAACTTCAGTAAAAATGTTGTAGAAAATTACCATAAATTTAGATCTATAGAGAGATTATATTATAAACCCTAAAATTGTAATAAATCACTCCAAACATATAAAAAAACTAAACTTTTGTCCATATCTTTCCTATATTATGATACATCATTATTAAAAATTTCACAAAATAATTCCTTATATTTTGAAATATATGAGGAAATTAGTACAAACCATAAAACATGAATAACTCCCTCAAAAATGATCAAAAATTATTAATGTTTTTACTAATACTTCCTTGAAATATTATTCATATCTATTTAAAAAATTGTGTAAAAATTCACAATGGATTGAAATATATTGACAATTCCAAAAAACTAGGGTTTTACTCCACACAATTGCCCAAATTGAAGCTCTAATACCACTTGTTATGATCCACACTTATAATATCCAAAAATAATGAAAAATATTATGTATATCAACTCAACACAAAACATATGGGTAGACCAAGATTTCCAAATAATCAATATATGTAGAAATAGAATACCCTTAAGGTAGGGCAACACCATACAATACTCCTTTAAGAAGGAATAACTCCACAATGTCTCATCAAGGGGACAACCTCCAATATCCTCTTACAATAAAAGACTAAATGCTTAATTATTTCCTTATATTGATAATCATCTCCTTTATATATACCTATATCTAACTAATAATGAATGGGTAATCTCTTAATCCCAATGTAAGCTGTCCATTACCCAATACACTAATTCTATAAATTACTCCATTATCCTATTATATTGGAACCATATAATTAACTAAGGGGGATGTGTGCCACATGTTGGAATCTCCATCAACCCATATACATTACTATATCATGTTATTAGATACATAACAACATGACATCTTGTGGCTATGGCTCTAGGAATTGAAACTTGGCATCCTCCCTCTTATATCTAGGGACATCTAGTGGGATCCCTTGAACAAGTCCAAACTATATTTGTAGTCACTCAAATGGGATAAGCTCTATCTCCCCATCTTGCATCATGTAAATCTAGTGTCATATTTTTAGGGATAATGTGTGATTTCTATACCCAAGCCACCTAGGCCAATCTACATATGGCCTCTATACTATATCAATAGCCACCAACCCCTCCAAGTCACCTTGAACCACTCAATGTCGTAGCCATCACCACCCGCCCCTCTCAAATGCATAGTCATATCTCCATATCATGAAACCAACTAGAAATATCTCTTGGTTAAATCCATCCCAGGGTGTCCCCACTAACCTCAACACCTGTATGTACTCGTATACCTAGTAATAGATTATGAACCCAATTTTGATCCCATATCACCTATGTGTTTTAAATTCCTAGATCTCTCTAAAGATCTACATCAATAACACTGGGACCCATCTAAAAATAGTCCTCCCTAGAAGCATCTCCATTAGCACCCCTAGTAACAGGTATAGGAATTAATTATTGATCAAATTGAGCACCATAAAGTAAGACACAACTAACATCATCATCATAAATAAGCATCTATCTATAAGAGCCCTATGGTATAAGGGTCTATAGCTAAAACCCCCTGAGTGAAACCAAACATGTCCTTGATCTACCCCATAAATCAAATCCATATGATAGTCAATCTCCTCACTCTCTATATGGTAGATTGGCTCCCCCTGAATGGATAGTTGTGTAATACATTAAATGTCCTTTAAAATAATCATCATCTCCCCCATCGATAGATAAAATGTGTTTGTGGTCAAGTCCCATCTCTCAATGAGTTCCACAATCATACCCACATCTTGTGGCAAGTACCAATAATGAATCATCATGCCTAGTCCAACCATCTCCATATGTTTCCACTCCTTTGTGGTCATCACATCTCAAACCTTGATAAAAAGCTGAGGGACCTAGTCCCTCATTTGAATCTACTCATGTGCTTACAAAATAATCATGTTAGTAATGGCTACTTAGTTTTCAACATCTACCTAAATAGCACCCTAAAACTACCTTTCTAAACTTATTTCAACTTAACAATGTTGACAACCAAACCCCTTACATTTATCTAAACCTCTCCAACACACCTATACGTCTATTAGACACCAACCCTCACATATCATTTTAACCACCTAATCATTTCAATCTATGAACTACTACCCACCGACCCCTCTTCATCTCAACACCTTTTCACGTAAACCTTCTCCCCTTATAATTATCTCTTCCAAAACTTTCACACTTCACCTTCCACAATTTACTACCTTACAACACCCTTGTAAAAATTTGGCAACACCTTTTACCCATTTCTAAATGCTTCCCACATACATTAAACCCTTTATTTTATATAATTTCCAAGATTTTCAACCCTTTGACTAGACCTTTAACCTCTACACATACTAACATAACTCTTACTTAAAATTTAAAACCTTCACCTTACAATGCCCCCAAATTCACTTTTTTAACTACTTTCCCTAATTCATTCGACCATCGATGGTCCTTTGTGGACCCTTTTCCTCCTAGGCTCCATCATTGATGGTTGATTTGAACTACCAACAGTCACTATTTGTGACCACCAATGGTGCAACTAGAACCCTTGACCTCCCTAAACCTCTCTAAAATCACCTAAACCCCATAATTTATTTTCCTAAACCTATACCCACCTAAATTTATACCCAACACACCCTTCCCCTATCATAATCATCTTTACCTTGGCCTAATTCAATAAAACCTAACTCTTAAATTTTCTTCTCTTCTAAACACCTTTCACAACCCTACCCAAATCATTCACCACTAACAACAATATAACTCAAAAAAAATCATTATGCTATCAATTTCAAGATAATTCCTACCTCATTACATGATCATTGGTGAGGTTGAAGCCCTCATATTTCCACTTGGCTACATCTTTTTTCACCCTCCATCGGATGGCCACTCAAGTCAACCCTACACATACTATCCACCAATTGATCTACTTCACTTCAATAGGTAAACATAAGGAAACAAAATGCTCTAATTCACCTCAAATATAAAGCAACAAAAGTCAAATGGTAAATATGAATTACTATTTTACTTTTTTCATCTCAACTATTTAGGTTTTTCTTGACCATTAATAGCTAGGGTAACCATCAATGGTCAACCCTGGGGAACACCCTAACCATTGACAATTAGGGTCCCACTTTGTTTTTTCTAATATTTAAGCACCCCACTTAAGTGTTGTCCTTTTGGGAGCTTACCTTATATTCCAAAACCTAAACACTTGACATTTTGAAGATTCCTCTTCTCCAACCAACCCATCTACCCATGTCTACCACGATATTGATCTTTTTTGACCCAAACATTCACACATGTTATGACAACCTTGCCTTGATCATTTTGACTACACCAACCAACCTTGCCAGCTTAATATTTTGAACTTTGCACCACCTCATGCATGACTAGACCATTTGTGTTATTTCATGGGAGCACTTCCTACCCTAAATACCTGTAACCAATGTTGACCCTATCTATAGGACTTGATAGGCTTAACCCAATTAGCTATGACCAACACTATGGACTAGTTACCTTATCATATGTCTCCCTAGACCTTGAACTTATTTGTATTAACATTGTTAACTTTAGTCTTTATGTGATCTTTATTATCACACTTAATCATATTTTTTGTGCACATTTGCATCTCAAATGCCCAACCCATTTTATGTCACCCACCTTGTCACTATCTCTTTACCATTTATCAAACCCTAACTTGATTTTGCCTTTGCTTTATAGACTCTTAGTTTGAGGGGGAATACCTCCTCCAAAACTTAGGGTAATCAAACCATGACCAATAATTTACTCATTTTTATTTTTCAACTTGTTAATCTAAAGTTGTATAACAAAAAGGGGGAAAATGTAGACACTCAAAAAATGCACAATTTTAAATGTTAAAACACTCAAAACCCCTACCTGACCCTAAAGCTAGTTGTTGACTTAACCTATTTATTAAATTACTAATTTAAATTTTTAAATAACCCATTTTACTCTAGACCTTGACCACTGATGGTTAGCCTAACTATCGATGGTTAACCTGACCATTGATGGTCAGGTCTCCAAGCCTATTTTAAAGCTTTAAAGCATTACCAATTGTATGACATAAGCATGGAACATTTATCAATTTCTATTTTATGATGCAAAATAGATTTAAAGAATCATAATTATTAACTTTTTCCTCTATATATTTAACAACTTCCTCTTGCACATTTAGTAAATTTATCTTATAAAAGGAGAGAAGCAAGAAAAGAAAGGGATCTAGAAATCTAGCAATCTATGTCTAATTTATCTTGCATCTAGGTATCCAACATCCCTTTAGCAATTAAGTAGCATCAATAAAGACGTGAACCTCTATTGGTATCATTTTTAAAGGCCAAAATACTATCACTCTAGCCAAATTGCTTTAACCTCTCACCACCAAGTTACAAGTATCTCTTACTTATTTTTTTTAATTTATATTCCATTTTTAACCTCCCTACCCTATCAGACCCATCAGTGTCTTATTTTCTATTCTCCTAATCCCTAACAGACCTTTATTCTCCTAATTACCCAATCTACAATCTATTTTTTTATCATTTCTATAATTTCATAGGCAACCACCGATGGTTAGCCCAACTACCGATGGTCACCTTAACCATCGATGATCAACCAACCACTAATGGTTAACCCAACTGTTGATGTTTCACCCAACCATCGATGGTCACTATGGAAAAAAATAACAGCAAGTTATTTTCACCCCCTTGTCCCCAAACAAACCTTATTTTCTATGTTACTACCTATTCATAGAGACTTTTCTAATTTTTTAAACCTGACCCCAACTATTTAGCAAGAGTATTGACCCACTTTTGCTATATTTACTATTTTTTTTACCTATAATTTACTTTCATCTCATCCTACATGTATCTACATTCCAATTATTGAATGTAAATTTTATTTTTCTTCATTTACATCAACTTAATTATTATAAACAATAGATTAACAACCTCCTAACAAGCATACACTTTTTGGATCTAGCTCACACTAGGAAATCCACTCAACCATCCATATAACAACCCCTTATTCTAGTGTCTTTCATATCTATATATTATTCCTTCCAAGCCAAAAATGAGTTCTCACCATCATCTGGATCATGTACACACTTTCTCAGGTATTCTTCTACACACCCTATTACTAGTTTTATTACTTGCTTCCAAATTAAGAAATGAGTGGAAATTAAGTAAAATAATTGGTGTTATTTTGGTATCCCCATTTAAAAAATAATATTATCCTTCATATATATTTAATTTTAGTTGTACTTGCATTGTGTCTGAGTATAAAGGTTTGATTCATGGCCTTCAATGGGAAAAGAGAAAAAAAATCAAGAACTTGCAAGTATATGGAGATAGTGAATTAATTATGCATCAGATGAGGAATGTGGTTTCTAACAAGAACTATTTGCTTAAGTCATATAGGCATATGGTATGGGATTTTATTAAATAATTCAATGTATTTAATATATAATCAGTCCCCAAGGAGCAGAATAGTCATGTTGATAGACTAGCTGCCATATGAGCTCAATTTGATACTCCAACTACCATAAAAGAGGAGGGAAAACAATCTCATATTAAGATAATTATCAAACATTTTGTACTTGATAATGAATTGACTTGGTACATGTTTGATAGTGACAACCACATTGCATGCTTCTTGTAAAATGAGGATGAGTTTTGTTCAAGAAATCAGAAGAGGTTCCAAGAACAATGAGGTGATCACCTAAGGTTTTGGTGACCTTAGAAATTATCTTCAATGATAATGATCAAAATAAGAATAATAAATTGAGTATGTCTACAAAAGAGGATAATTATGAAAGATTATTAATCTTCAAGGATAAACTCCTCAAACTAGGCAAGGTATGTTCTACATTAGAAAAGTAAGCATTCATTTAGTTGTGTAGAGAGTTTCATGATATATTTTTTTAGGAATATAAGGACCTCAAAGGATTTGATCCTATCCTATCACACCATACCGTTGAGTTAGAACTTGGAGTTAAACCAGATAGATAAAAGAAAAGACCCATCAACCCTAAGGTTGAGCAACTCATGAGATTAGAGCTTACAGAACTCCTTGAATCTAAGATAATATTTCCCATCAAGAATTCAACATGGGTAGCCTACCTTGTGCCTATTAAAAATAAGAATGGGGGGATAAGACTTTATGTGACTTTAGAGATCTTAATAGAGTGTCACTCAAATATCACTACTGTCTACCCTTAATGGATCAGATTTTGAAAATGGTTTCAGGTTCTCAATGTTTCTCTCTTTTAGATGGATATTTAGGCTATAATCAGATATTAATCAATGAGGATGATCATTTTAAGATAACATTCTCTATTGAATGGGGTAATTTTGATTATAGGAAGATTCCCTTTATTCTATCCAATGCCGATGCTACATTTCAAATATCAATGGACATGAATTTCAAAATTTTGATTAATGAGATGATATTGGTTCATCTAGATGATTTAACAATGTTTTACATAGATGGTAATGAACACTTGCAACACTTGAGACAAGTGTTTGAAAGATGTAGATAATATGGATTATCTCTTAATTAAAATGAGTAAATCTTTATTGTTCATGAAAGTAAGCTCTTAGGACATATTATTTCCAAGGATGGTTTGACTATTGATCCTAAGAGGATAGAATCTATTATAAGCTTATCATTGCCCTTGAATAGAAAAATGTCTTAAAAGTTTCATAGGAAAGATAAATTTTGTAAGAAGGTTCATACCTAGTTTTTCATTATTGGTGAAACCTATCACAACTATGCTAAGAAAGAACCAAGTCTTTTCTTGGACCAAAGAGGGTAAGAGCAATTTTGAATCCATAGAGAAATCAATTGTAAAATCTCCTACTCTTTTGAATCTTGATTTTACTAAAGACTTCATGTTGTATTCATTTGTTAACCTTGATAATATCTCAACCATGCTAATATAAAGGAATGATGAGGGTGTGGAATAGCCAATTGCATTCTTTAGTCAAGGTCTAGAAGATTATGAAGTCAAGTACACCTTCATAGAGAAACAAGTCCTTGTTGTTACAAGGAGACTAAATAAGGTTTCAAATAATAATATTCATGTTATGGTCTCTCATCCTAGCACCAAAGAGTTTTTTTTAAGTAAATATCTTAGTGAAAAGAGGGCAGGGTGTATCATAAAGGTAATGGAATATGATGTTGATATCAAAGTGACAAAATTGGTAAGGGGTAAAATCCTTTGTGAACATCTAGCTTCAGATATTCATGAGTCAAAACAAGAGGCTCTAGTCAATCATGATTGTTCCCAATTAACTAGTTCATTGCCTCCACAAAGTTAGACACAAGATGTGATCAAATTTCTTCAAAATGGTGAGTATCCTAATAATATGATTAGATCACAATGGAGATATTTTAGATTGAAATATATTCCCTTTTGTCTTGTGGATGGTGTGATTTTTAGGAAGGACATCAATGGTGTAATATTGAGATGCATCAATAATGATCAATTTTGGGTGTTACTCGAGAAGTTATATAATGGGATAGTAGGAGGTCATTTCTCTCTAAGAACCATAACTAACAAGATCATGAGGGTGGGCTATTATTAGCCCAGCCTCTTCAAGGATTTCCATGCTTGGGTGACAAGGTGTGGATAATGTGCTTTCTTTATATGAAAATAGAATCTTTTAGCTCTTATTTTGAATCCTATCTAAGTTGATCAACCATTCATAAAATGAGGTATTGATTTCATTAGCATGATAAATCCCCCATCAAGTTATAGTCATAAATAAATACTCACAATAATTAACTATTTTACAATATGGGTTAAGACAGTAGGATTGAAGGAAGCTAATGAGAATGCTATTTTAGAGTTCTATGAGATCATCATAAAAAGGTTTGGCACTCCTACTATTATTTTAATTAATGCTCTTACTTTTATGTGTGTTAAGATAGTTGATTGGGAAAATAGTAATGGCATATTCTTGATCACTTCATCTAACTATTACCCTCAAGATAATGGGTTGGCTGAATCCACTAACAAGAATGTGATCAGAATCATCAAGAGAACCTTGGAGCATAAATAAAGAGCTTAGCACACCAAATTAAAGATAGACTTATGGGATGATAGGATAACTCTTAAGAGATTAAAAAGGAATTCCCCTTTCATGCTTGTCTATGGAAGGGAAGCTAGGTTGTCTATCTCTCAAGAGTTACATGCCTTAGAGTTATCACATCAACTAGAGTTTCTTGAGAATACTCCAATAGAGGTGATATTGATAGAATTAATAGATTTGTAAGATACTAGAGATAAATCTCATCAAACTATGGAGCATCACCAAGTATTAATGATGATGTATTTTGATAATGAGGTAACTCCAAGATCATTTTAATAAGGTGACATAGTATTGAAATGGGATGAAGATAAAGCAAAACTAGGGAGACATACCAAATTTGATACCCTATGGAGCGGACATGTGAAACTTTACTATTGATAATCGAAGGTCAATTTTATAAATATTAGATTAGGTGTGTGTTTCTTTTCTTGTTGTGTTTTGTCCTGACAAGTATTTTTGAAGCACATGTGTGTTTCTTTCTTTGTATTTTATTCCTAGTGTTTTATATTTATTGTGTGTTGTCAAGAGGAATTTTATATGTCAAACCTATATACTTATGACTACATAACCCAATGGACAAGATTAGGCAATTGGTAATGGCATAGAAAGCATACCACCTTTGGGAAATCACCAAGAATGTTGACCATTTTTACCCGAGGCCAAAATGGGTCAACCCCCTATAGTTAGAATATTATATAAGGGATTTTTATAGTGTCATGGGGTATTTTGTGGCTCTTTTAATGTCATTTCATATGTCAATCTAGTTTTGGTCATAATCTAGCTTAGTCCTTATGTTGTTTGGTATCTTAGGGGTCATTTTAGAGTCATATATGCAAGTACCAAGTTTTCATGGTGCTGAGTAATTATAAAAACTAGTCCAAAAAATCCTAAGTTTACACTTATAAAATATTTAAACTTTTGGCTAAGTATTAGATTTCTTTCAAAGAAATTATTCCACACAATGCTCACAACAAAAGTTTTGACAAAAGGTAAAAGGCATAATTATCTTAGAGAAATTATTCCACTTTATTTGGCTAAGTGTTGGAATTCTTTAGGGAAAATTATCTTGAAGGCAAAAGATAAGTCTATTTTTTTCAAACATTTTTGTCCAAAAAAAAGTCATAGACATAATTCTTTCATGGAAAGTGGCTGAGCAAAAATTCCAAAGGAAAATTCTTTCAGACATTTTGTCAATGGAAAAGGAAGCTAATTGTATTTGTGTCGAGAAAATTATCTGGGATAATTTTCTTGAAGACCTAATTATTTCAGACATTTTGTCCACAACAAGTGTCCCAAGTACAACCCCTAAGGAAATGTCTTTGAAAAATCCCAAAGATAAAGTTCCAATAAAAGGTACAAGGTAAATATTTTGAGAAAATTATTTGAGATAATTTCATTAAGGACATAATTATTTTAGAGAAAGTGTCGTAGAAAATATTTCTAAATACACAAATATTTCAGGGAAAATGTCTGAAACCAAATGGTCCTTTTTAAAAGACCAAAGATATTTCCACTAGGGGAAAAGTCTATAAAAATATCCCTAATGTAAAACTCCAATGGAATTGAATTATATTAGATAAACCATTTGTTTAATCCTTCAAAATTGATCTAAGTAGGATCTCATAATGTTCATGAGCTTGACTAACATAGAGTGGACCAAATTGACAAAATATTGGAAACTCACTAGGACCTTGAAGGATTGAATCAAAATGACTTGGGCAAGTATGATGAACTAGACTATCATTAGGATGTCATGAAGAACAAGACTAGATAACATGTTTTTGCATTTTATAAATGAGCTCAAGAAGCCTCATGTGACCAGCATACCATGCATGATCAATTTCCTTGGTACTAAGATCATTCTCTACAAGTTTTATATCTCAATGAGCCTTTTATCTCAAGATCTAAGCTTTCAAAGTTTAGCTTGTTGAGTCTAAGGGGCTAGGTCCTCTTGTACCTCACATAGAAATGAGCAAACCAACTTGTTTGAGTATTTTTCATCTTCACTCAAAAAATTTCATGAGCCATAGGATTGTATCACCATATAACTCATCATGCATATATCATATCCTAAAAATTTCAAGTCCACACAAGCTCCCTAGCTTAAGTTATGAGTGTTTAAAGTTGGACCTATAGATCAAGACATTCGTGCAAGTTTCAAATTCAAGCATCATCAAGTAATCATTTAGATTCAAATGATTAGTGATAGGCACATAGATTTCATGTAAAACATGAGAGTCATCTCACTTAAACATTTGTAAATGCACTCAGAAAACCCCTAAAGCCAACAAATCAAGTGGGCATAATCCTTTTAGCATTAATAACATCTATTAAAAATTTGGTGCCTCTATGACCTTTTTGCTTCCAGATCCAAACTTTCAAATTTGGTCAAATAATGGGAGACATTCATGCTAATGTCAAGTTTAATCTCCATAAATTAATTATTTGGGTTAAAAATGTCCTTAAAAGGTTTAAAGTTGATTAAAATATGACGACCTGTGTGATCTTGCATAATGACACATGATATCTAATCGTTCACACTGGAATCAAACAAGTTAAAAGGTCCCTAGGTTTAAGCCCTTTAAAGAGTTATAAGTTAGACATGATCTGATGGTGTGGATCAACCAAGAATAGATCTAATAGTGCAATCTAAACTAGTAGGAAAGTGGGCCCATTAAGATCAAAGGTTTGCATTGCATCATACATCTTGATCCAATGGTGCGAGATGAGTCAAAAGATCAAGGAGCTTGAGAACCCACCACATGGCATAAACAAATAAAAAATAGGCTGATAGTAAGATCTTGAGATAAACACATGATTGAAAAGTGGCATGAGCACATTCAAGTTAATATAAGATTGATGGAGCACATTTAATTGTGAAAATTAAGATCAATAGTGAGTGAGGGTTAAAGAGGTCAATGATCCAAGTCAATTTTTGATAGCCAATCAAATTAAGGTGAGCCTAGGTGACTTAAACTAAGGTTGACAAAGCAATTTTTGATGGGGTGAGGTAAATAAAAAGCATGGAGCTAAGATCGATCATGATCTAGTTGGAATCAGAGCCAACATTTTGAATAATGCCATCAAGGTAGACACATAAACTTCAACAACTTCATTGCTAGAACCAATTGCATGAAAGGGACCCTTCTTTCCACTTTTCCACACCACAATAAACTAGTTAGGAGTGGTTTTATCACTAAGACAAATCTTAAATAGATTTATTTTATTGTTTTAATTGCATTGATGCTAGAACCCAGCTCAAAACAACTTGATCTCATTGCTACAACCATCATGGAACATCAACGAGGGAATAATGTAATTGTGTAATGGGCTAAAGTGACCTAGATCAATCAAAAGGTCTGAATGAACATAATTTTTAGAATCATTTGTAACTATGGTTCAAATGTAGTTGATCTCATTGATTCCTCTTTTAACACCAAAACCTCTCTCTCTAAAGGCCCTTTCTTCTATAAATATAGCCTTGGAGATATTGTTAACCATCCCTTGGGTTGGTCTAACTAAACTCTACTAGAAATTATATTTTGCACCTCTTATGGTAATTACTAGAGAATTTTGTAGTTTTTTACTAATCTATGCTTAGTATTTCGCATTTATTTGATATGAAAAAGTGGTTGTCATTTTCCCTTTGCAGATCCAAGTTCAACATAAGTTCTAATAAACTTTTCTTACAGGTCATCTAAAGTGTCTTAAGGTTGATGTCATAGCTTTAGAGTGTATATTTGACAATGAGTTCTTTAAATCAAGCCTTACCCTCATTTCCCTCTAGCTTAAGTCCATCAAATCAACCTCTAGGTGAAACACTATTGCTTGAAAATCATTATAGACATTTCATTAGTTCTATTCATAGTCTATTAGTGTGTTAATGAGTCAATATTGAGAGTGGATCTTTGAATATTTAGTGCATCACCTCCTTTAGATTAGGTTCAATTCATGAATTCTCTAACTCTTTTCCTTATATATAATCAATTGGTATAAATAAGAGCATTTCAAGATATATTCAGGAAGCTAGCACTTAAATCTAGAGGCTCATTTCCAATATAGGTACACCCACATATCTAGAAATGTTTCCATGTTTCCCAAATCTAGAAGAATATTGAATAACTCCTTCTAGGGTATAAGATTTGGTGACAATAGTTACTTGTGACTTGTTTCCCTCAATTACACATTTGAGGAAGTAGTTGGTTGAGAAATTAAGGTTGTTTTTTGTGTTTGGGAAATAAGAGCACCTATCCCTTGTTTTTAAAAACCACTCTTGGTATTAGATATATAAATATACTATGTTTATTGGTGGTACATTATACCCACTTTTGTTCAAATTGTAATACACTTACGTGTTATCCACTACATTTTGAGTGAGGTCTTCCATTTGAGCAATAGTTTCTTCTATCAAAATTGGGACATTATAAATCTCTCCAAACATCTTTTTTGGATAAATGGGTCTATGTTTTGATTTAAATAGCTGAAGAATCTATTTTTGGCTCTATTTAAGGATATATATCTATAAGTGGCATGTTGGAAATATCCATGTTATTAAAATTACAAGTTAGGTTAATGTAATTTTGGTATGCTTGTTATACTTTTTCCAATTGATCATATATAGGACCTTTACCTTTTTCAAGTGCAATTTGGATCTATTGATGTATTTTTACTAAATATTGATTGTAACAAGTTGACGCTTGCTTGAAATTTTGGTTACGAGTCTTGTTACTAGGTGTTCTAATCAAACTAGTCATACTTTCATGTAAGAAGTTTTGTAGGACTTTGGCTCCTACTTTTACTACCCTGACTAGAATTTTGTCTTTGTTCTATAATAACTGGAGATCAAATAAGTATTGATCATAACTTGTCTACATTGGTGTTATTATGTAGTAGGGATCTTGTTGTTGGCTTTGTTCAATTCTAGGCATTACTTGAGCAAGGTACTATATTGGTTGCTCTTGTTCTTGGCCTAGATAAGATGGTACACTTAGCAAGTACAATTCTAGTAGGTCCAACCTTTGTTAAAAATATGGAATATTATAATAATGATATGGATTTTTCTCATATGTTATATCTTCACCATATTATTCTTGAACAAAGTGGTCACTAGTAACAAAATTCTCATAATCTAGATTATACATAGTCCTACTACATGTATAATGAAGTATGTTTATATCTATGACTAGGTCTCTTGAAAAACAAAGGTCTAAAATGGAAAATAACTGAGGTCTACAACAAAAAAAATTTGGCTCTATAAAATAGGTCCAAAGGGTAAAACAACTAATCTAGGTCTTAAAACAAGAGTAGAATTAAAACATGAAACCAACCTAATAAAGGTAGTGATTTACCTAAAGGCAATTATAATAAGTGGTAAAGGTGAAACAAACTCAAAACCTATCTATGCCTAAGATAATGATTTTCCTAAAGGTAGTTATAATTACTGGCAAAGGTATCTAGATAATATAGAATAATTGTGAACTATATTGAAAGGATAATAATGATATGTCAAAAGGTGATTATAATTGTTATTGTGGAAAACATTGTAAGACTTAGAAATAAAGGTCGATATAAAACAATAACTTGAAATTAATCTAGATCTAAGTCAATTAGTTTGGATAAACTTAATAAACAACTTGGAAAATAATCTAATGCTAAGGTAATTAGCTAGGAAGACACTTAATAATTGCCTCACAAAAGACTCAGTACTTGGCTCACAAGAGAATCTTTGACAATGAAACTAGGATATTTTTAACTCAACACAAAAAACTCTAAACAAAGCACATTTAAATAAATCTTATCTCAAAAGATGCTAAAACAAGACACAAGTTAATAAAAAAATAGTTAAGTCTAGGCAAGGGATCTTTAGATTAAATAATAAATCAATCCAAGTAACACTCCAAATGTAAAGGGTAGATAACCTAAGCTCAAATTAAATTATGATTTGGAATAATCTTGATTAGTTTAGGATATGTACTTCAAAACATTAAATTTAAAATTTAATACAAAAGACTAGGATTTTTAATGTAAATAGGCTAGACCAAAATGAGTAGTATAACAACACATTTTGAAATAAAAGGTACAAATGATTTTCTAACTTGGTTTCAAATGAGATAAGTGTTTTGGAACAATTTAGGAAGTGTAAAAAAACTCCTTCAAACAAATGGTATGACAACGGCTTTGGACTACAAATCCAAATCATATTTTGAAACAAAATGGGTAGCATAACAACACCCTATTAAACAAGTGACACACACATGGTTTTGGAATAAAACTCTAAGAAAAACATGTGAAAAAAAATGGGTAGAGTAACACCTCTTGGTAAAAAGAGGTGTTAAAACACGTGGTGGTTTTGAATCATTTTAACTTAAAAATATAAAAATCAATTTTAGACCCAAACACACATGTAAATAAAATAAAATAAAATAGAAAATAGCACAAAGTGCATGTCATATCCATAAAATGACAAGGTGTGCATAGTTTCTACCAATGTTTCCACTAATATAGAAACTTAAAAGGAATTAATTGTTAATACAAAAATAAAGAACATATGTAGGTAAAATTTTTAATCCCCCCTTTGTCTCTCAAGCATTGGTATGTGGCATAAACTTAGAGTGTGAAGCACTCAACATTTGACAAGATATTCTATGGAAAGTGGGGTTTAATAAAATATATTAGTTTTTAAATTCACTAAATGGTCCTAAATATGGATAACAAAAGGTAACATCACATCAATTGGATTAAAACTTGAAAACTTACAATGTAAAGGTCTAGTCCTTTACACAATGACTTTAGTTGTGTACTACTTAGTGATATTTGATGTTTAACATGAACTAATCTAGGTTTTCATTAGGATTTGAAAGCTAATCACTCATCCCTTGATAATCCCAATATCAAATTTCAAATTTATGTAACCCACTATGGAATGGGGGTGTTAAGATGTTGGGATATGAAACCCTAGGTCAACACACCCCTAAAGAACTTGTGAAGAGGTGATGAACACCTACACATTATCCAATGCAATAAAATAAATAAATGAAAATTTAAAATACTTTAGAGGTCATTTCTAAGTCACCCAAGTCACTTAGATCTTGGGGAGAGCATATGTAAAGTTATTTCCATTGTAGGTTGAATAAATAAGGTAATAAACTAAGTTCTTTTGGTCACTCAATTTCCCTAAAGGGGATAGAGGAGAGAATACATGCAATTTTTTTGGTTTACCAAAAATAAAGAATTTAATCTAGGGAATTTGAAACTATTTAATAAATAAAGAATAAAATATATATAAAATATCTTAAGAGTTCTAGAGTAAATTGGATGTTTACTTTAAAAGCACCAAATCAAATATGAATAAAGTTTTAACCCTATATTGATCCCCTAGGTCAGATGATGTGTCACTTAGGGACACATGACATGTTTAATAAGACTTTTAATCTCATCTATACTTCATTATGAGATTCTCATGGCCTTAAGTGGTAACTAGTTCATCAACATATTAGGTGACATGGAACCTTTCTATTTAGTTAGGCTCTCCTAAGCTCTGACATCTCTGACAAGTTTAGGGGATAATAGCTCTGATTCATGGTGACATGGTACCTTCCCATTTGGTTAGGCTCTCATAAACTCTAACAAGTGTGGGGGACTAGCCTCTTTGACTCATGGTGATGTGGCACCTTCACATTTGGTTGAGCTATCCCAGGCTCTGACATATCTGATAGGTCTAGGGGACTAAACACTCTAACTCATGGTAATGTGTCACTTTCCCATTTGATCAGGCTCTCCTAAGCACTAACATATTTGATAGGTCAAGGGGACTAACCACTCTAACTCTTGGAAACATGGTGCCTTACCATTTATGTAGGTTCTAACATCTCTGACAAGTCTAAAGGACTGACTACTCTAACTCATAGAGATGTGTCATATTTCTTTTCAGTCATGCTCTCCTAAGCTTTGAAATATTTGATAGGTTTAGGGGACTAGTCATTATAACTCATGGTGACATGACACATTCTTATTTTATTGGGATCTTCTAGGCTCTAACATATATGACATGTATGGGGGACTGGCCACTCTAACTCATGGAAATGTGGCACTTTCCCTTTTGGTTGAGCTCTCCCAAGATTAACATCTCTAATAGGTTTACGGAACTGACCGCTTTGACTCATGGAAAAGATGCCTTATAAATTAAGCTAACCAAGAGTACATCTTATAAATTAAGCTCTCCCAAGATTTAACATCTCTAATAGGGACATAAGTGATATCAAATCAAATCATACTATCCAAAATGACATTCACTAAGGCATCATCCCTAGTGTTCTCCTTGTGAGGGATATGGGTGAACTGAATGTCCTCGAAGGAGAGAAAATCATGTACTACCTCAAAGAGGGGGAGTAACTCAGAGCTAAGGATAGCCCAGACACTAGTGAATTGAAACACAGCTAAGAGTGAGACAGAGAACAACTTCACATAGCATGCATGTAACTCATGGGCTTTAGTCAAGGCATTAATGATTGTGTGATACTTAGTGGCATTATTCATTTCACTGATAAATAAATGACCATCTACAATAAGATCATGACCCCATTAATCATCAATAACCCAAGTTATAATTATAAGTCTTGGGTTGCCCTAACTGTCACCATATATGTGAATTACCACTGAGAGGTGCACCATGATTGGGGTTGAGGATGTAAACTATAAACTATAGAAAGGTTATCTCAATGTAAAGTGAAGTAAGTGAGTTACACAAGGGAGTTCAAAAAATACAACCAAGCCACAACTAAAGTGGTTGACTAATATCAGTCATAAGAAGAGGCAACTAGGGAAAGCCGGGGGAGGTTTGGAGAATGCGAAGACCAATTGACAAGACCAGAGCAAGTCTCAAACCACCATAGCTATCTAACACTGTCAACCTATAACCATGATGAAAAAAGAGAGAGGGAATTATAATGGATCATCTACATGAAATTAGAGAAATGACTAACTAAAAGAAGTACAAAAATTAACTTCTATCCTTAGGTGCCCATAAAATGGGGCATGGGCCCAGGAGGTCAACAGGGACCTAGAAGGGGTCCTAGAGACCAAAATAGGGCTAGATCAGGCCTAAGGAAGCCTCAAACTAAAAAATAAAATCCACTAATTGTCTCATAATGTGCCAAAACCTTTAATATGGAGGTCTCATGGTCTAAAACACAAAAATAGAAAATATCCCAAAAAGGGCCCACAAAATGCTAAAAAAGAGGCTAAAAAGAGGGAAAATGAGAGAAAATAAGTCATTTTCACTCTTGTTTCACTTTTAGATAGCTAAATTAGATCCCACAAGAAACCTAAAGCCCAAGTGGAGTGAACGAGGACATGGTAACATGTCATAGACACACAAGATGGTCTGAATAAGTCCATTGAATAATTTTTTACAAATTTTTGGGGTTTAGGAGACCCTAGAGACATTTTCACTCATTTTAGATGATTTGATAGGTAAATAAAATTAAATAAGAGTGAAAAATGATGGGATTGGGAAGACAATCAAAACATGAACAATAAGAGCTCCTTTCGTGTCTTATGGAAGGAAAATTGAGGAACCCTAGGGCCCCCAAGATGCCCAAGCATAGGTCATGGCCTGGATGAGCTAGGTCATGGCCTTATAGTGGGGTATGTCATAAAACTTCTAGCCTACCCCATTTTTAGGTCATGGCTTTACCTATAAATCCATGGCCTAAGGTAGCAAGACCCCAGACCAAGCCTCGGGGACCCTTGGAGGTCTCAAAAGGGGCTAAAAGTATAGAGAGAAGGGTAAATAAATAGAAATAGATAAAAAGCATGTTTTTAATCCATTTTACCTATTTCATGTATAGTATGCTAAATTTTTTGCATATTTATCACTTGTGTAAACATGTGAAAGAGTGAGCCTACTAGAGGAGTGAGAACCTTCATAGGCAAGAGAGTAGCAGTCCCAGATGGATAGGTCATGCAAAGTATCCAATCAGAAGAGAGTCTTATCATGGATAACTAAGGAGGTATATGATCTAATTGTAGAGGATTATGCATGCCTATGGAGTTAAGGACTTTGGAGGATAGTATACATACCTTCATTGCATTACTCTAGAGACCTAGTTAACACATTGGCCACAACATGGGTACCAGAGAGACATATGTTCTAGTTAGGTCTTAAGCTAGAGATCATCCTCATTATAAAGGACATCTATTGCCTCTATAGGGTAGAGCCTATAGGGATGGAGATATAACTACCAATAGTATAAGATTTAGTGGTATTAGAGGTTTACTTGGTGGGACCCCACTCTTAGTAGAATAGCCATGGGGTTCAGATCACACAATAGTCATCAGGGGTTATACCACTTAGGATAGTGATAGTAGGTAATTTGGTTAGGAGGTTTTATGCCAACTAGAATATAGAATGACTACCACTCTTATGGATAGGATCTATCCAACATGTAAAGAGGGGTTAAAGATATTCTTGGGGATAGTATATCCTAGGAAAACTATACCAACAATTGGATCATATCTGGTGTATAAGCATAAGTGGATTGATGTAGCCTAGTATTCATAGTTTGGGCCTATTGTTTCTATTCAAATTTTGCTTTCAGATTCAAAGGAGAGAAAATGAGAAACTAAAGAAGGAATGGTCAAGGCTTGTATGTACCTAGATATAGTCTGCACACCGTAATCCAGACGTTGTGAGTACTCCTCTTTGGCTGTGGAGGAATGACACTTGAAAGAAGTTGTCGAACCGGTCATAGTCACTGGCATCGGTGGTCCTACTGGCATCGGTTGGTCAAGGTGCCAACATCGATTAATCTGCCGACGTCAATTGGGGTAGTGACCGGCGTCGGTAGAGGCAAAAGTCTTTGGATGAGGTCTGGTTAAGTCTGTGGTTCGTGGACAGGGTCTGGTCAGGGTTTGGGTTTATTTGAGTGGTCTTGAGACAAAGTTTTGGGCTTGGTTGAATGGTCTGGGATCTGGGTCTAAGAGTCTGGTTGAATGGACAGAGTATATGGTCTGACAGAGGACAGAGACAATAGGGAGATGGAGAAGTAAAGATTCAGGTCTAGCTTGGTTAACAGTCTGGTTTGGGGAGAGGGGGTGTTGAATATAATTCATAATACTTAGAAGCAAATGACTAGAAAACACAAAGAAAACATAGACAATATACTTACCTGTGCCTTGTTGAAGGTGTGCTACTGATGATTCCCGTACCCCCTATTGATGTAGCCTGTGTGGAGAACCTGTTGCTGATGGAGAACCCTAAAGCTGTTGCTGCACCTGAGGGAGAGAGTGAGAGGCTTGACTGAGAGATTTTTGTAGATTGATGGATGGTCAAAGACTAAAGATTGAAGGATTCATGATTTGCTTCCGAAATTAGCCGATTGTGATTGGGGTCCGTCTAGGAGTAAGAAAAGTTGGTTAAGTATAACTGATGTCGGTGATTCCACCGGCGTCGGTCGACACTTGACCAACGTCGGTGGGTTTAGAACGGGCAAACAGAGCCACCAAGCCCATTTTTCATTTGCCAAGTGCACTATCCGTTAGATAATGTCGAAGGTTGGGCTAAATAGGCATGAGAGTTTGTCAGGCAGTTAGAGAGAAGTAAGAATAGGTCTTGGGTGAGTCATAGGATGGGAATTAGTCCAAGGCGAGGTGTCCTAGGTGAGGTGTCATGGGTGATGTGTCCAAGGAGGGGGGGTTAATTCAAAATAAGTTTATTATTTTAAATTAGTAATTTTTAGGAATGGGTTAGGAATGGACCAAGGGGAAAGGTGACCAAGGGTTAGACACTATTTTGGTGTCTACATTTTCCCCTTTTTGTCTTGTTGGTTGCTCTAAATGAACTACAAGACAAAAATAGGAGTCGGTTGCCCCAGGTATGGGAAAGAGGTTGATTTCATCTTGTTGGTTGTTCAAGTGAACTGCAAGACAAAAATAGGTGAGGGTTGGTTGCCCCAATTATGGATGAGGTATCCCCCCTCAAAGCAGTAGACGAGAGAAGGGAACCTGGAATCGGTTGATGATTTGATAGAGAGTGGATGAAAGGGGTGAAGATAGAGTGAGAATGCTATAAAAGTTGTGTTTGCACGTACACCACTTCACAAGGATGGTCAGGTCAAATTGTCGCAGGTCGAGGGTCAAGGAGTGCCAAAATTGAAATAATCAGTCCCCAGCATTTAGTCATCTACTGTTTGGGTTATTTAATCTAAGCTGAAGCTCCAATGGTCGTCATGTTCTAGGTATCCCAAGCTTAGGAAGTGCTCCTGAAAACACGAAAAAGTCACAAGTAGTGTGGATCAACTAGCTTGCGATCTTATACTTGTGAAGGTCAAAAGTTTGCGCACAATTTTGCTAACCAATCATGAGGTAGCATATATGCAAAAACAACCAAGGTAGAATCGCTTTGGAAGTAGTCACAGTTAAAGGAGATGGTCATGATCTCCAATGTCTGGTGGTCGATGGATGGAGGCAAAAGTGATCCAAGTGTGCCTCAGGGGGCCAAAATGACGTGGTCTGGAGGACTGACTGATTGGGGGCATGATTTTGGGGTAACGGAGAAAAAAGGAGGTTAGAAGGATGCTGACGTCGATAAGAGAAACTGACGTCGGTAGATGAAAGAGGCCGACATTGGCAGAGTTTGGCCGATGTCGGTAGATTAGGGCACGCTAATGCTGACGTCGGTAGCCTACCAAATCTGATAAAACTGGATTGGCGGCCCACCAAAAGTCATTTGCTACTCGTTGACTTGAGAGAAAAAAGAGCTCTGGAGTTGATTGAGTGAAAGTGACCTAGAGCTGACCGAGGAGCGGTGCGAGGTGGTAGAGGAACATTGGTGAAGAGAAGGAGTCGATTGAACGCTGCAGGGACATGTGTGGGCCAGCAGGAGCATGTAGAGTCATTGGCACGAAAGAGATGGTAGAGGGGAGTAGAGGACCTGCGGGAGGTCCACCACTAGTGGCACCCATTGTGCCACCACGCTGACGATGCCGTGATGAGGTAGGAGGGCCCTGAACTCTATTTGGATTGTTTTTGTTTTGAATTTAATTTTTGAAATTTTAGTTGCTTTAGGTAGAAATCAAGGGGGGAGGGTAGCTAGGAAGGTGGGTAAAGGGTCTAAGATAGGTTAAGAGTGATTTAAGAGGGTTAAGGAGGGTGTAGGGGGGTTCAGAGGGGAAGCCCTAATTTTTAGGGCTCGCCCCATTCGGCCCTAGGGCTAAACCAGTCACCGATGTCAGCAATTCCACTGGCATCGGCCGATTGGAGACCAATGTCAGTCACCAACCTACCAACATCGATCACTAAGTGATCGACGTTAGTTAGGTGAGTGCCGTCATTGGCACGCTAACCGATGTCAATGGCTGCCTGGTCAGAAAGAGTGGTGAAAAAATGGTCAAGTCGAAAGGTCGAAGCTATGCCAAGGGCTTCTCAGATGTCGAGTTAGGCATAGATGGTCAAAATGGTTTGTAAAATAGGAAGAATAAGAATAGTTTTAACATGAGATTGACTGTGGATGGATGTAGGTGAGGCAGACTCTGATGCTACGAGATCGCCTCCCGACCTTACTGACGTGGATGCACGGAGGTGTGACGGCCGAGGAGTGGGCGCAGATGAGCGCAGTGGGGCTAGGCGGTCTGAGACGCTATTATAGAGTGGCAAGGGATGTGAGCCTCATGGTGGTGTTGATCGAGTGGTGGGACCATGCCACCAACACCTTCCACCTGCCCACGGGTGAGATGACGGTCACGATCAAGGACGTGTACCAAATTTTGCGATTGCCAGTACACGGAGCTGACATCTATGCGTGCTCGAGAGAGGTGCATGATATACACATGGTCACACTGTTTGGGGAGCACATCACAGAGACAAGCTACCATTCAGCCAATTTTGCTTACGAGCCTTTGTATGCAGTGGATAAGGGTGCACATCGGCTGGCAGTTTTGATGATGATCGGCATCATAGTCTATGCATTGCCGGATGTGGAAGGAGGCAGGTTCCCGGTGGCCATGACCAGGGTTTTGATGGACATGCTAGAGTAGCAGATAGTGCTAACCTAGGTGCCTGTCTTTTTGGCCCAGGTATACAGAGAGTTATGGGGCATCAGTCGATGGCGATGGTATAGTCTGTGTGTAGGCCACCTTTTGCATTACTGGGCATACGAGCATATTGTGGTTACCTGACCTCTCGGCCTCCCAGTGGTGATCCAAGCCAGTTTCAGGGTCAGATTCAAGCGATGGCGCGAGATGATGTTGCAGATGCAGGTGGATGGAGTGGTCAGGGATATTGATCACTATCGAGGGGTACTAGAGGCCCTGATTCCAGTAGATATCATCTGGAGACCATACTTGGTGTATCCAGCATTCAGAGATCAGAGCGAGTAGATGGTCGAGACTCAGAGCATGTGATGGGTCAGAGGTAGGTGAGCTGGTGAGCTTGAGAGGATCCCAACAGAGAGAGTGTGGTGCCAGTATGGGCTGCTATATGATGTACCTCCTGCATTCCCACAGTATAGGTGGGATGATATAGAGGTACCGCTCCCACTGCCAGAGGAGACAGAGGAGCCAAATTTTGAGGAGTTTCCAGCAGGACCTGGGATACCCAACCCAAGGTGTATAAAGGCCTACACAGCATGGTGGGTAGGGCAGTACATATGCATATAGGTGGGTCACCAGCTAGATTTGCAGGTTGTCACGAGGGAGTGAGATATAGCCTGCGAGGAGAGGGACACTGCATGGCAGGAGAGAGACGTGGCTCAGACCCAGATCATAATTTTGCAGGGATAGCTGGCAGGGGTTACAGGGCAGCTGACAGAGATGATAGGTCAGGTGGCAGCATTGACAGGGTAGGTCACTTTGTTACAGGGATAGCTAGCTACAGCTTAGGCACAGGCAGTGGCAGGTCAGAGCTTTGGAGGGCAGGGCCCATTGCAGCAGCCATCTCAATAGCCAGCATTTTCATAGGGGGCAAGACTGTCAGCATCAGTGTAGCTTGGTCAACCACAGCCACAGGGGTTAGGACAGGGCATGGCAGCTGGGTAGATGGGTCCACCGTAGACTGTATCTCTAGTTAGATATAGTGATGCATTGGATGAGATCACTTATTATGAGAGGTCCATCAGGGGTTTCCCTCAGATACAGTGATACTTAGAGATGCAGGTAGAGCAGAGCCGATAGAGATCTATGTCTCGAGTGATGACTTCTGGGTCTTACAGATGGCACAAATCAGAGGGGGGAGAGGATACAGCATCTTCCCGGCCACCGCCACCACCACCACAGCCACAGCCTTGAGGGCAGACCTTGAGAGTATTTTTGATGTATATACCGGCCTGCGAGCCGTTGATGCGAGATGTATGAGAGAGAGACAGAGGCATAGATTTGTGTGATTGTAAAAATATTTTGATATATATATGATGATCATTTTGGATCATTAATGTGTTATGGATGTTTAATGTTTAATGTATTCAACATTTTTTATTATGATGATGATGCATGTTTTGATATTATGTTTTATGATTATAATGTGATGATGATTAAATGTGATGATGATAATGTTATGGTCAATGATTATAATAATGATGTTTAATATAATGATGCGTTGTGATAATGCTAATAATGAGAATGGTCATGACTTTTAGATTAGATGATGATGCGTAAGGGTTATGTGATAGTGATATTTTATGTTATGACCTTGCGGATTATATGATGTGAATGCTTAATTGTGTGATGATGATAATGTGGTTTGTGATTAATGATTATGATATAAATGATGAAAATGATTATGCTAAAGATTATGAAAATGTGTGATTGGTTGTGATGTGATTGGCAGGTGACAAGAGAAGGCGATGGAAGAAAGTGATGAAGAGAATGGTCGAGCTAACCCCAGAAGACCCCATGTCAACTGAGTGCTGCCTACATAGCCCCTGTCGTTAGGGCCTTAGGCCAATGTAGTTCTCCCAAGAAGGGAGGAAAAAGATTGAATTGGTTGATGATTGGTCTAGTCATGAGAATGGTCTAGCACGTTCATATGTCCGAGAGAACATGCTTGAAATGACAAGAAGGAGATGATGCTACAACTTTTTCCAAATGGTGTAAGCTGTAACATTGGTCAGGGTTTTTCATCCCTAGCAACTATCCATATTCGTGATGGATGTTTGCTAAGAATGAATTGAGGTCTATTTATGCTTCAGCAAGTATTGGTTTATGCTTAACATAAATTGGGTGATTGATAGTTTCCATGTGTATTGATGTCTATGGAAACCAAAATGATTAGGTTATGTGAGTGGTTTGAAAAGAGTCAAATTGAATCGATTTGACAAATGATGTGGTTGAATGTGACCAAAGTGTAGGCAGAAAGTAAAAGGCATAAATGCCCTTTTATTGACAAGGACCAAAAAAGACAACATAGACAGGGGTTGTTCGAATGAAGAACCCCATTTATGCATTGCATCATTGACCATAGTTATGTTAGAGCGGTAATCGAATCACTTGTGACATTAAAGTGAGCTCGAAGTCCCTTGAGTAGGTGATATGATAGGAGGAAAGGGTAACCCGTTTTAGAGTATGAAGAACTTTGCCCCTTTTTATAGGAGACCCTGAGACAACTACAAGTCAAGTCCATGACCCGATTTTTTTTTTTTTTTAGAGCGGACTGATCAATGCGGGAAGTCCACATAAAGATGTCATTTGTTTGGTGGTCATTTGTGAAGCTGATCGATGCGGGAAGATTCTAAGCAAGTGTTGTTTGTAGCAAGATTTAGTCATAGCCATCCTTCGAGGGAGTGGTCTATATTTTGCTTTATAGATTTTGAATAGTTGTCCTTCGAGGGAGCAGTCTATTAGTTACAGCAATGATATTACAGCTGTCCTTCGAGGGAGCAGTCTGCTTTTTGATTTGATTTTGTGACTTTGGATATTTTGACATCTTGATTTAGTTTTGACATAATTTTGAGTCATGGACAAGACTTATAGAAGATCAAGGTCTCCCTTTTATTAGGACGAAGCATCCATACGTCATAAAAGGGTTGTAGAGGATTTTGTTAAGGGAAAAAGGGTGAAATGGATTGAGGATTAAAAGGACAAGGATTGCTCAAGGGACGAGCTCAAGTTAAATGTCAAGTGGATGAGTACTTGACTAACAGTAGAATGGTCGTAGATGCAAAGCATTAAGGGGCTCAGGTTCTGGTCAGCCTTCAAGAGAAGACAGACGATAAGTCCCTGATCCATACTTGTGTGTGATGATATAAGGTCCGAGCCAATTAGGAGAAAATTTGCCTCATTTACTCCATTCCATATTGGTCACATGTTGGTTCTCTTTGAGGATGAGGTCTCTGATATTAAAATCTCATTCTCTCAGAGTTTTATTATAGGCATGCTTGATACGATTTTGATAGACATGGAGATGATTGAGGGCAGCCAGACGACGCTCATCGAGTAACTCAAGTTGAGCTAATCGATCTTGACAAAATTCATCATTATAAAGAATGTCATGGAGTGAAATGCAAAGAGACAGGATCTGTACTTTGAGAGGTAAGATAGCCTCTGATCCGTACACTAGAGAAAAAGGGGTAGCACTCGTAGAGGTCCGGATGCTAGTGCGATAGGCCCACAAAGTGAAGGGTATCTGAACGTGCCAATCCCTTCTAATGTCTTTGACCACCTTCATGAGAATTTTAGTTAAGATTTTTGTTAGAAGACTCAGCCTGCCCATTTGCTTGTGGGTAGTAAGGTGAAGAAAAGCTGAGTTTGATGCCAAATGAGTCGCAGAGTTTTTGGACGGTCTTGTTTTTAAAAGACTTGCCATTGTTGGTGATGATTTTGTGAGGTACACTAAAACGACAGATGATGTGGGTGTTGATGAAGTCGACAATCTTGTTGGCTTTTGTGGAGACAAGAGGAATAGCTTCCACCCATTTAGTGAAATACTCGGTGACAGTGATGATGGATTGATGACGAAGAGATGAATGAGGATTAATCTCGTCGATGAGATCTAAGCCCCATTGTGAAAAAGGCCAGAAATCCTGAGCGACTTGTAAGGTGTGACTAGGGAGATGAAGCAAGTTAGCATGCTGCTGACACTTGATGCAACGCCGAACATAATTGCTATAGTCTTGATGAAGAGTGGGCCAATAATAACCCAGGTGAAGGATGCGCTCGGCAACTGAGTTACCACTGAAGTATCCACCACAAATCCCATCATGGGCTTGTTTAACAGCATGAGAAGCTTCAGTGGAGTTTAAACAGTGAAGAAGAAGGCCATCAAAACCTCTTTTATAGAGAAATCCCCCTAGCATGGTATAGCGAGCGGTGCACTTGATGAAAGCCCACCGCGCATTGCTAGAGAGGTTGGGAGGAATGAGAGAATGAGTCAAGTAGTCCTCAAGTTGTTTATACCATACATCTTGTGAACTAGAGTCTATGGTGTGGACAAGATTGATGTCAGTGGAAATGTATGAAGGCAATGGCACACGATGTACCATGACATAAATTCTTGATGAGGATGATGAAGAAGAAGGAATATGTGAGGCGAGGGAAGCCATGGTGTCAACAAACTTATTCGTTGATCGAGGAACAGTCTGTAATAAGTGATGGTCGAAATATGCTAGAAGAGTGTCAACACGGTGCTTGTATCTTTGTAAAAATTTATTTTTACAAAGATATGAACCATTGATTTGATTGACGACAAGTTGTGAGTCACCGAAGATGTTGATGGACTTGATGTTTAAAGAAAGGGCAGTTTGAAGTCCCAAAATTAAGGCTTCATATTCAGCCATATTATTGGTACATTCAAAGTTGAGTTTGAAAGATAGGGGCATGGGTTCACCTTCATGTGGAATGAGTATGACCCCCGCACCCCCACCGAGTTGACATTTAGAGCCGTCAAAAAACATCATCATTTGGTAGAATGTGTCATCAGTCGAGAGAGTGGCGATAGATTCATCGAGAAACTCACACTGAGAAGGTTGATTGTTGGGAAGAGGGGCATCCGCTAGTTGGTCAGTGATTGTTTGCCCTTTTATAGATTTTTGCTGGACAAATTCTAAGTCAAATTCAGCAAGAAGCATGAGCCAACGAGCCATACGTTGGTTTTGATATGGTTTTGAATGTATGTATTTAAGGGGATCAGTGTGGGTGACGACAAAGGTTTTGTGATTGAGAAGAGTGTGATGGAGCTTGGTAGTGGCAAAGACTAATGCCAAACAGAGTTTCTCGATATGAGTATACCGAGTTTCATAGTCGACAAGTGTGCGGCTTATGTAATAGACTACTTGCTCACAGTGTTGCTCGTTTTGATGCGTGATCATGGCACCTAACGAATGATTGGTTGCTGAGATGTAGAGGTAGAAGGGATGGTCATCTTTTGGTGGAATAAGGACTGGTGGAGAGAATAAATAGCATTTGAGGGCTTTAAAAGCCTCTTGGCAATCTTTATCCCATTTAAAGGAGACGTCCTTCTTGAGGAGGTGATGAAAGGGTTGGCAACGGTCAGAAAGCTACGAAATGAAACGGTAGATGGATTGGACCTTCCCTTGTAGACTGTGAAGTTGCTTGAGATTAGTTAGAGGTGGCATTTCGAGGATAGTACAAATTTTAGTAGGATCTATCTCGATGCCATGAAAAGAGACAATGAATCCCAGGAGCTTTCCTGAGAGGACCCCAAAGACACATTTCTTGGGGTTAAGATGGACCTGGTACTGAAGAATGTGAGAGAAGATGATTTTGAGGATAGTCAAATGGTCGCAACGAAGTTTAGACTTGCCAAGCAGGTCATCTACATAGTCCTCCATGATTTTATGGAGGAGATCATGAAAGATGTATGTCATGGCACACTGATATGTGGCGCCTACATTTTTTAGACCAAAAGGCATGACTCGATAGCAGAAGGTTCCCCATGGTGTAATGAAGGTGGTTTTGTGCTGATCTTCCGATGCAATCAAGATTTGGTTATATCCTGAAAATCCATCCATGAGTGATAACATCTCATGGCCAGCCGTAAGATCAACAAGTTGGTCAATATTTGGAAGAGGAAAGTCGTCCTTGGGACAAGCTAGGTTAAGGTCACAATATTTTGTGGAGATCTGGATCCCCCTAGTCGCCTTGGTGACAGGAACGATGTTAGAGACCCACTACAAATAATCGATGGGTTGGATGAAGGAGACAGAAAGAAGGCACTAAAGCTCTTCTTTGACAAGAAGTGCAACACAAGGATGCATTTTGCGAAGCTTTTGCCTAACAGGCTTAGCCTCTAGGTTTGTGAAAATGTTATGAGTGGTAATGTTAGGGTCAATGCCAGGCATGTCAGCGTAGGTCCAGGCAAAGGCTTTGCGATTGTCTAAGAGAAATGTGGTATAGTCAGTCTGCTCCTGAGTGTCTAAAGACTGACCAATCTTTAAGACTTGAGGAACATCAGAAGATGAAAGGTTAATGTCAATGGTTGATTCATTTAACATAACCTATGTTTCAGAAGGGAGGGAGTACTGAATGAAAGAATCATTGGCACCCATATAGGTAAGAATGGCATCGTCGTCTATGCAGTGGACTGTGTTGATGGTTGCCGATTCATCATCTATCATGCTAGGATAAATGAGAGGGAGAGACTTGGGAATCCCATTGAGCTGATAGGTTAGGGGTTCCAAGCGGATGGTGTTTATGCAAAAAAAAAACTAGGAGAGATGGAAACCACTGACTCCGTAGGTGAAGATGGAAGAATAGGTGAGTCTGGAAGAGTTTGGTCGATGGTTGGTTTGGGGCAAAGGTTTGTGGAAGCCTCAGTGGGTTCTTGGAAACCCAGTCCATACTGTTTCTTGGCATTATCGTCATTGGGTGGTTTGATAGGCCGATAGGAGCCTTGTTCGTAACATCCAAAGCCAAAACCCTTCCATGCACACCTATAAAGGTAGGTATGTGCAAAGGTGGGGTTGCTAAGAAAGGAGAAATCAGATTTAAATATTTGAGGCGAGGAGGAAGGATTTGATTCAGTAGGAGCTTGATCTAGCCCCCCATAGACGAGATTGGTTCGAAGGCTAGGAGGACCATAAAGAATGACCATTCTGATCTGATAGTCATAGCTTGGGTTTTGATGAAGCTGTCCATACTCTTGAGGAGTCTGGAACATGTCTAGAGTAAGTAGGTGATATTCCCCCAGTGAAAGTCTTTGGAAGATATCATCCATGGGGTCCTTGGTTGTTAATTGAGAAGATGATGTGGTGGCAACCACTGTTTGTGTACTAGTTGACGCTTCTATGGATGGAGATGATGTTTGGGTTAATGCCTTGAGCGGGATGAGAATGTCGTTGGGGCGATAGGTCGTGTTACAAGTCTTAAAAGGGGATGGGTCGGCAGGAATAACATGGACTTGTTTGTCATGTTCAAATTTGACACAACGGTGAAGTGTTGAAGGGACGCAAGCCATAGCGCAGATCCAAGGTCACCCTAATAGCATGTTATATTAGAATTCTCCCTCGATGATGTAGAAGAGCTCTGGGATTGTGCGTGGATCCACATGGATGTGGAGGACAACAGTGCCAATAGTGTTAGCGGTCGTGTCATTAAAAGATCTAAGGATTGCGTCAGTTTTCGATACGCAATTCTTGGGAAGAGCCAATTGATCAAAGGCATGGGTGGAAATGATATTAATGCTGGCGCCCCCGTCGATCATAACTCATTTAATACGGGTTTGATCAATGTAGGCTGTGATGAAAAGGGCAGCATCCTGATTTTCCAAGGTAGAGGTAAGAATTTCAGAATCACTAAAAGTGATAGAGGCGATGGGGGATAAAGAATGGACTAAAGCAGCTAGTGGTTGAGGGTCTTTAGGTTGGACCTCAGTTGCCTATAGGGCTTTGATTAGAGCTTGGCAATGCTGGGGGGAACTTTGGATAAGGTCATATAGGGTCATCTTCACAGGCATTTGGTGAAGTTGTTTTATCATAGATTCTTTGATTGCCTCTGAAGAAGGGGGTTGAGATGCACCTAAGATGGAAATCTTGGGTTTTGGTGGTTGAGGTGCTTGGACAAAAGGATATGTCTAAGGAATAGCAGCTTTTTCTTTCGCCTTGTCCTTTTGTGACCTAGTGGTTATATGAATAGCATTGATTTCAAAGATAGTAGGTGAAGAAGGGGTTACAGCCTGTTGGTGAGATGTTGATATGGTTGAAGAGGTTGGATGGGAAGGTGTCAAGGGTCGGTCAAGAGTGTCCTCAAGGAGAAGAGTGTCTTTCTCCATATAGCAGCGAACGACTGCCTTGAGGGCACAACAAGTCTCGGTATCGTGTCCTGGCATATGATGGTATAAACAAATCTTCGTATCATTGAACCAAGACGGTTTTGACCCGAGAGGTTGGAATGGCTTGATGGAAGGAAGGGTAATGCTAGAAGTCTGTAAAAGTTGGCGTAATATTAAAGCATACGAACCTACTAAGGGGTCCGTGCTTGTTGATGCATGACGCGCTGGTGACTTTTGCTTGGGGGATGTTGAAGAAGGTTTTTGTACCACCTTTTGGTTTGATGGTGCGGTGACAGGTGAAGATGGCACTTTCTTTGTGAGAGGTGCCAAATTTTTGAGAGGGGGTTGACTTGTGGTTGGCAAAGGAAGTAATGGAGGTAATTTGTGTTGGTTAAGGGTCGAAGTAGGAAGCACGCCGATTAGGGTAGAAGGATGAGGACCTAAGATGGAGGGCAAAGTTGATGGTGGAGGAGGGGTTCACTTCTGTGGTCTGGTAGTCTTCTTTGACTTGGTTGGAAGACTACTTTTGGTCGAGGTCTGGTCTAAGTCCACCTTCACTTGCGGGTGAGTGAGGGTAGAGACAGGGCGAATGCCGAGTGACTTGATCGGTTTAGATTGGGTAGATGCAGGTTTAGAAGCGGGGGTTTGGTCTTTGTTCGGAGTCTTGGGAGATTTTACCTTGGGAGGATTGGCAGTATGAGACGAGAGGGCATGGGAATGTTGAAGAACTTTGAGACGCTCCCACAATCCACGATGCTCCACTTTCCTTGAAGGGAGAAGTTCTAATTTCTCCACTAGTCAAGAAAATGGTTGAGAGGATGTTGGATGAGGTTTGGATTCTTGAGAAGATGTGTTAGGTGTGGCAGTAGTCTCAGACCCAAGGTGTGTGGGAGTTATAACTAGATTGTCATTGATTGAAGAAGATGGAGAGTCAGGTTCTTCTCTTGGTGGAGAAGGAACTAGAGAGTGTGACTCCTCAAGCAGGTAAAGGGCAGGGATTATGGTGCCCTCTACTTGCAATCGAGTAGGTAAGGTCAGGTCCTCCATAGGTAGAAGAAAGGAGGATGGTGAGACCGGTGGTGCCGATAAGGTTGAGGCATCCTCCAAGATGAGAGAGGTTGACGGAGAACTAACTGGAGAAAGAGGTTCATCCACACGTGATGGACTGGTAGATGGACTAACCTCTTGAGGTTGGTCAGGGATGAAGGGCAAGACCGTATTGACTGTTCAAATGTCGTGTTCATGCGTGTTGTCAATCAAGGTCTGGACATTATTTTGGGTTGGTGGATGATTGAGGAATGGTTGCTTAAAGATGTTGATGCCCTAGTTTGGAGGTGCATTGGGATTATCTAGAACAAGCTCACCCTTTTCAAGCATGTCTTGGATTATGTTTTTAAAGGTTTTACAGTTTCTCGTGTCATGACCTTTGACACGATGGAAATTGCAGAAGTCATTTTCCCTATACCACGCAGGGATGGTGCATGAGGGATCAAATTGTGGTGGTGGTCGAATCTGGGGGAGGTTGAGAATCCCCTGTTTAACAAGTTTTTCCAGTATAGACGCGTATGATTCTCTAAGAGGAGTATACTGTCTTTGTACGTATCTCTGCTAGAATTGATGGGTGGCGCTCTGAGATGTGGATGGCTCAGGTTGATTGGTTGAAGAGGACGAAGGTCTAACGACCACAGTGTTAGCTGAAGCTTTAGACTTAGGATTGGATGATGAAGGTTTAGAAGAAGAAGAGTCATTGGTCTTAGAGTTGGGATTCTTGCTCTGCAACTTGACTTTATTCTCCTCGATGGCACGTAATTCAAGTTTACAGTCCATTGTGAAGGCTTCATCGAAGGTATGGAAGGTCTGAACTCTTAAAGTGGAAGAAATATGTTTGGTGCAAGCTCGGGAGAATAGTTCAATAAGTTTAGGTTGAGGTAAGGAAAAGGAGAGTTGATTGATGAGGCCTCTCCAGTGAGCAACGAAGTCAGCTATTGATTCATCCTCGAATTGGCTGATAGTGTAAAGGTCCGTGATCAAGACCTTCTTGGTGATGTTAATGGAGAAGTGATCAAGAAAGAGCTGGGCCAACTGTGCAAATGTGAAGAGGGAATGGTTGGCAATAGAGCTGTACCAGTCAAGCGTAGTGCCAAAAAGGGACATAGGAAATGTGCCCAAGAGCAATGCATCATCATGGGCAATAAGGTAATAGGCATGTCTGAATGCTCATAAGTGTTGTTATGGGTCTTCCTTGCTTTGAAAGCGAGAAAATTTGGGAAGCTCCCACTGGTTGGGGTATGGTCTAATTGGAATGGAAGGATGAATGGGCTCATTGCAAATTTGCTCATATGAGAGAGCATTGCGTGAGTTGGAAATGGAGGTCTCTAAGCTAGACATCTTATCCATCAGCATTTTGATGATATCTACTGATGGATTGGCAGATGGAGCGCCTCCTAGATTATAAGGCGCTTGAAAGATATTGGGAGGGGCGTACGACGTGGTTGGTTGCGTAGATGCAACATATGGGTAGCTGTTTATTGGAGCAAAAGTTGGAGCCAAGGGTATTTGTGTTATGGGGTTGGTAGGCACAAGTTGGATAGGGGCCATCAAGGATGGTTGAGTAGCCACGCTTGTTGACGGGTAAATGGTTACTCTTGTGTTGATAGGTGCAAGAGTAGGGGAATAGAGACTAGTAGGTTTTGGAAAGGTGTGGGGTTTGGTTGAGTGACTTGAGGTTGAGGGAGTACCGGAACCCCCATAGAGGTAGGTTTAGAAGGAGTGGCCACGTTTTGAAGGTAAGACACGGTTTGGTTATTGGTGGAGGTGTTGTCTAGTGGTTGAATTGTAGGTGTGGTTGATGTGATTCTTGTCTCGACTAAGGAAGTCGGCATCCCATAGATTTGGTTGCCTAGGGAGTCTTGCGTTTGGCTATGTGCGAGATAGTTTTGTAAGGCTTTGACGTTAAGGTCCAAGAATCGTGCAAAATCTTGGTCCCCTTCTGGGACAATAGGAGTCTGAGGCGGGCCTAGGCGAGTAGGAGTTCTTTCAGTCTCTGAGTGGAACTCCATTATAGGACTGGTTATAGATGGTGAAGGTAGAAGCGATTGTTGACTAGCGTGGTAAAGAAGGGCCTTGGTTTGACTGTGTGTCAAAACCATTCAAGGCAAGAAAGGGTCAGGTTTTAGAAAACTATGTTTTTTCAGTCTCAAAAAACCAGAATGAATGTTTAGACAACCAGAAAGTTGGATTTTAAGCTTGCTGTTTTTGGAAAAAAGAAAATGGACAGAGACCGACGTCGGTATAAAAATCGATGTCGGTTAAGAAGACTGCCGATGTCGATCAGATGACCGATGCCAGTGCAGAAAAGTTGCCAACGTCGGTTACAAAATTGATGTCGGTTACTGTGTTTTCTAGAAACTCAGAAAAAAGTTTTTGGAAATGAAGAAGACGTCCTTACCAGCTCAAAAAAAATAGATAAAAATAGAAAATATGATGATGACAGATAGATCCTAGCGTTAAATCCCTAGAAACAATTTTATTAAGATTGTGTGGCTTATGCCTTAATGTGATGTTTGAGGAGGTTGGCTGTAAGAAGGGTCCTAAAATAGGTAATCTAAAGATGGTTTCAGGTATGTTAAGTCACTCAAAAGTCTGTATTAGGTTCCGTACAAGCCTGGTGCTAAGGAGCAAGCTCCCCTCACTTCACGATTCTAGTGGTTAGCTGGTTTCGCTTAGCCAAAATATACTTTCCCTATAGTTTAGACTCTGCCAGAGAATAGAGTTGGCTTTCCCCTTGGTGGTGAAATCCAAGTAGGATCACCGGGATGGGTAAGGTATCTGCTGGGTGATGAAATCCCAGTCGGGCCTTGTCTCAAGTGAGTTTGATGTTTAATTGAGTGCTTGTGGTCTGGTTGTGTAACATCAAGTGATCTACGATTTATTCAATATGTGTTTTACTAATTACTAAGTGTGGACTAAGAAAATGCAAGAAAGCAAGAAATGGAATGCAGTATATTTTAAAGCCCCAAATCGAAATGTTAAATTGGAATGAAAACAAGTTTGAGAAAGGGTTGAAGAAAATGATTTTTTGACTAGTCTAGAAATGCAAGAAAAAGAAAGGAAAAGTTCTTTTTATTCCTGCTTATGATGTCTTTTTAGAAAAGAAGAAAGAGGTGAAGAGGAAGAAACCTAATGCACCTAAATGAACAAAGAAGGAAGGGAACCCAAGGAAGGCCCTAAGGGGGTCCCACCGGGCATGCCAGAATGTTTCTATTCAAATTTTGCTTTCAAATTCAAAGGAGAGAAAATGAGAAACTAAAGAAGGAATGGTCAAGGCTTGTATGTACCTGGATATAGTCTGCACACCGTAATCCAGATGTTGTGAGTACTCCTCTTTGGCTGTGGAGGAATGACACTTGAAAGAAGCTGTCAAACTGGTCACAGTCACCGGCGTCGGTTGGTCAAGGTGCTGACGTCAGTTAATCTGCCAACATCGGTTGGGGTAGTGACCGACGTTGGTAGAGGCAAAAGTCTTTGGATGAGGTCTGGTTAAGTCTGTGGTCCATGGACAGGGTCTGGTCAGGGTCTGGGTTTATTTGAGTGGTCTTGAGACAAAGTTTTGGGCTTGGTTGAATGGTCTGGGATCTGGGTCTAAGAGTCTGGTTGAATGGATAGAGTATATGGTCTGACAGAGGACAGAGACAATAGGGAGATGGAGAAGTAAAGATTCAGGTTTGGCTTGGTTAACAGTCTGGTTTGGGGAGAGGGAGTGCTGAATCTAATTCATAATAATTAGAAGTAAATGACTAGAAAACACAAAGAAAACATAGACAATATACTTACCTGTGCCTTGTTGAAGGTGTGCTACTGATGATTCCCATACCCGTTGTTGATGTAGCCTGTGTGGAGAACCTATTGCTGATGGAGAACCTTGAAGCTGTTGCTGCACCTGAGGGAGAGAGTGAGAGGCTTGACTAAGAGATTTTTGTAGATTGATGGATGGTCAAAGACTAAAGATTGAAGGATTCATGATTTGCTTCTGAAATTAGCCGATTGTGATTGGGGTCCGTCTAGGAGTCAGAAAAGTTGGTTAAGTATAACCGACATCGGTGATTCCACTAGCGTCGACCGACACTTGACCAACGTCGGCGGGTTTAGAATGGGAAAAAAGAGCCACCAAGCCTATTTTTCATCCGCCAAGTGCACTATCCGTTGGAGAATGTCAAAGGTTGGGCTAAATATGCACGAGAGTTTGTCAGGCGGTTAGAGAGAAGTAAGAATAGGTCTTGGGTGAGTCATAGGATGGGAATTAGTCCAAGGCGAGGTGTCCTAGGTGAGGTGTCATGGGTGATGTGTCCAAGGAGGGGGGGTTAATTCAAAATAAGTTTATTATTTTAAATTAGTAATTTTTAGGAATGGGTTAGGAATGGACCAAGGGGAAAGGTGACCAAGGGTTAGACACTATTTTGGTGTCTACACCTATGAGAGGCTCCCATTAATGAGGATGAGGGTACCATATGGTATTGATGTATACCTCTCACTAGAAATAAGCACAACATGGGCTACATGATTCACAAATAATACTAGGCCCATGTGAACCACCCTACATCTGGACGTACTGGGGATCTATGTTCATGATTAATATTGGTCTATGGTATGGATAAATTATGTATAGTTAAATACCTATGTGGTCTATATGGGCCATACCTTTATTCTAAGAGGTAGGCTTTGCCAGTGAGAGAGAGGTGTGATCAACCTAGGATAGCTAGAGATGAGCATGGACAATAACCATGCTAAAACAAGAGGGCTAGTGTTGGAAAGAGAGTAACACAATAAAGAGTACCACCACTAAGAGGAGCATGACCTATATGGGTACCATAAAGGCCATCCACACTACCATGTAAGATAAGTGTATTTTCTAGATAACATTATATCTTTATGTTCATCCTAAGTGAGAATATATATGTAACTAACACATATGCTCTATGTGTGTGTGTGTGAAGGAGACCAACCTAGCTAGATTGGACCCTAGGTGGACCACTACTAAGGGATTTATTCCCTGATGTGGTGGAAACACCACTAATAGAGTAGGTACCACATTTATCTATGGGGGTAGAGCCACATAATTAGTTCTAGCATGTGGGTGTATGAGCCTCAATCAAGCTGGTGAGGACATGACATAAGATTCTACAACTAGAGATTGATTCAACATGGCATGAGACATCAGTGGTAAACCACAAGGTAGATACAATAGAAATTAAGGTAAGACTAGTGAGAGCTAAGGTTGAGATTGATTAGCTATGAGTTAAGCTAGCTCAAGAGCATACCAAAAGAGTTAAGGCACTTGGAATGAGGGTAGACTGGATAGATGCAATAGAGGATACTATAGATTGACTAGTTAAGAATCAGAGATCTAGATCTCCACTTGGATTATGAATATCATAGATACCACCTAGTCATAGGCTAACTGGGTATACATATGTAGCCACACACATGGTAAATTTTGGGGACAGTGAGCCCATCTGATGTACCTAGAGAAAAAACATGTATTTTTTATGATAATATACATCCCTTTCTTATGATTATCACATGTGTGTATATGATTTTATGTGTGATATGTATGTTTCATCTGATGTATACTACTATATACAATGTGGTTAGATAATAGATAATACTAACTAAGAACCCACGTGTGCACACATATATGAATGGTATGAAAGGTAGTGGTGAGAGAAGAGAGGAAAGGATCACCTTACCACCATAAGAAACTTTCCTAGAGGGCCATACAAGTGCTATAGGGGCTCTCCTTTGAGTTTTGAGAGATGATATGCTCTATTCTATAGAGAGGCAGTGATAACAAAAGTGTTAAACCAATTGTGATCAAGTTTTCCCTTCTTATAGTTCTCTTGTCAAAAATGAGGATCATATCAGCTACCTTGAAAGGATGAGGGCACCCTAACTTTTGAAATTGGTTATGGTAAACATGCTAGTAAGCATGATTATGCTCAAGAGTAGCAAGGCATCACTCATCTAACTGCTCAAGCTCAGCAAGGAAAGTGACCCATTCTTCCTTAAAATCCAATTGGCATTTAGTGGACCATAAGAATAATGTTTTCTTGTAGAGGAGATGTGTGAGGGGTATGGATTTGTGAGCATATTCCTCAAAAAATGTTTAAAGAAGTTGAGTCTCCCAAGGAATAACTATAACTAAATAAGATTACATGGGAGAGTCATCTCAAGGATTGCCTTGATTTTTTTAGGATCCACTTCAATGCCCCTCTATGAAATAAGGAAGCTAAGAATCTTTCCAATGGAAATTCTAAAAATGCACACTCTTAAAGATGCTTAAATATGATCCTGAGGTCTCATACACACTCATCCCACTTATGGGATTTATCAAAGAGATCATCAGCATAATGCTCAAAAATATTATGGATAAGGTCATGAAAAATATGGGTCATGGCATGTTGATAGGTATCCCTATCTTTCTTTAGATCAAAAGTCATGATGGCATAGCAAAAGGTACCCCACAATGTAGTGAATGCCATCTTGTGCTAATATTTGGGTGCAATCTAGAACTAATTATACATATAGAACCCATCCATGAGGGACATGATCTCAAAACTAATGGTAGAATTAATAATTTGGTCAATCAAAGGAGTCGTAAATTTACCCCTTAGGCAAGCCATATTGAGATCCCAAAATCATGCAAATCCTAACTGCTCCATTTTTCTTGAAAATAAGAACACTATTGGAAGCCCATCGAGGGTAGTCAATAGCCTAAATGAAACCAACTCAGATGAGTTTTACAATCTCAACCTTGACTAACTAGGAGGTTTTTACTACCACTAGTCATTGTTTATAGTGAATAAGGTGGGATATATCATTCATAACAAGGTTATGGATAATTATGTTGGAATTCATGCCCTTCATATCAATGTATTCCCAAGTGAATACATCCAAAAATTCATGTAAGAAGGTGACCAAAACATCCCATTCCTCAAGAGAAAGGTTGGCACTGATCTTAATTATCTTAGGCCTTTTTAAAGTGCCAAGTTTGATATATATAGATCCTTTAACATATATAGTGTTTCCTTCCTTGAAACACTTAAGAGACAGAGGGAGTGATAGGTCTAACACTTCAGGTTCAACCATGAGGACATTCACTGAGGGAATGCCTGGAGTTGTATTTCTAGTGAGGGAGGTCTCCAAACCAAGGTGGTTAAGGGGATAATGGTACTTAAAGAAAGATTTTATGAGCTTGGTGTAATCCTTTCTCTCCTTGAATAGGTTGTGTGTTTTAACATGAATGAAACAACACTCAATATCAAACTCAGCTACTCTAGCAGTCTTAGTGAGAGACATGTTTAGGGAGCCTATACTTTGATGGAAAAAGTGTGATGTAAGGGGGAGCTCAACATCTTTAGAGACATCTTGGAAGAGGTATCCAAAAAAAGATGGGCTGGCCTGATGTCATGGAGTAGAATAGGGAGTTGACTGACACATGTTGGACTCTGAATGGATGAATGTGGATTGGTATTCAGCTAGATCATAATGCTCATCCTTAAAAAATGATATTCAGTAGTAGAAGTGTGGTCACCCACAAAATTCCATAAAGAGATAGCTAAAGCCTTGCTTGAGGGCTTTGTCTTTACATTGAGCACCACCTAAAGATCTAGATCAGCCTATAGAGTGCGAACCTCACCTTCATGAACAATCTAAACCATACAAAATATAGCCAATGTGATAACCTGCATGGTAGTAGTTTAGGTACAACCAAGAATCATGTTGTATGAAATATTGAGGTGTAACACATAAATCTCAATTTAGACCATCTTAGGACCAAAATTGATGTGGATTTTCACATTCTCCATTGCCATAATTATATCATTGTATAAACCATCACACTTATGGAAAGAAACAAAAAGCTTCTTTCGAATAATATTGAGCTCATCAAATACACATGAGCCATGATATTCAAGGTAGCTCATTCATCGATAATGCACCACTTAACATGGCAATCATTAATAAAAGTCTTGATATAGAGAGGGAACCAATCCCTCTTTACTAGAATTGAGGCATCTAGAAAGAAGGATGGGTTAAAAGATAGAATAGGTGGATGAGGGTACTCAGGTGTATCAAATTTAAATAAAAGTCCAATATTATCCTATAGTGTATCCTCATGATAGAGATCAAGCTCATCAAAGATGAGGCCCCTTTGCTTAGGATAAAGGCAAAGTAGGTCCTAGATGGAAATTCCAGTCGAAAGGCCTTGTAAATCCTCTATGACATAGTAAGGACACTATCTATCCTGGGGAGGGATGTTACACTAAAATTTAAACCTAAATTTTAGATTCCCTACCCATGTGGGATAAATAGGAGGCCCAACACTACTAATCTCTCTAGCGAGGTCAGTAGCCTAACCCAAGTGCATGTTGACAAAGCACTCATAACTAGTAGGAGTGATGTCAATAGCAACAATGACCTTGATAGTCTCATTCTTGGCTTTCCCTCTCAAGTCAACCTGAGAAGAGGAGTCAAAAAATGTGGAAGATCAAGAAGGAGAATGTGGGGCCTTAGCCTTTGATTTCTTATTTTTATTCTTCTTATTCTCCTTGTTATGGTCTGGTAGAGGCTCTTTGAACACATCCAAATTGTGGCTAGGATCGTTAAGAAGAGAACTCTACGACTAAGGTGAGGCTTTCCCATTAGAATTTTAAGTGGCACAATTAGCATCATCATGCCCCTTCATCTGATGGTAATTATAAAACTTGGTGGGGTCATAAGGAAAAATTATCTATTGTTTTACTAGACCAAATTTAAAAACCTTATTTTTAGTTGGTTTCTTGTTCATGGCATTCACCTTGTAGATTTTCTTCTTGTCCTTCTTAGGAGGAGAATTAGTGACACCATCATCAATCATGTTCTAGTTATAATCACATGATGATGATGACTTTTGGGAAGGTACAGTCTATATGCCTACATGTACCTCAAACACTTTGATCTTTAGTCACTCAATAAAAACTTCATCATAAGAGGTAGGGTAATTCTTGAGTACTTCAAGGTGAACCTCGTACCTCAATGCTCATGTGAACATATCATAAATCTATTCATTCATGAACCTAGTTCTACACGTATGAATAGTTAAATGTCATCTACACATAAAATCAAAGTTTGACTCACCCTTGGCCTACACCATGGAGGTGAGTGACTAGATGCCAAGGTTAAAAGGTCTATAAATATTGAAATATTGGAGGAAATCATCTAGAAGAAGCTATAAACTAGAGAGAGAATCTAGAGGTAGATTCTAAAACTAGATAAGAGCTTTAGCTCATAGAGAATGAGAAAATAACTTCAAAAATATGCCTTCATCTTATTCCCAATCCATAGATGCCATTATTAATATTATAATATTCTCTATAAAACTAGAGTCCCAAGTCCCATTGAACTTTGGTAGTTCAAGGATAGGAATAGGGAGGGGAATAACATGCACCTAAGGGGATAAAGGATTATAATCAAGATCCTCATTAGCACAATTGATAGTAGGTTGGTAATGAGCTCCAAGAGGGGTCTCATGATGGTAATTATTTTACCTATGCCTATAAGCCTCATCATAACCATGGTCATGAAGATCATGATGCTAAGGTGGCTCCTGATAAGGAGGATAATCATAACAAAAATCATCTCTATGGCCATGAGAAGTGTGATAGTCCTCATGAGGCTGATGGGAAGATGTGGAATGCTCATGGAAATGGTCATGATTACCAAATTCTCCATGATGTTGGTCATGTGCCATTAAATCAGGATCAATCAATGGTCATTGAGACTCATGATACACATCTCATGAGTCTCTAGTCTGTAAATGGTGATCAAAATCAATATGCTCATTAAACACTCTAAAAAAGGGCTAGGAGGATGGGAATAACCCTCATGATTAAGATATCTTCCCAAGTTGGAATACCTATGATCCATATCATTGATATGTGGATGCTCTTACAAAAGAGTTTCCTGCCAATAAAAAGGTGGGGAACTTGCATTAAAATTGGTTGAGGCACTCAACATTGAATGGGTATGACCTCTATCTCTAAAGGATGCATGCCATCAAATCCTAGGGGGAGAAGGATGAACTTCGTTCACCTAAATAAATATATGTAAATCATCAATTATTACACACAACTCATCTAGTCTTAATTGGGCAAGAGGATCCTCATCACCTTGAGCAGGTACGTGAGATATAACACAAGGATGAGTAAAGACATCATCAAATGAATGAAGCTTGAAATGGTGAAAAAGAGACTAAGATCATTGGTTATAATATTTACAATATTATTCCCTTTCAAATATGAGATGGTGTATACTACCATGCTAGATCAAGGGAGGATCATGGGTCCTATGGTGTCTATGGTGTTCTATTGCAGCCATAGCCTACTCATTAATGGGCTCAAGGATGAGACCCTAAATCTGATGGGAGTGACATCCCAAGGGTGGGAGGTTAGCCATGGGTGTAATGAAATAAGAGCAACATGAAAGTTAATATAAAAGTCAAATTGAAGGAGAACTAATAGGGAGAATAACACAAAACCACATTAGAATACAATAACCAAGGTGAGAGCCAAAACATAACTGAAAGCAAAGCCTAATAGTTAAAAGAGGGTATTTGGCTAAGAGAGATCTAAATGGGATAGACCTAGCATGAGGCCATATGTGAGGTCCCATCGAGCATGCCAATATGTAGCTCCAAGAATCTAAATAGAACCACCAATGTTTGGAAGGGTGCTAAATCAAACCACTAAGAGGCTAGAAGGCTCAAGATTTCTATGGGCTATATGTGGTCTATAGTGGTTATTGATTTTTCCATCTTCTAATAGGCTATAGATAGAACTGTAAACTAGGTTAGGGATAGTATAAACGAGTGTACAAAGTATGCAAAAACTTCTATCAGATCTAACCATAATAAATCAAGTGAATAAAACTATATTATGGGTTGTAAAAACAATATGAAAGAAACAATTTTGAATGAAGAGAGATGACCAATGAAATCTAAATATAGCAACTAAGGCACTTTGAGGCCAAATGAAAGATGTTTTCAGCAATAAATACATTTTCAAGCAAGGGTTCAATAACATGCCTCTTCTATATTTGAGGTACCTTTCTAAATCAATACTACTATTTTCTATCAATGCGATATTTCTAGTTTTAACAAAAGAGAGAGAGAGGGCTTGTGCAAGTTTTCTAGTTTGTTTTGAGCATATAGAATCCTACCATGTAATGAGAGATGTTTCCAATGCAATAATAACATGTAATGGTAATTATTTAAATCAATGAAGATATATTGTAACCAAATACAAATGCATAAACTTCAAAAATTATTCTAAATCATGCATAAAACAACTAATTTGCTAAAACCAAAGAAACCCTAGCATGTATACTACTGCAAATAAATAAAGAGTTTAATTTTTCAAAGAAAAGTGCCCTCATATTAAACTCAATATAGATGTGAAAAATTTATACTAACCTATCATCCAATCTAGGAGGTAAGAGAGGAAGAAGATCAGGCTATGTATAGGCTAAGTCCTAACCAAGAGCCAAAAGTTATGGAAGAGATGAAAGAGAAGCCACCAATCTCTGAGAGCTAATACAAGGAACACAAAAGACAGGTGTAATGGATTCTTGAAGAGGTAAGGATAAATTCATAAGATTTAGGAACACTATCAATAGTAAAGAGAATCACCAATAGAAGCAATATCAGAATTGGGCATCCCTTTTCATAAAGAAAGTAATTGTGCCAAGAAAGAATAAAGAGAGATTCAAGGAAGCAACCAAGATTTTAGTATGAATGATAAATGGAGATGATCAGAGTAGACATGTAGAAAAAGTCGAGTGAGAGTGAATAGAGAGTTAATAAATTAGGAAATGCACCTATATCCAACCCTAATCTGTCAACAAGTCAAAAACTAGCTATTTATGATTGTTTTGGACCAAACTAGGCAATTTTCACAAATTTTGCCTAGGCACCTAGGTCATGGCTTTCATGAAAAACACATGTGGCCTAGGTTGTGGGTTTTCTCCCTAAGCCATGGCTTAGGTCAAATAGGTCCCTAGGCTAGTCAACAGGTTCTCAAAAGGGCCCTAGAGGGTCCCTAGAGAGCCCATTTGGCATGAGAAATTGTCAAGATGGTTAGAAGGTAAGAATAGTGTGTGAGAGAGCTCCAAGCAAGTGGCATATGAATTTGAGTGGGAGAACTAGGGTTAGTAGTTTTTATGTGAGATGATGTGTAATTATATTGAGGAGTAAGGTCATGGGAAGTATGATTACATATACATCCCCCTACATTAATAGTGTTTGGTAGTTCACTTGCTATGAATTTAAATTTAAGTTAATGGCTAGATTTTCTCCCTTTATTTCTAAATCTATAATTAAATTTAGATCCCATGATCCTCTACTACCATCTACATATAGCAATGTTAATGGGATGTTTGTATAACTATCCAATTGGGTCCATCTTCCCATTATATTAATGTCCAACATATGGTAGGCACATGATCACATTTTTTAGAGGTTTTTTACCTAACTTATGCCTTTTACACATGACTTCTACTCATTAGTATTCCTATTGATAGTTGTTACCTAGGCATGGCTCTATACCCCATATTTATCTCCTAGGTTAGGTAATGTGTCACTTAGGGACATGTGGCATATTTAGATAGGATTTTGAATTTCATATGTACTTAATTTTAAGCTTCTTAGGGCCTTAAGTGGAAACTAATTCATTATCATATTAGGTGACATGGTGCCTTCTCATTTATTCAGGATCTCTCAAGCTCTGACATCTTATATGGGTATGGGTGTTGGTTGCTCTACCTCTTGGTAATGTGGTACCTTTCTATTTAGTTGGGCTCTCTTAGGTTTTGACATCTATGACAAGTTCAGGGGACTAGCCACTCTGATTTATGGTGACATGGTGCCTTACCATTTGAGAAGGGTTGTAACATCATTGATAGGTCTGTGTGACTAGCTACTATAACTCATGGAGATGTGGTACCTTCCCATTTAGCTAGGTTCTCTCAGGCTCTAACATCTCTAACAATTTTAGGGGATTGGTTTCTTTGACTCATGGTGATGTGGTGCCTTCCCATTGTAATGGGCTCTCCTAGGCTCTAACATCTCTAATAGGTTTGGTCAAATAGATTTTTTGATGTGCAGTGACATGGAGCCTTCCCATTTAGTCATGATCTCTTAGGCTTTGGCATCTCTGATAGGTTCAAGGGACTATCTATTTTAACTCATGGTGACTTAGTACCTTACCATTTTATTGGGCTCTCTAGGGATCTACCATCTCTAATAGTTTTAGGGTACTAGCCATTCTGACTTATGGTCACATGGCACCTTCCCATTTAGTTGGGATCTCCCAAGATTTGACATCTCTTACAAGTATAAAGGATTGGCTACTCTGACTCATGGCAACTTCCTCTCCTAGGTTTTGATGTCTCCAATATGTTTGGGGTACTAGTTACTCTAACTCATGGTGATGTGGTGTCTTCCCATTCGATCAGACTCTCCCAAGCTATGACATCTTGAATACAACTGAGGGACTGGCCGCCATGACTCATGGTAACATAGAACCTTCTCATTTGGCTAGGCTTTCTTGAGCTCTAACATCTATAATAGATCCTATGGATTGGCCACTCTAACTTGTGGTGACATAGTACCTTCTTATTTGGTTGGGCTCTATGAAAGTTCATGAAATGACTAAGTAATAAAAATAAAAGGAATGTGATAAATTAAAACTTACTTGTCAAATACAAAGATCTCATTTTGCCATGAAGTATAATATGTCTATTATTTCAAGAATGTAATTAGACTCCAAGAGATTCAAGTGAAAATCAACCTACAATATTAGTTCCATTATTTATAAAAAAGAACAAACACTCCTTGATTTTAAGGAGAAATAAAAGAGGCCCATTACTACTTGTAGAATCAAGACAATGCATCTTTCAAAGGTTTGATCAGACATCACTAACAAGAATAAAGGAAAGGACCTTGAATCTCTGGTTCATGATATTTTTAGAGGAGTCCCCCATTTCAAAAAAAAGACGGTGTATTGGCCACAACAATAACATAATGAACAAGACCATAAAATAGATATAAAATCTCACATGAATTTTACCTTGTCAAAATTGATGTCCACTTGTTGGCATAATAGATTTTCTTTCTTTATCTATGGTATTAAAGACGTTAATCAATGTTTCTCCATATTGGTATCACTTCTCCAATGGCCACATGTGGCTTTTCTTTGCTTTATTTGGCTTGGTGTGAAGCTCGATATCAATTTGGCATTATAACATTAACTTAATGGCTTCTTGAAGGCATTACTATAGAATAACCTTACACACAAAAGTTTGTTTGGGTAGAGTGAGGGAAGGCACTTGTATTTATAAGTCTCAAAACTAACTCTAACCCTACAAAGGTTAGGTCTAGTTCAAACTTTGGTTTAGTCTAAAAGTAACCTAGGTTGAGTTTAGGTTAACCCTAGGTTGCGTCAAAGTAATCATGAAGGCTTGACAACTTATTTTAGTTATTTTTAAGTAATGAAAAATCATAGGAGATATTTATGAAGTTGTGACTCAACTTTTCTTTAATTTTAGGAATTAATAAAACACTTTATTATCTCCCTTTACTTTAACCTCGTGTTTATTGAAAAAATCCTTTTTTAGATAAATGTAATTATTTAATTCAATTTAGAATTTTTACTTAAGAAAGTTAATTGAGATTTTATTTTTAATAAATGTTACTTAGTACTTTCTAGATTTTTGGAAATTATTTTAAATGTTCTAAATTAATATATCGATAGGACAAGAATGTCAAATTACTAGGTCATAATTTGACTAGGGTTGAAACTAAACTAGGTTATTGGTGCATAGAGGGTAATACCCCAAATAAGAAAGGCTCACCACATTTCTAAGCAATTAAATCCCTTATGCATTTGAATTTGGGAAATTTAGGTGATTTATAAGTTTAAATTGTGTCATTTACTATAATTTAATTGAATCCTATTTTAGGCATGAAATTAGCTAAAATTGAGTGTCTACAGTGGCCATCGTACATCTAGAGCACTCTACTTTTCATTTTCATTACTTAAACACTCTCACCATTTTAAGAGTGTATCTTTTCCTATTTATTCTATATTATCATGCCTACTTTTCATAGCTTTTATTTTATCTCATATCCTAGGTAGAACTACATTAGCTTTAAGTCCACATAAACTATGTAGGTACACTTGGATGCATGAGGCATCTCAAGTTAGCTCATATAATCTTCTTCAATATTTTCTTCACACTCACTATTTTACAAGTAATTTTTACTTTATGCTCTCACCATTTTGTGAGACACATTTGTGATAATTATGAATTTGAAATTGATGCACTAATGAACACTCATATTCTCTTATGCTCTCATCATTTTGTGACTAATCATTACCTAGCCAATAGGCATTATGAATTCTATGCACTCCACTTTACATTTTCATTTCTTGAATAATCTCTCTTTTATAAGTACAAAATTTCATATTTATTCTCTATTATCATATTCCTACTTGTCATCACTTTTATTTTATCACATATCCCTGGGAGAATTAAATTTGGCCTAAAGTCCATAGGACTATGTAGGCATTTTCCACTTCCATTTGGGCATTTGGAGTTAGCTCAACCACCCTTTTCCTCTTATTATATTCCCCTTATTATTATAACTAATTTATTCTCCTCTTAGAATAGGGAAAAAATATCCAAAGGGTAACACCTTATTTATTAGATACACAATTATTGATTGATTATGTTGAGTTCTTTATCTTACTTACATTGTGTTTTACATGTTTCATTTATTGAGTTTTTTTTTGAGTGTTGTATAAATACAAATAGTTTACATTTGAGTCTTACCTCAACTTGGGCTTGAGTTGTTTAATTTTGTATTTATATTTTTTTTATTGTTTATGTTGGGTAAATCTTGTTAGAACCTAAGTCTTGATTATCCATATCTTCATTTTAAGTGGTTTACAATTTGTGTTTGTGTTGTTTAATGTTTATTTATTTTGTTTATTTTATTGATTGGTTGTGTTTAATATATTTTTTATTACACTTATGTCTTGATATTTTATATCTCTATTCTAAGTTATTTTCACTTTATATTTAATTGTTTTAGTTACTTGTTATGTTTAGGTATAATTTATTAAAAACTTGAGTCTTACCCCTACTTGGGATTGATTCATTTACTTTTGTATGTAGACTATATATATATTACTTGTTTATTTTTTTAAGTGTTTTTTTAATATAATTTGTCTATTTATATTGTTTATTTGTTTTCTTGATTGTTTGTGTTTTATATAGTCTTGTTTCCACTTGAGTTTGGATGATTTGTGCCTTAACTTTAAGTTGGTTACATTTTGTGTTTAAATTGTTTCTCTTATTTATTGTGTTTGGTACGTTAGGTTTGACACTCACATCTGGATATTTAATATCTTATTTTTAAGTGGTTTACATCTTGTATTTTCAACTTTTTATTCTTTTTGTTTTGTGTTTTGAGTTTAGATATGTTTTTTTTTCAACTTAGATTTTGATAATTTATCATTATCTTAAGTTGTAAATATTCACATTTGAATAGTTTCATGTGTAATATGGCATATAATGTTATTATAAGTTATTCATACTTATGATACATAATTTCAATTTCAAAATTAAACAAAAATAAGTTCTCAAGATCGTACATAAAAATGTTAGGCCAAAATACATTCCTGCAAGAAATATCCAAGACCTAATCATAATGGGATCATATAAACACAACATGTCTATACCTATGATACCTAAGGATGTGCATCTCCTGAAGTAAGCATATAACATATAGTCATACTACATGTATATCCATAAGATAAACATAAGTCCAAAATGAACTCATGATACAAAAGACAATAGAATCATGCCAATTAAATACACATCAATATCTATGTTCTGATCAACATCTAATATTATAGTATTACAAAAGCAAAGAGCATCACAAAAGAATATTAAGAATCCATATACAATGATACATGATCCAAAATTAATGTCGTGTGTGTGTGTGTGTGTGTGTGTGTTTGTGTGTGTGTGTGTGTGTGTGTGTGTGTGTGTGTGTCTGTGTGTGTGTGTGTGTGTGTGTGTGTGTGTGTGTGTGTGTGTGTGTGTGTGTGTGTGTGTGTGTGTGTGTGTGTGTGTGTGTGTGTGTGTGTGTGTGTGTGTGTGTGTGTGTGTGTGTAAGTTTATAAATTTTGATAATGTATACATCTCATCTACAATGACAAAAATGTGGAGCTAAAAAGATAAAAAATTCAATTCTGGCTCACCCCATCTCTAGGGGGACTATGATCAAATCTCTATCCTATACTAGGTGTTGGTGATGATGGTGACCTTGGTGGTAGTGGTCCCATCACTACCCATTGTAGAGTAAATTATTTCACTAAACACTTTGAATCAGTAGTGTATTGAGATTTGGAAGTCTTACTAGTTCACTATCTCCAAGAATACTCTTTGTAAGTAGGTTCCCTCTAATCCAATAGGACTTCTACCTCATGAAAATTATGGTAGTAGTAAATCTCATCCTTCACATGTAGGACATCATCCTTCACATGTAAGACATTATCCTTCATGTAATCATATTGGCCAATACTCTAGACATACCACCATCAAAAAAAAGCTACTAAACCTCATCTATCTCTACATAGAGCCTTTGTACATCTACTTGAGATCTATCACACTCACCTATGACTAAAAATAAATCTACATCTCACATTTTTAACTATGTTTAGATCTCAATCAACTAAGCTTGTACACCTATCAACTAAGCCAGCTACCCTCTCAAAATGGTAATATCTAAATCTCAAGATGTGATAATACCCTATAGCCTAGTTGTCTCACTTTGGACCATGGCTAGCTTAGTTCATAACACTAACACATCCTTCTCAAATTTGGAAATATATGTTAAGCATAATTTGATCACACACTATAATCTATAAATTATTACCTAATCATTAATTGATCAACCTAAGATGGAGGGCCTAGCCTCTCCTATTTCTTCACTAGTATCAATCTTCATTCCTAAACCAAAGGGACCAACCTCTCCTAAACCTATAATAATCCTTATGCTATAGGCCTCAACATTTATTGTCCTTATACCATAACTTCAATCCCCACCTACCACCTTGGCCATGTTTATATTTTTCTAAGGACCTTGTTCTCCCTCTCCATCCCCATATCTATCACCACACTATACAAATGATAGTTATAACTGGTGTTGTGTTATATGTTACACAAGCATCTAAATGACCTACTGAGATGGCTACTATAATGAAAGATAAATTATCTATAGGGGAATATCTTGGGGTATCTATAGATATAAGAATATAAATGGAATCACTAATGTTTAGTAGGGGGTACACATGGTACTTAAAAAAAACAACTAAGAGGCTATAAGGCCCAAGCCTTCTATGGGCTATAGGAGATCTATAATGGTTATCTAGTTTGCCAGCTTACACCAAGATATAGATAGACTTGTAAACTAGGTTATGGATAACATGATCAAGTGCATAAAGGACATAGGTATCTCTAGCAGATCTAACTATAGTAAATCAAGTATCTAAGACTATAAATTCAATTGCATACAAATTATGGAAATAATAATGCTAAATAAAGAGAGATAACAATTGATATGTAAACTTAAACTCAAAGTCACTTTTAGGCCAAATGAAAGATGTTTTAATAAATAATGACATTTTCAATCAAGGGTTCAAGATCATTCCTAATCTAAGTTTGAGCTATATTTTACTTTCAACACTATTGTTCTCTAACAATAAAATTTTGTAGTTTAGCAAGAGAGAGAGAATTTTTATGTGAGTTGTATAGATTGTTTTAAGCATGTAGGATCCTACTATATAATGAAAATGTTTTAAATGCAATCATAAAATATAATGGAATATATTTCAAGTAATTAATATATTATTAACCACATATAAATGCATAAACTTAAAAAACTACTATAGAAAATACCCTAAACAAGATAAAACACTAAAATAAATCAAACCCTAACATGTATATTATTGTAAACAAACAATAATTTAAATTTTAATAGAAAATTTAACTCATATTAAACTCAAAATAATTATGAAAACTTTATACACCTATTATCTAAGATATAAAGTAAGAGAGGAAGAGGATCAGGTTGTGTGTGAGATGAGTCCAGACCAAGAGCCAAAAACTATGGAAGAGGTGAAGGAAAAACTACCAATCTATGAAAGAGACAATGCAAGGAGAAAAATAATAGGTGAAATAGAGTCTTGAGTGTGCAAGGAGAAACACACAAGCTTTAGGAATATTTTAGAGAGCAATGTGAATCACCAGGATAAGTTGTAAAATAGTAGGGCATCCCCGATCATAATGAAAGCTATTGTCCCAAGCATGAACCAAGAGAGATTCAAGGTGACAGACAAGCTTTGAGTGTGATGATCAAGTGGGAGTATAAAATCAAAATTTAAGGAGAGAGTGAAGAGATATGCTCAAATGAATTATAAAAGGGTATATATTTCAACCCTAATTCACCAAAAGACCAAAAATTAGTGATTTTTAGCCATTTGGGCTCAAAATGAGTACTTTTTCACACATCTTACCTAGGTCATACCCTTGTATGAAGGAATTTCATGGCCTAGGCCATTTTTTTCCTCCCTAATCCATGGTTTGGGTCAAAAGGCCACCTACAGTGGTCAATAAGTCTCTAAAAGGGTCTTGGGAGGTACTTAGAGAGCCTGTCTAGCACAATAAAAGTCTAAGATGGATTGAGGATATATACGGTATGAAAGTATGATGTGAGAAAGGTCTAAGTGATTGATAGATTCCTTTAAGTAAGATAACCAGGGTCAATATTCTACACATGAGCTGATGTGAAATCATAGGGAGGAGTAAGGTCATGGGAAGTATGATTATATATGCCCCTGAGGTACAAGTACTCAGTGTTCAAATGTATAAGGAGTGTTGTGCAGTACCCAAAAGCCACACAAAATAAAAATAAATAAATAACTAAAAATATAAAAGAGAACATTACCTACACTTACTAGATAAGGATGGTGATAGAATAAGTTGATGGCATGATCCATGATGAGAGTGAAAATACTGCATAATCCAAATCTAACTTCAAATTCAGCTTTAGCTCTTGTAAATAAAGGACATAAGTGATATCAAATCAAATCATATAATCCAAAATGACATTCACCAAGGCATCAAACTTAGTGTTCTCCTTGTGAGGGATATGGGTGCACTAGATGTCCTTGAAGAAGGATATCAAATTGTGTGCCAACTTGAAGAGGGGGAACAACTTAGAGCTAAGGATGACCCAAGGACTGATGAGTTGAGACATAGCTAAGAGTGATTCAAATGATAAATTCACATAACATGTCCCTAACTCATTATCATTATTCAAGGTATTAATTATTGTGTGATACTCATCTATATTGGTCATCTCACTGGTAAGGAGGTAACCAACTTCAATAAGCTCATAGTTCCATGGGTCATCGATAATCCAAGTAGTAGTGGTAGGTCCTAGGTTACTTTGAATACAACCATTAATTTGGATTACCACTAAGAGTCTCACCATGATGGGGTTCAGGGACATAAGAAGTGTAAGTATCATCTCAACATAAAGCAAGACAAGCAAGTTACATAAGGGAGACAAAGAACACAATTGAGTCATAATCGAGGGCTAAAGACCAATGCTGACTATGGGATGAGGTGATGAAGGGTGGTAGGGTGTCCATAAAGTGGTAAATATTGGTCAATGAAGACAAGATCAAGTCTTACAATAACCATAACCATGAACCCATACCTAAAAGAACCACAGTGAAAGAGGGAAAGGGAGTCAATAGGGATTAACTATGAATGAGCAAAAAAACTACTGATTCAAAGAAGAAAAAAGATCAATTTCTATCTCAAGGTGTACCTCAACAAGGATTACATAGGCCTAATAGGCCAAATGACCTAGGGGTCTAAAAGATTGGAACGGTCCCAAAACATACCTAAGGAGGCCTCAAATAGAGAAATAGACCTCACCATTGCACCTAAAATGTGATAAAACCCTTGAGATGAAGGTTTGGTAGGTCCAAGAGTAATAATAGAGTGAAATAGAGGCCTAGAAAAGTAAAAAATAAGGCTATTGGCCTAGGCAAACCCATGGCCTAGTCCACTACCAAGCTATGGGGGCCATGGCCTAGCCCACTGTTAGGCTATGGCTTGGCCCAAAAACCCATGGCTTAGGCCAAAAATAGGTTTGAGGAGACTAGCAGGGCACATAAATTGCCAAGAAAGGAGTGAGAGGGGGGACAAGAAAAACATATTGTTTAAACATGTTTATCTTATTTAAATGTGTTCACAACTAATCTAAGGTCATGTTTATCTACTATATATATGCAAGGAGTTAGGGTGCTAGAGGCAGGAAAGGCACCTCAACTAGTAGAACTATCACTACTATGTGGGGGCCAACCATGAGAGAGTGTCTCAATTCCAACCATAATGAGAGGAGAGGAAGGGTGGTAAGAGGCCCATGAAAGATAAAGACAATCTAAGTAAGGTTGGATCAAATCATAATTAACCATAACCACTAACCTACCTTACAACTAAGAGAAGGATTCAGGGAAGGGTTAATTGTAAGCAAGAACACTACCAACTAAAAGAATCAAAAGACTCTAATTCTATCTCGAGGTACATCCAAGAAGGAGTGAATAAGACAAATGGATATGGAGACCTATAAGGTCTAAATATGGATGCCACAAAAGGGGTAATCCATAAAATGGGGGCTTGGGGAGGGTGTTTTGAGCTTGAAGGCTCACCAAAGTATCACAAGCCCAATCCCATGCCTACCCCTAAAGAAAGGCCACCATTTCACCCTAACTAGAAGCCAACCCAAAAGATAGGCCATTTTTTAGCTTAAAAATAAGCCAAATAATAGGGAAAAGGTGGAAAGAAGGATATGGAGCATCCATATCCTTAGGTTCACCAGTCATGACCCAAAACACAAGAATGCTACAGTGGAGTCATTATTGGTGAACAAGACCTTTGAACCTAAATGAGTGAGAGGATGATGGCATGTGAGATGTGTGGGCATGAGATTCTTGTAAGCTCTCCCCTCGTTGATTGAGTTACATGTAATACCATGGATGGAATAGTACTCAAGAACTAACTCTAGTAATCTTCATGGGAGATGCATTGAGAGCATCGATACTCTAATGGGAGAAGCATAAAGAGAGTGAAAGTTTGACATTTAGGGAGACATATTGAAAGAGGTCACTGAGAAGGGAAGATCCACCTTGGAGATGTAGGGTAAGAGAGGGAGTTGGTTGATGCATGTCAAACTCTAAAGGAGTAAATGTTGCTTGATGATCAGTTAGATCACAACATTCATCTTTGAGAAAGTGAGACTCAAAATTATGGGGGGTGTGGGAGTCCATAGATCCCCATGAGGAGACAGATAAATCCTCACCCAATGGTTTTGTATTTATGTAAAGTAATTCCTAAGGATTTGGGTCATCTTCTATGGTAATAACCTCACCTTCATGCACAAACTATACCATGAAAAATGTGGCCGATGTGATGGCCTACATGGTAGTGGGATGGCCACGAATCATGTTTTATAAAAGATCTAAGTCTAACACACAAAACTCAATCTTGACTATCTTGTGGCCAAACTTGACCTAAAACTTCACATTCCCCACTGACATAACTATGTTGTTGAAACCAATGCAATTGTGGTGAGAATCAAATATCTTATTTCAACTAATCCTAAGATTTTTAAACACACATAAGATCATGATATTCAATGCAAATCCTTCATCAATGATGTACCTCTTAATACAATAGTCATCAATAGAGGTCTCAATATAGAGAGTGAATCAAGCCCTCTTTCTAATAACTAAAGTGTTTGGCAAAGAGGCAAGGTCAAAAGATAGTATGGGAGGTCAAGGGTGCTCGAATGTGTTGGAGTTGAAAAGAATTTCAACATCATCCCATAATGGACCATCATGAGAGAGACCAAGCTCATCAACTGTGAGGCCCCTTTACTTAGGGCAAAGGCAAAGAAGGTCTCAAATGGACATCCCAGTTGAGAGGCCCTCTAACTCCTCTATTATGGAGTAAGGATGTTGTCTAGTTTGGGGAGGGATTTTATGTTGATGGTCAAATTTAAATTTGGGATTCCCTACCCTCGTGCGTTAGATAGGAGGCCCAACACTACTAGTCTCTCCAATAAAGTCACTAACCTAACCTAAGCATGTGTTGACAAAGTACCTATAGCCAATAGAGGCTATGTCAAAATAATGTAAGAGATATTGAAACCTTTGAGATACTAGGACCCATGAAATAATGTAAGACAGTATCTTAAAAAATATAAGAGAAAAGTAAGGATCAAATATGGCCATAAACCTTATTACCATGACAACATATTTATGAATGTTAAATATGATGTTGATTTGGTAATAAGAATGCATAGAGCCAATATTTATATTATTTTGGTATAAAGGATCCAATATGATCCCACCATCACCAAGGATGATGCTAATATGATTAAAAAGTAGGAATGTATTTCCAAACCTATCCATAGACCCCCTCCTTAGGTAGAAGAATAAATACAAGAACAAGTTATCCCATCAGGGGAAGCTTATATTGAATAAAGAGCTTTAACACCTCCAAGATCCCTTATATATTTTAGTTTTTCATGAATGGTAATGTCACTGGAAAAATATTAAACTTGGAATGCCTTTGAAAGGTACTATAGGCACCCCTTCCCAGACATTCCACATAAGCAAGACATGGTAAATACATGGCTTCAGAATAGTAATATTAGTATCAATTTACAGGAGTGGGATAACAACCCCATCAAATTTTATGTTTAGGGACCTACCTCAACCATTAATATTTCAGTCTTTAGGCTAGGGGTGAGAATCACCAGGCTCTACTAAATAGTATATATGATTTTTTGGTCATCACTTATGTTAATGAGGTATGGGTCCCTTTGTTAGATATGATTTTAACTTGTAATAAAATCATTACATTAGGGGATATCATTAGCTCTATTCTAATTTTAAAAGTCACCTATCCTAGGAGTTCCCCATATGGGAACTTATTTATGATATCCTACGTGGTGGATGTGGTGACTGCAATAGTGCATCCATCTTATGAGTAGCCTTGGAAACCATATCTTGATTACCCTAAAAATAGGATATTTGATTATTTCAATGTTATTAATGTACATAAGTTCAAGAAGAACATAAAGAGGCTGACATAGACCTTATATCCCATGGTGTATTAAGTAATTTATGATAATAATATGCCTAGGATCTTAGACCCCATCAATAAAACTATTTATAATATGGGTGATTACTAGTTATACCCCAAGTGTACAATAATAATAATTGAAGGTAAAAATATACATCCTTTATACTTACCAAGGATTGTGCTTAACAAAGTGGATGAATAAGAGATTGTTAAATTGAGAAAGGATGAACAAATAGTGGTCCATCTAACTCCTTTTAGCATTGATAGGATGCAATATATAAGGTGGGAACACCTTCACTTTTTTGGGAGAATTAGGGCACATTATGGGCTCAAATAGACACCTTTGAGATACTAGGACCCATGAAAAAATGTAAGAGATCATCTTAAAAAATATAAGAGAAAAGTAAGGATTAATTATGGCCAAAAACCTTATGACCATGATAACTATTGACAAATTTGACCCCCTAGTCAAATAAGTCAACCCCCTATCTAGTTCAAACTTGCATAGGGTCTCTTAGGTTAAAAAATATCCACCATGGTCATAACTAAGGTCAAATAATATGTTTTTCTTTGGTCACATGTGTCATTTGTCCTAGCATCATTTTATGCCACTTTTGGGCTAGTTTAATAAATTGGATAGTTGCCTTCTAAGGACAAGTGTGTCAAGGTGTAAGTGAACATGTCCCATGTTAGGTATATGTCAAAGATGGTAGTTTTGAAACTAATAAATTATAGGTTCAATGTACAAAGAAGGATTTTAACTACAAATTAGGAAATTTTCAATTAATTGTATAGATTCATAGCAATCTTGGCACATGTGGCTACTTAAAGGAGGTCTCTTCATATTCCCACATCTCATCTCTAAGCTCAAGCTTCTTTGATAGCTCCAAAAATGGTGAAAATTAGTCCATCTCTCTCTTTGCTCCTAATTTAACTTTTTTGAGAATAATGGAGTTTTATTCCTATTTTAGTTAAGGGTCTAGATTAATAAACTAGTAAATAATATTTCAATAATTATAGTCTCAACTTGTATAATTTACGTCTTTTTTACCTTTCCAAAAATAGTAATAAATTAGGAGGAATTATAACTTAGCTTAAAATAGGATAAAATGGCTATTATAGGGTTTGAAAATGACTGTGCAAGATTGGGATAGTGTCATAAATCAGAATCTAGCTTTCATTTGGTGAGAAGATAAGACCTCTTAAAATAGGAAACCCTAGGGTTTGACACTATTTTCCATTCCTTCTGTTATTGTCCAAACTAGTTTTTGAGACTTGAGTTTTCTTGGTTCTTTGTGTTGTTCCTATGTAAGCCTACCTATGAAATATCAAGTGTTAAATGTCGATGGAGATATTTATAGAGATGATTTAATATTAAAACCCTATACCTCTATTACTCTTGATAAAACTTGAGAAAAGGGGGGGTTAGTGTGTGTAATATGCACTAAACGTGTGATCCATACCCCTTGTGTGGGCACGTTGCCTACATACTAATACTATAAAGAGGGATCAATCCATATATAAATCTCCCACCTAATGTGCTTTGTGAAATATTATGATGCATATGTAAGAATGTCAAATTGAGAATGTTTGAGGTTGTTAGGGACTAGTATGAGAGTTTGAATATGTTTACATCTATGTTGGGTAACTATATGAAGAGAATAGGGAAGTTTGCCTCAATATTTTGCTTGTATTCTTGCTTTCTTTGTAAGATTTATCACCTCCCTTGTAAATTAGATTTGAATTGGATTTTATAGGGAATATTTGGTCATGGGTTAAATGTATTCACACTAGGCCAACATGATGAAGGACAGGAATCAGATGAAATTAACCATTTGGACTCGAAGTGTGATTGGATAAAAACACCAAAAATAGGACATTCTAGGGTTTGACACTATAGTCCAAGTATGGCACTCTTATCCTATAGATTTGGGACCTAAGGGGATAGGATTGGCCCAGGAAATAGAACTTGGTTGAACTAAAATCAAGGTTTAAAAGTCTAAAAATTATCAATAATGAGGAAAAAGGTGTCTAAAAGGGTCACAAGAGCATGCAAGAAGATCCTATGGATAGGGTGTCACAAGCCACACTCAAACTACCAATTTGGACATTTTATATTATTACATTCACCCCCTTTTATACTGATGATATAAAAAAGTGAAATACTGGGATAAAAGAAAAGTAGAAAGTGTACCTAAACTTACCTACAAGGGTGAAGCCCATGAAGTTGTGTGATGTTGAGTGTGCATAGAGAGAGCACATCGTGAAGTGTGAATCTACATGAGAAAATAAAGAGTAGATGAATTCTTACTAGACATGCTATGTCTAAAATAAGAACATATAAAATTTAGGTAAAAGAGAGAGGAAGAGAAAGGAATGTATATACCTCAGTAGGTACATGGACCAATATAAAACCTAGTGTGTTGTTGAGTGATGTTTGAGTGATACTGGGTATGTGTTGAACCAAGAGTAATATCATGAACAAATCTAAGTGCTCAATTCCCTGAGAGTATCTCAAGAATACAAAATCTAGCCCTTTATCTCTATCATCGCCCTATAATTTAATCTAATTGATCATACACGTGTTAATCAATGTTTAGATTATGTGTCCAATCTTTCTAAGTAGGTGGTTCAAGAATACAAAGGCTAGATAGTCCTTTGGCTCCATTATTTCCCACTAAGTAAAGATATGAATTGATATCAATTTGCATATGTGTCATACGAGATGGCTCCTAAATCCCATGAATGCTTTATAATTTGATAATGTGATGTGGATATGTAAATGTGTGCTAAGAACTAGGCCAATGTAAAAGTAAGATTCCCCCTCAATGGGTAGAGTGAATCAATCAAGGATCTGGGTATCACTGTACACACTCAAAGAAGATCAAGTGAAACATGTTAATGTAGATAAATTAACATACAATAGCATATAACAACAAAATGTAAGTCTAGCATGGTAGTAGAAATGTAAAGCATGGATAACGCATACAATTAAAATGTTTTTAGTGTTTTTGTATTTTTAAATTTTATATTATTTTTTATATTTTTGAAATAAGCTATGTATAATCCATCATAAAAATACTATGTACAAGAAATTGAAAAGAAACTATGTACAATCAATCATAACAAGACTATGTACAAGAATTTAAAAAGAAGTTACGTACAATAAAGACTGAGAAAAAATTATACTAACAAATGAGTCTCATGATAAACTCCCTATCATGGTGTCATGTATCAAGGAGAGGGATCATGCATGATTGTGAAGCATGATGGAAGGGATGAGATTGTGACTCTAAAATTTGTGTATATTGTAAATACTCTAAAATCTCTGTAGTGGAAATTGACTATGGGGTCCCTTGTAAATTTTAGAAGTGGATGCAACTATAGGGATATTAGGGACCCATCTGGTAGTAGAAGCATATTTTTGAAAGTGTGATCTATGTGTAGAAGCATGAGATCTCAATGATACTACACTGGGTGTGAATAATGTATTTGGAAACTATCTAGAGTCTCGAAACTATGGTTGCTCTAAAAGAGGCATCCATGGAAGTGTATGAACTCTCTATGTTGGTGAGGAAGCCCTCAATTATGGTTGAATCTACACTAGAAGAATAAATATAACTAATGGAGAAATTGAAAAGATGAATACAAAGTAGGAGATGGCTTTGAAGTGAGGAGTAGTAACTCATATGAAGCTACACCAAATGTAACAACCTGATTAGCATGAATGAATTTTATGCATATATGAAATATAGAATGTACTTCTCAAAGTTTCTAAATCCATGGTTGACCAAGAAACATACCAAAGAATCCCGCACTAGGAACTATAGTAAATGGTGTAACCACATGTGTTGGACCAACCTATAGAGGAAGTATAATCTCACCTAATAAACTTTGAATGTTCCCATTGAATCCACTAATAATTTTGTCCATCGAGGTAATATCTTGCTTTGAATATCCGAAATGTTGTAGTAATGTCATAGTGCACATGTTCACATTGGATCCATTGTCTATGAGAACATTATGAATAGAATGATGCTTAATATATGATCTGATAAAGAGTACATGGTAATCCAAATCATATTCAACTATCTCCTACTTGGAGAAGGAGATGGAAGGTCTAGCTGAAACTCTAGAATTATACACACAGATCATATTGCTCAAAGGGTGTGACTCCACTGAAGGTGTGTGATATGTATATGGTGGAGGGTATACATGATATGCATGGTGAAAACTTGATGTGTCCCCTATCTCTTATTTATAATGTTGTGGGAAAATATCTAATAAAAATTTTAGAGCCTTGTCTTGCATTTGCTTTACCTAAGGAAGCTCAATTGGAGTGCCAAGATCAATAAGGTTGCCATGTATCAAGTCTTATATCTTGAATTTCAAACTAATGCATTTATTTATCGTGTGACCTAGTGACTTGTGAAAATCACAAAATTCATTATGATCATATCCGCATGGAAGAGGCTTTGTTGTATCAATTTCCCAAATAGGAGGGAGAGATATTATATTGCATTCTAATAATTATTGTAAGACTCTGGCTGGAGATACTGGTAGATTGGTAAAGGCTCGCCAAGGAGGTGTTGATAAAACCACTCACTGAGGGGGCTCTAAAGCCACATTAACTATAGGTTGATTTTGAATTTTGTTATCATTAACCTTTACTTTGTATGGGACTTTACTATTACTCTTGTATGTTGTTTTTGTATGCTTGTGTACTTGAGTTTGCCTATTGTAATTAATTTGAATTCCCTATCCTTTAGTGTATGACATAACTCAGTGAATAAAGATAACCTTTTGAACATTATTGACTCATATAAAATTGGAAAAATACTCTGTTTGAAGAGATCTTGTCATTTTTTATCGACCATGGGGCTAGTCATTTTAGTGAAGATAGTCTTATACCGAAAAACATAATCTTTGAGATGTTCATTTAACCTTTGTATTTATTGTGAAAATTGGACATAAAAAACCTTGTCACCTATTTTAATGTTAATAAGAGTGATGAAAAAGTCACCTAAAGTATTTAATGCATTTATTGATTGATTCGGTAGACTATAGAACCATTGTAAAGCATAATCCTTTAAACTTCATGGAAATAGCTTAGTTAGTAACCAATCGTTTGGTACATATTCCAAGCATGATCTATGAAAATATCTCAATTGTGTCTCTAGATCACCCTTTCCATCATATAGAATGAGCTTGGATTGAACAAAACCTGGTGGTAAGGGTGTAGAAGTAATATGGCACGCCAATGGTGTATGAAGTAGAGCAAAAGAGTCCAAAACCTATGTTGGTCTAGAGGCACCTTGCTCAAGATGTATCACCTTGGATTGAAGAGATTTTATCTCTTGTAGAAGGATAGTCACATCAGGAGATAAAGATTTACTATCCATAATTGGTGGTGCCTCATAGGAAGGTTAGACTGATATAGGGGGTTGTTGAGACATAGTTACCCCCATAGTGTCATTTGCAATTGGTTATTCTATGGTTTGAGAGGATTAACCATTATTTACTTTTTTTTGTTCTTCTTGCAGTATTTTAAGCATATCATCTTGCATATTAGGATGTTTAGTTAAAAGGTCTTGAAGTTCCTTCTTATCAATTTTATCAAAACTGGTATATTGGGCCATTATTAAAGTAGGAAAACAAATTGAAAATGGATTGAATTTTTTTCAATAATTTGTAATAAGAAAAATGTGATGGGAGGAAATTATTGAATAAAATAAATGTAAAGTCCTAAAAATAGCAAACTAGATTATGCATAAAAAGGATACGAAACTCAGAAACATATAAGGTGATACCTCAAAAGCACAGGACCTAGTATATGCAACTAGGGTTTGAAAGAAAATGATTTTCAAAATTACTATGGTAAATTTTAAAAATGTGAAATTCTAATTTAAATATGTAGAAAAAATAAAAAAAAATACTAGAAAAATATTAGGACCTAGTATAGGCAACTAGGGTTTTGAAATAAAAAATTAAATTACTAAGGTAAATTTTAAAAATTTAATGTGAAATTCTTATTAAAATATGAAGGAAAAAAATAAAAAAAATACTAGAAAAATCAACAAGGAATTTTCCCTAGGGTTTTTGTGTGCAAACAAAGTCAAGTTCACTAAATGATTTAAATTTTTTGGGAATAATGGAGTTTTACTCTTATTTTAGTAAAGGGTATAGATTAATAAATTAGTAAATAATATTGCAATAATTATAGTCTTGATTTGTATAATTTATCTATCTTTTTTACCTTTCTAAAAATATCAATAAATTAGGAGGAATTATAACTTAGCTTAAAATAGAATGAAATGGCTATTATAGGGTCTGAAAGTAGTTGTGAAGGACTAGAAAAGTGTCATAAATCAAAATCTAACCCTCGTTTAGTTATAGGATAAGACCATCAAAAATAAGACACCCTAGGGTTTGGTGTTGTTATCCCCTCCTATCATTATTATATAAACTAGTTTTTGAGACCAGAGTTTTCTAAGTTCTTTACGTTGTTCCTATGTGAGCCTACTTGTGAAATTTTGAGTGTTGAATGTTGATGGAGCTCCTTGTAGAGATGATTTAATATTCAAACCTTAAACCTTCATTGTGAATAATAAAAGTTGAGAAAAAGGGGGGTTAGTATGTGTAAGATGCACTGAACATTTGATCCACACCCCTTACATAGGCACACTGCCTACATACCAATACTTTAAAGAGGGATCAAGCCATATGTAGTTCTCCCACCTAATGTGTTTTATGCAATAGTGTGATGCAGATGCAAGAATGCCAAATTGAGGGTGTTTGAGGTGGTTAGGGACTGGTATGAGAGTTTGAATATGTTTTCAACTGTGTTGGGTGACTGTATGTAGAGAATAAGGAAGTTTTCTTGTATTCTTACTTGATTTTTAAGATTTTTCACCTTCATTGTAAATGAAATTTGAATGGGATTTTATTTGGAACAGTTGGTCATGGGTTAAATGTATTCACTCTAGGTTGACATGATGAAGGATAGAAATTAGATGAAATTAACCATTTGGGCTAGAAGTTTGATTGGATATAAGCACCAAAAATGAGACACCCTAGGTTCCAATGCTATATTCCAAGTATGGTGCTCTTTTCCTATAGGCTCAAGACTTGGGGGGATAGGATTGGCCTAGGAAATAGAGCCTATTTAGATAGAATCAAGGTTCAAAAGTCTATAGATGATTGGTAATGAGCAAAAAGGTGTCTAGAAGGGTCATAAGGGCATGTAAGAAGGTCATATGGATAGGGTGTCACAATCCACACTTAAACTACTAATTTGGATATTTTATATGACTACAGCTCACCTTGATAATTTAATAAGGCCAACCAATTTTTAGTTAGTATAGACACGATAAGTATAGTTAAGGTGAAAACACTTGGGGGATGAAATTAGTCTATGTGTACTCCAATTTCATGGTCATAATCTAATAATGGTGGTTTGTACTCTATGAACAATCTCTAAGATTGTTAGCATCTCAAAAATGCCTGTATAACCCTTAAAACTTTGGTTTTATTGTTTGTTTGCATTGGTTTGATCAAAATAGGTGATGTGTGTGTAATTCAATAGTATGATCATCCTTTTCATGTGTCTTTAAAACTAATTTTCATGTGTAGATGTCAAAGTATTATCAAAACCAATCTCATTGAGTTAGAGGTTGACAACATGGTCTATAGGATAGTGTTCTATCAATTGTAATGTTTTTTCCTCTTATGAGTAATTTCAAGTCAAGGTTAAGAGATTGTTTTCAATACTCCATAGCATGGTGATCAATTCTACACTAAAGGTTTAGTCTCAATATTGTCATTGATGGAGTGCTAGACCTAAAACACAAACATAGTCAAGTAATCCCAAATAGGAAGTCATCTACAGGACTATGTAGAAGTACCTAGATAATGGGTTAGTATGAGATTTGGTCTCCAAGACAGAACCCTTGTCAATTTTCCAAGACTATCTTAAAGGTATCTAAGTCTTAACCATAACTAAGCACATTTAATATAATTTAAAACAACATACAAAGGTGTAGAGATTGATAACTTTCTTAATGGGACTGATTACCTTAACTTCTCTAAATGAGGTTTTAATTATACAATGAGGCATATATTAGTAAGTTTTGATGAGGTATAGATAGGCATAATGTTTTTCTTATTGTGTCCTAAGCCTAGTAGCAACACTTGAACATGAGATGATGTTTTTAAGTCAAGATAAAGTTATGGTAGAGTGGAGTTTCACTTAGGTAGGATCCCACTTGAAATATTCAGTAAGCATAGTGCCAAAAAATCCAAATGGACCTAGAACTTACAATGCAATAGTGGTACTAGTATGTTGGTGATAGAGAGATGAGAGTATAATATGTAGGCATAAGATGGTACATATAGATGTGTAATTATATTTATGAATTTAGAGGAAGTGAGATAAGTATAATGCTCAAGCATATGACCACCTACAATAAGGTCTCATATCGCTTAAACACATCTATAGTGTGACTATAGACCTATAGTGCATTAATAGTAGTGAGTGTAAACATGGTTCCAAGGTATGAGTTAATATAATTCAAGTGTAAATATTCCCTAATCACCTCAAAAATAATCAAAGAGGGTGAATTTCAGTGCTTCCACATGAAACAAGCACCTATAATAACCCAATATTCCCTAAGATATATACCTATAATTTGACATGGTCATGAAACATGTAAGTTTGGAGATTGATAAAGCTAAAAGATGGAATAAACACATTGAGGTCACTTTAATAATGATGATTCCATGTCTATGTGTTTTCTAGACAAAGGACACAAAATAGAGATTGATTTAAGATTGGGTATGAGACTTAAACTCAGTCTACTAACCTCTATATATAGTATACAGTCTTAGATAGCTGGTCTTAAGGAATTTGAAAGTTTAAGGGATCTTGGAGCAAGAAAAAGTTATGAAACTTGGTAAATATCATCATCATGAGCTAGATTAGATCTTCACGGTCTCTATTTGGCCATACCATCAAGGGATATGCTCTTTATTCTATCTCAAATAGAGGGTACTCCATGAAGAAGATAACCTGCAAACATAGTATGTAAGTGAAGAAATAATGAAAGGGAGAGTTACAAATGATTTATATTTATGTCTATAGTTTCATTAGATTTAAACACATTTTAAGAAGCCCTTACATCTATTAAGATCACTCAAAGGTGGTCATATATGCAAATACACAGTCTAGGTCTATTAGGCCTAGAATTAGGCCTAAATCCTCATGGTCTTCAAATTGAGTTATATGATCATAGGATATTCCCAAGGCATTAGATAAACTCTAGGTGAGATTGGAGATTCCATATGAGTCATTGGTTTTCAAGGAATAAGATAGAATTGGCCATTTTGGTCTAACCTTCTCTGAGGTCTACTTAGAATGCATAAAAGGAGCTTGAATGTCACTTTATTTTACTCACATCTATATGGACACTATGCATGGTGCCTAAAGGATTTGGTAATATTTTAATGGGTTCCTTAAATGTTTCTCAATGGAATTATTTCAAGGATTGAATGTCTATATTTTATGAACCATCACTAAGAACCAGATTAGCTAAAAACCCTCCTAAAACCCTTGCTTGAACTTGATGGATAAAATATGGTGGTAAATGAATTAAAAGGGATTAAATATGTCTTTAAACTAATTTTTACTTGTCTATAAATTTTTCAATCTCATTTACACCTAATTTTTTTTTACTATCTCTTATGCAAAAAGGCCTAATATTGAGTTTCTTATAAGATTTAGGTTGTTATACAAGGGTAAAAGGGAACTATTAAATTTAAGTCATTATAAAAAGTGTGTATGGACCTATTTAATATCTTCATACTCATCTCTCACCATGTTTTTTCATTAAAATCTTTCTACACTTTTTGCTACAGGCAGTCTTGGATAGATAGTGAGAAGGGTAAGTGGCTGCCTAGTTTGAAGATGAGAGGTCTGATATTGGATACTTTTATGATATATTTGATGGAGTGGAAGGAAAATAAGTTATAAATAGGTGTATTATATTCCTAAATTGAGCTCCATTGGAAAATTTCAAGTCACTTTGATGACAAGTGTGAGGATTGAAGCCAAGAGGGCTTGTAAGTGACTACAGATAATGAACACACGTGTCAAGAGGAAGGCTATCAATTAAATAGGCATATATGATTGTCACTATCTTATTTATATCATCTCATGTTAATAATTATGTTTCAAATACTTACTAAGTTAGTTTCAAGTAGTCTAATGACTATTCATCACTACGGAGTAGTTTTAAAGAAGAACATGAAGAGTCTATATGCCAATTTGAGGGAGAATGATGCATTTCTTATGGACACTTGTCCAAGATCACTTCTTGACATATTCTCCACTTCATTCTCTTGCATTGTAACTAGTTCTCACAATTTTACACTTGTCCAATGTCACTTCTTGAACTATTCTCAACTTCATTTTCTTGCATTGTAACTGGTTCTCATATTTTAACACTTGACCTTATGACCCTTCCGCTTCTATTCTTCACTTTCTTCTCCTATGCTCTATATATGCAAGCCATTTTGGTATTTATATCTAGTACACACCTAGTATGTCAAAGCACTGCTAGTTTGGTAACTTATTTACCTTTGAATAAGATTCTAAAATTAGTTTGATCTCTACAATCTCCTGCCTAAGTGTGTTAATTTGTTTATGTGGTTGACAAGTGATGAATATGTTCTTGATTCCATTCTACTCTTACATGTTTTGTGTGATTGATATCTCTCCTAACAAGTTTCATAAATTATATGTGTTTCTTAGGTTTATCTTGAAGGGTGAGAGGGATTAGTAGTGTCTAGTATCATACCTTATTTTCACCCACCTCTAGATATGCATATAAATTTGCCTCTGTGAGAAATACTTATGCTAGAAGGATAATGAGTTAAGGTCATTTTTAGTAGTCTTCTTTCTTAATGTAGATACAAGTGTGTTTTTGGACTAATATTTGGTGTATCACCTCATTATCATAAGTTTATTTTATGCCTCCTTCTTCCCTTTTCACCCCTAATAGTGATTAGTATAGTGTAAGTGATAATTTATAGAAGACTATCTAGGTAGCTATCCCTTAAACCTATAGGTTTACCTCTACTATAGGAAACCTAAAATCCTAGAGGTAATCCAATGTTTCAATTAATATAGAGAAGGATTAAACAACCCATCTAGGGTGCAAGATTGAGTGACAATAACAACATATTTATGAATGTTGAAGATGGTGTCGAAGTGGTAATAAGTATGTGTAGAGCCAACATTTCTATTATTATGGTATAAAGGATCTAGTATGATCCCACCATCACTAGGAAGGATGCTAATATGATTGAAAAGTAGGAATGGATCTCTAAACCTATCCATAGACCCCCTCCTTAGGTAGAAGAATAAATTCAATAACAAGCTATCCCATCAGGGGAATCTTATATTTAATAAGGAGCTTTAACACCTCCAATCTCCCCCATATATTTTATTTTTTCATGAATGGAAATGTTACTAGAAAAAAAAACATGGAATGCCTTTGAGAGGTAATACAGGCTCCCCTTCCCAGACATTCCACATAAGCAAGACATGGTGAATACATGGCTTCAAAACAATAATGTTAGTATCAAGTTACAAGATTAGGATAATAACCCCATCAAATTTTATGTTTAAGGCCCTACCTCAACCATTCCCATTTTAGTATTCAAGCTAGGGGTGAAAATCACCATGGCTCTACTAAATAATATATATGAGTTTTTTACCATCACTTATGTCAATGAGGCATGGGTCCCTTTGTTACATATGATTATAACTTACATGAAAAGCATTACATTAGGGGATATCATTAGCTCTAATCTAATTTTAAAAATCACCAATCCTAGGAATTCCCTAGATGTAAACTTCTTTATGATGTCCTATATGGTGATGTGATGACTGTAACAGTGAATCCATCTTATGAATTACCCTAGAAACCATCTCTTGATTACCTAAAAATAGGATATATGATGAGTTCAATGTCATTCATGTACATAAGTTCAATAACATAAAGAGGCTAATAAATACCTTTTATCCCATGGTGTATCAAGTAATTTCTGATAATAATATGCCTAAGATCTCAGAACCCATCAAGAAAACTATTCAAAATATGGGTGATTACTATTTGTACCCCAAGTGTAAATTAATCAGAATTGAAGGTAAAAATGCACATCCTTTATACTTACCAAGGATTGTGCCCAAAAAAGTGGCTAAATAATAGATTATTTCCCAACTTGTCAAAAATGTTAATGTTAACTTGAGTAAGATTGAGCAAGGGTTGGTCCATCTAAATCCTCTTATCATTGGCAAGATGTAATATATAAGGTGGGAACACCTTCACTTGTTTGGGAATATTAGGGCACATTTTGGGTTAAAATGGACACCTTTGAGATACTAGGACCCATGGAAGAATGTAATAGAGCATCTTTAAAAATATAATAAAAAGGTAAGGATCAACTATGGCCACAAACCTTATGACCATGATAACATATTTATGAATGTTGAAGATGATGTCGAAGTAGTAATAATAATGTGTAGAGCTAACATTTATATTATTATGGTACAAAGGATCTAGTATGATCCCAATATCACCAGGGATGATGCTAAGATGATTAAAAAGTAGGAATTGATTTACAAACCTATCCATAGACCCCCTCTTTAGGTAGAATAATAAATTCAAGAGCATGATGTCCCATCAAGGGAAACTTATATTTAATAAGGAGCTTCAACACATCCAAGCTCCCCCATACACCTAGCTACTACTACTCCAAAACACATCAAGGTGGAACCTTAATGAATAGTTGAGTAATAAATACCTATTTTAAATAACACTAATAATAGGGGGTGAATAAATTGTCTTAAAATAATCCTTTTATTTCACTTATAATCCATGAATCATTTAATCACATACATATATTAACCAATGCATAAATAGCTATATATAAAAGCAAACAACATAAAAACATAAGATATATGTAGGAAACCCTCTTGGGGGATAAAAACCATTAAAAAAATCTTGGAATATAGTCCTATAATCAATGAATCAATATTTAGTGAGGCACCAATCCCACAAAGAGCACTAACCCCACACTAATCTTGCACTAACTTAACTAGTCCTTTAGCAAGTACCAACTTACAAGGAGGAACCAAACCCCTAGGTACATCAAGACCATCTCATATAAATTGAACCTTTGATAACCTTTACACACCTATTCCTCAATCAGCTGAATATTACCACCTTTTTCTCTTCTCACTCTTCCATCTCTCTCAAATAACCTATTAGGCCTTCTCACTCAACTAGCCCTTTCGTTGATAGATTTAGGTCATATGACCTTACTAATCACCTATAGAAACATATTTATAACCTCATGAAATATTCACCACACCTATTGATGGTCTTCAAACCCTCTACCTAGTTTCTAAACCTCTGTGTCATTTGTTCATGTCCTTAATATTCTAACTAGTCAAATTAGGCCTATTAGACCTTATCTTTATACTTCAATATTACTCTCACACATATTGGTCAGACAAAAAAATCTCCATAATTTTATAAAAAATTTAATAGATAAAAAACATGTTTAATAATTGAAATAACCATTACATATTTTGGTCACCACCCATAAGGATAAAACCACCTTTAGGCCTAATAGAGACCTAATGCAATTAGGCCTTCTCAAAGCACATGTTTCACTTAGACCACATTGGAACATCTTGAGCCTCCAAAAATGGATGAAAAACTTCATAAATTCTTCCATTAGACCCCTGATAATCTCATTTTATTTCCCCAACACCATTTAGTTTGTTTCACTCCTTGAACCACATAATTAGGTCTACTCGTTATTAGGCCTTCTTACTACCAGAAAGTGTCTTGAATATATTAGTAATACACTCAACTTTGACACATAACCATAAAAAAAATTAAATATATATAACCTCCATGACTAAATTTTATCATCATGTTCATTTTATTTTACCAAACATGGTACAATATCTCAAACCAACTATTTTTATATGCTCACTTAGAATTGCAAATAGGACTCAAGAACTCAGTCAAGAACCTTTGAATTTTCACACCTTCATAAGAATTTATCATAAATAAAAATTTATTAAAATTAACCTATGAGACCTATATAAAAACTTCATGTTAATTGGATTCTTTAACTATATGCAAAAAGGCTCAGGAACATCATTCTCACTTATACAGAGAAAACTACTTGTAGTTCCAAAAACACAATCATGGAAACCAAGACCTAGAACACCTGTGTGAATACTTTTATGAACTTCAAATGGGTTTATATTATCCTCAATAATACTTATAACATATATATATATATATATATATATATATATATATATATATATATATATATATATATATAACAAGTTTCAATATCAATATTGGTCTTACAGACCAATCTCATGCCTTCACCCTATACAGACATCACTATGTTAGATAGGTCACTTTGAAAACATTTTTTTACTTGTATATAAGCATCACTAAATCTTATCTTCAAGGGGGAAAGTTGATATAGGTATTTAAAAATTATCCCATGCATTTGGATCCATCCCTAATCCATTACAACCCATCCCTAATCTTATTCTCACTTCTACCTAGTTTTCTCATTGTCTTCTTCATTAGGCCTATTTAGCGATAGGTCAATTTCCATGAATAGTTTAGAATATTTAAGGTCTAAAACATGATCATAAATTTACATGGGAAAAAATTATAAGTTGCATACATAATCCTCTAATCATTTTCATTATTTGACCTAGTCAACCCTACCTGTTATATCAAAAATCTCAAAAACAAGGGTTTCCTATAGCTTCCACTCACTCTTATGATAGACCAAAGCCACCTAGAGAAACCTAAGAGAGTCTTATACATGTTACAATAATAAAAATAGGTCAAATAAACAATTATAATCCATTTCTAAAAATGTATTTCCTATCATGTCATTATGAGGGTTTTAGGAGGGTTTAGACTACCTTCCATTCTTAGCAATCATTCATAAAGGATTATGTTACACCCTTAAAATTTGGCATGTCTTGGGATATGTGTGGCCAAATTGTGGCTTACATACCTCTTTTATATTCTTGTTACATTTCTCTATGTTCTTAGTTAGCTTGGTCTATGGAATAACCATGGCTAAGTAGACTATATGTAGGAGGTAGTGGTTAGACTTTGATCATCATGTTAAGTATTCTTCTCTTAGTAAATTATTGTGGAGGTTTCCACCTCAAAGTGGATTTACTATATTATCTAGTATTCTAATTTTTTGTCAATTATTATTGTGTGATATCTCATATTTACTTATTCTTTATGATATAAAATAATTTTATGTGAATATCTAAGTAATTTTATTACAAGTGGTATCAGAGCTTCGATTTGGGAAAGTTTCCTATGGTATTTTTTTTCTAATTCTTGTGACGTGTGACTTATATGAGAGAAAGGAGCAAAAAAACATAACTTGATATCTGGGAAGAATTTTTTTTATCATCATAGTATTGTTCGAAATACTTTTTTCAAAAAAAATAATATAAAAAAATCAAAAAAAAAAATTCACTTTACACAATTACAGTCATTGGATTCATCTCAATGAGATGATCATAATAGTATATTCTATTTGTACACTTTTTTATGCCAAATGTTTTACCCTATTGTGCAAAGGTAATCATTAGATTCATCTTAGCAAGTTGGTCACAATGGTATCATCTCTTGGTACACTTTTATTAGGTCAAAAACTCTCCTAGGGTTTATATATGATAATTCCTTCTACATGAAGATGAAAAGGGGGGAAATAAACTCATAATACTCTTTCTACTAGTGATATAGAATATGAAAATTTTGATCTATTACTTTCTCAGATTCAAGCTAACATAAAAATCTTGGTGTAACATGATGACTTTATTATAGTTCAAACTAATGTTTCAGGGATGCATGGAGAGATTAATGGAGTTCACACTCAATTGAGTCAAATCACTACTTCATTGGCTACTCTTTCATCTCAGTTATAGTCAAATAACCCTCCACTTCATCATTTGGGTCCTCCTCCTCTCAACACTAAAAACTCTAATTCTGGTGTGAAACTAATGTTGCCCAAAGTGGACATGCATAAATTTGATGGTAAGGATCCTCTCACTTTGATTACCTAAATTGATAACTTATTTTATCTACATCAAACTCCTAGTTCTTAGAAGATGATAGTGGCATCTCTATATCTAGAACCTGAGCAGTTCATTTGGCATCATTGGTTATGTGCCCAAAAGAAAAATAATGGTATTCCTGTTACATGGTCTATTTTCACTAATGAGTTTTTGGCTCATTATTGGAATAATGTCTCTAAGAACTAATTTAGCTAGTTAGCTAAACTATGGCTAAGGAAAATTTCAGTGGAAGACATCACTATGGAAAATTTTATTGGTCTATTTTTAGGTGGCCTCAAATATAGCATCCATTTGGAGGTTTGGATGTTTAACCTAGCATCTATATCAGAAGCTATCCCACAAGCATGTATGGCAGAGGAAAAATATCTTGTCAAATGGAAAATCTTCACTAATGGTTATGATCACACCTTTCCAGAACCATCATATCCTTAACCCACTAGACTAACACCTTAACAAATTAAGGAGAAGTGAGCCAAAGGGTTGTGTTATGGTCGTGATAGAAAATGGAGAAAAGACCATTATTGTGCTGAAAAGAAGCTATTTTACATCAAAGGTGATAATGAGGATGATGATGATGATGATGATGATGATGATGATGATGATGATGATGATGATGATGATGATGATGATCATGAGGCACTTAGTGAGGATGAAGAAGGTTCTAAGGAAGAATCTAAACACTCTCAACCTACTATTTCCTAACATGCTCTTTTAGGTAGTAGTACTCCCCAAACTCTTAAGGTGGTGGGTTTCCTAAAGAAAAAGAAGGTCACTATTATGATTAATTCTAAGAGCACACACATCTTCATCAATAATATGTTGGCTACTTGATTCAACTATTTCATTTATCCCACTTCAAAATTTTAGGTCATGATTATAGATGGTGGTACTATCATTTGCTCAGGAAAATACCATAGTATTAAGTTGGCCATGGGAGACTAATTTTTGGATTCTCTTATGTTTTATATTCCCATGGGGGGAGCTGACATTATTTTGGGAGTACAATGGCTCACCACTTTGGGCACTATTAAGATGAATTTCTAAGAATTATTCATGTGTTTTCATTCTAAGTGAAGGACATTTGAGCTAAGGGGATTAAGGGATAAATCTCCACAACTTGTTAACTCCCATCAAATGATAAAGATTCTCTGAAAGGGTGTTGAAGGATTTGTAGCTCACTTGTTTTCCATGAAAGTTTATTCAACTCAGACATCTACAAGTCTTGATCTGTAATAAGTGATTGATGCCCATTCAGTTATTTTAGGTGACATGTCGAAAGGACTTCCACCTAACCGCATGAATGATCATGCTATCAAACTTATTCTTGGTAGTACACCACCTAACATCAGGCCATACATGTATCCTTATGACCAAAAAATTGATATTACAAATATTTTATAGGAGATGTTAGATGTAGGAATCATTTTCCATAGCCAGAGTGAATATTCTTCACTAGTTGTCATGGTGCAAAAAAAAGTTGACACTTGGAGGATGTCCCCTTACTATAGGGAACTCAATAAGTACACTATCAAAGATAAGTTTCGTATTCTTGTATTTGATGATTTTATATATGAATTAAATGGTGCTCTTTATTTTACCAAGTAAGATCTATGTTTTGGTATCATCAAATCTAGATCCATGATGAAGACATACCCAAAATTGCTTTCAAGACTCATGAGGACCATCATGAGTTTTTGGTTATGCCTTTTGAGCTAAAAAATGCACCATCCACCTTTTAGAGTTTGATGAATAATGTTTTTAGGACATTTTTGAAGAAATTTGTTCTGGTATTTTTTGATGATATCTTCATTTACAATAAAAATTGGGAAGACTATTTGTACCATGTGAAACAGGTACTCTCAGTTTTGGAACAACATCAATTGTATGTCAAACCTTCTAAATGTACTTTTGGATCTTGTGAAGTTGAATATTTAGGTCATTTCATTTCACATACAAGAGTAAAAGTGGATCCTAAAAAAATCCAAGTAATGGTGGACTAGTTGATTCCTCAAACACTCAAGTAACTAATGGGATTTCTAGGGCTAACTGGATACTATCATAGGTTTATCAAAATTTATGGTAGCATTGCAGCCCCACTCACATATTTCTTAAATAAAGACTCCTTTTAGTGGACTGGTATATCTACTAGGGCATTTGAACAATTGAAATTGGCTATGTGTACCATTCTAGTGTTGGCTACTCCTAATTTTTCCAAGACTTTTATGGTTGAATGTGATGCATCTGGGTATGGTATGGGTGTTGTACTCATGCAAGAAGACAAACCACTTGAATTTTAAAGTTTTTAATTGAAGGGTGAAAATTAGCACAATCCTATTTATGAGAAGTAAATGATGGCCATTTTGCATTCAGTCAAGCAATGGAGGCCTTATTTGATGGGTTGTCACTTTCAGGTAAAGATTGATCATGATAATCTCAAATATTTCTTAGAACAATGGTTATCATCTAAAGAACAATAAAAATGGGTAACTAATATGTTAGGCTATGATTTTGAAATAGTTTACAAAAAATCAAGGATAATGTAGTGGTAGATGCACTATCTAGAAAGGATGAATCAGTTGAGGCATTGTTATATGTTATGACCATTCTATAAGTAGATTGGCTAGAGGAAGCATAATTAGAATGGGACAATGATAGTGCTACCCATGATTTGATTCAAAATCTTTGGTAAGGTTTGAGTGGATTTAAAAAATTCACATGGAAAGGTGATGCATTATGGTATAAAGATATATTATACCTATGTAAGAATTATTTTAAACAAAAATTCCTTCAGAAACTTCATGCAACTCCAATTAGGGGTCATTCAATATTTTTGAAAACCTATCATATAATCAAGCAAGATTTTTTTGGGAAGGAATCAAGGGGGATGTCAATAAATATTTGGCTAAATGTATGATCTATCAATAAAATAAAGGAGAAATAATCAAAACCCTAGGTTTTTTTTCAACTTTTATCTATCCCTAGCCAACGTTGGGAAGAGGTGTATATGGATTTCATTATAGGGTTATCAAGATCTAATGGTCAAAATATTATCATGGTTGTGGTAGATCATCTCATTAAGTATGCTCATTTATATTCTTTATCATAGCCATTTTTTTTTAATATAGTAGCTTATTCTTTTCTCAATATAGTTAAAAAATTGCATCATACCCCTAAGTTCATTATCAGTGATAGAGATCCCATCTTCACTAGCAATTTTTGGACTAAGTTATTTGTATGTTTGGGCACCCAATTGGTTCATAGTTCATCCTATCATCCTCAATCAGATGGATAAATTAAGGCAGTCAACAAATTTTTGGAAGGATATCTCCATTTTTTTATTTCTGGTAAACAAGATAAATGGGTTCATTGGTTTCCACTTGTTTAATGGTGGTATAATAATTTTATTCATAGTTCTTCCAAAATGTCTTCTTTTTTGGAACTATATAGATACCACCCTTCATCCATCACTTTAACCTTGAAATTCCATCCTAAGGTTCATGCATTTGAATAACATATTCACCATAAATAGGAGGTCCTTGCCAATTTGCATGAAAATTTAGCCATGGCCCAAAATCGCATGAAGTAGTAGGCATATCAACACAAGCGTGAGAGGCATTTTAACATTGGTGATTGGGTCTTTTTTCACTTATATACATATAATTATATGTCCTTGAAGTAATAAAAAAATGATAACAAGTTATCCCCTAATTATTATGGGCCTTATCAGATCTTACAAAAAATTGATAGTGCGGCCTACAAGTTAGAGTTTCCTTGTTTCACTTGCATAAATCTAGTACTTCATGTATCATGGTTGAAGATATTCATTATACATAAAGTTGATACTCAAACTAAGTTACCAAAATTAGATGAAGTAAGATTTGTTCTTGATCCTGAGGTAATCCTTCAAATGTGCACTAAGTATCTATAGTCTAGAGTGATTAAGGATTACCTAATCAAATGGAAGAATCTACCCTATGAAGATGCCACTTTGGAGGATGAATCCTTTGTACAATGATATCTAGAGTTGACTCAATGTTGAGGAAACATTATTTTTAAGGAAAGGGGCATGATACACCCTTAACCTTTGGTGTGTCTTGGGGTATGTGCATCCAACTTGTGGCTTACATACCTCTTTTATATTCTTGTTACATTTCTCTATGTTCTTAGTTAGGTTGGCTCATGGAATAACCATGGCTAAGTAAACTATATATAGTAGGTAGTGGTTAGTCTTTGATCATCATGTTAATTATTATTATTTTAGTTCATTATTTTTTAGGTTGCCCCCTTGAAGTGGCTTTACTATATTATCCATTATTCTTCTCTATTGTCAATTATTATTATGTGATCTCTCATATTTGTTTATTTTATGCAATATAAAATAATTCTATGTGAACATCTAAGTAATTTCATTATATATTGCCCCTCAAATACAAAAAAAAAATGCCAAGAAATTTAATTTATGACCCTTCCCTAGCTACCATGAACTACTTGGATCCTCATGTAAATGTTCCACATGCCAACAAGCATAAGAAAATCCTTCTTGGGTCTGCAACACCTTATTCTATGTACACAAAAAACCTCAACACCAATTTTCATGATTTATACTTAAAAATTCAACCTCAAAATTGGTCAAAAAACTTAAAACAACCTCTCATACCTTTGATAATTCTCTTATGAGCTATGTCACCTTAGAAACTAAACTTGACCCCTCATTAGGCCACACTAGGTTTCTTTGCACATTAGGCCTTAAACTTCTAGTCATACTTAAACCTTGAACACACCTTGAAACCTCTTACACTACTCTAAAAACCTAATTCTCATGTCATACATTTTTCACACACTACAAAAATATTTTTCTCTCAAGTCTCATACTGCTCACCTCAACATGCTACTAGACATATGCCTTTTCACTATTTTTCTTCATGTAAGGACTAAGTCTCAAAATTGACCTTGGAACTCTTTTAAAGGCTTATTTGCCTTTTTTATATGATTACAAAACTTTTTACACTCTCTCATTCATGTACTGACATAATTTACCAATAGTCACTATGCTTTATGCATACACCTTTTCACATGACAAGACTAGGCTTCTCAAGACACTTAGTACTCAAGGATTTGAACTTAAACAAGTTAACTCTTAATGATATCAACCAAGAACATTTTTAAATTAGGATTATTATAAATATAAGGCTACTCTTAATATGCTTATGAGTGTATCACACCACAACATTGTGCCAAGACCTCATACATAATTCAAAGATTTCTAAACCATGCTCTTGATATGACATTGCTCCTCAAGACTAGTGCTCAATAGTATGCTTACCTTGTATCCTTATTTCTAACCTTGACATGTCATCAACCTAAAAATAATTACTAGGTTGCCTTAAAATTCTACCTCAATAAAGAGATAAAAGGTTGTCTTCAAATTTTCTCTTGTCATAAGACTTCTTTGTCACATACCACTTCACTATACATGGCATCAACTCTGACATTGACAATATCAATGCCTCAATACTGAAAATAAAAACATACCTCAATAAGACCTACAATTCCAAACACATTAGTTGTACTCTTCTCCATACTTCTTTTTCCCCCATTAACCATTACACAATTAAGTCTTCCTTCTTGTCTATCTCAAATACATGTTGCTTATCTTCCTTTATTTCCACCAATAGTAATGCCCTAGTCACCTAGGAAAACACCTTCATATTCATCTACCATGAAATTTACACCACCATTGATGATTCCCCTATCCATTGGATTTCCATTTCTACCACCTATCATTATTTCAATGGTTACTATTGACCAAATTTGGTCTACATACCAAAATTTTCCTAGTTCAAGAGTCTAGAAGCTGGGAAAGATCCTCATTGAAGAGTGACCCAAGAGTAGATAAATCTCAAGTGGAGATCATATAGCTTTTGAAAATATTTTGAAACACTTTAGGTAAGCTTAAAGTGTAACTTGTTAATTTTGAAAATAAAGTCTCAAGAAAATGAAGGATACAAGTAGATTCATGGTATTCAAAGCATTCAATAGCATGAACCAGGTTCCCCAACCCTTAGAATATCATCAGAGCTGTGAAATATTGAGTAAAAGATAAACTATGTAAGTTAAATAACCAAACCATCACCAATATGTCAACCAAAAAAGGAATGGACCAATTCACTTGTGCATTTAATAAATTCACCTTAGGAAGCCTCGTGAGCAAAAGGATTGTAGTGCCACATTGTTCTTCATGTTAGGATCATATCCGACAAATTTCATGCCTACACAAGTCTTCTAACCCAAGTTATGAGATTCTAAAGTTAGACCTATAGGAAGAAACATTCACACAAACATCAAAATAAAGCTCAACATTTATCTATTAGAGTCCAAAATATTGATAGTTATGTAGACATCAATAATGGTCACATGAACTTCAATTGATGGGTGTACAGATGTTAAATTTATGAACATAGGGTTGCAATAGGGGGAGATTAGTATGGTGTTAGTGAATGAAATCAAATCCAAATAAATAACACACTAAGCTAACACCCTAAGCCTATCTCAAGGGGAGCATATTAACAAAACCAAATGAGAAACACAACTAGAATGCAAAGACAAATAAATCCTTCACCTTCTTTGGATGCTTGAAATAGCTTTTTGAATTGGCTTTCTTAGCTTGTGCTTAATGAGTCTTCATCAAATGAGGCTTGGCTATCTCTTCTTCTCCTTGGCACCTTTGTGATGGATTTGGATTTGGATTAGATCAACAATTTAACATTATAACACTAATTGTAATGTCTTTTAGAATCATTTGTGAATTATAAATTTTCACTATCCAAGCTTAAAAATTATGCTCATGGATCTTCTATTTATAGATTTTCAAAATGATTCAAGATTAACCATGACCATCCATCTCAATATTGAGATGTGTGGCCATGAACAAATCTAATTATGTAATTAAATCTATAAATATCCCCCATAAATATTTTAGATAGAGGGGAATTTAGGAGGCATGGAAGGTCTTAATGAGGTATGGGGTGGCTTAATCCTGATATTTATGTATTTATGGATTGTGGATGCCACCTCATTGAAATTATGTCATTTGATGATGTAGATATTCAATATTCATTTCTAAAAATAAATATTCAAAAATTTCCATGGAATTATTAATTAGGATCATGGTTTGAATTAATTATCTTTTAAACATTAGGCAATTTTGATACAAATTTTGTCTTTTAGTGCACAAATTAATCAAATTGGTCAAAATGTATTATTACTGGCTCAAATTTTGACTAAATTATAATTAGGATGTGATGTTAGATGTGTTAGAACTATTTTTTCATTTAGGATGTTTCCAACACAAATATCAAAGGCATATGTCTCATATAAAAAATTTGGTATAAAAGAGCAATCTAAAACACCTAGATGTAAAAATGTCATTTTGAATTGAAATGATATGATCAAAGTTAATTGTTTCATAAATTAAATTTCCCCATTTAATGATACCCTAGATAAAATTAGCACTTGAATATAATAATTTCAACTCTTTTCATGCATTTTAGTGTTTTTAAGCCAAATTGTGCACTTTGGTAGAAATTAGTCAAAAGCTTGGTTAGAGATCATTGGTGGCCAATTTTAGGTGTCTATATTTTTCCCTTATTTGGGAAGGCATTGCAAGCTATAGGCACAGTAACATCTTCTCAAAGAATGAAAAGGTATTGTATGCCTACAACTACAATGATGATGAACTAGCTATATGATGCCCCTTCGAGGGAATGGTTGGCATAAGCAGGTCAAAAAATGGTCCCTAAAAAAGAAATAAGTGAAATGAGGGGACCAAAGAAATGAAGATGATGGGGTAAAAACACAATTATTTTGAAAAATCAATTAAAATCATTGAGAATGCAAGTGGGACAGTGTATAATGGTTTGCCCAAATGCAATTATAAGCATTATACCCTGATAGTGGCAACATGATATGAAAACACAATGATTTGCCCAAATGTGGCTGTAATCATTGAAAATATGGAGTTACCCTAATTAGAATAGACAAAAAAGATAACAACATGACTCTATGTGGGCAAAAAAAAATTAAATTTGGTAAGAACACAATGATTTGTCCAAAGGTAGTTATAATCATTAAGAAATGTAGGTGGGATGGTATACAATGATTTACCATAGGTGATTATAATCATTGGACCTCAATTTTGGAAAACATGATTGATTGGTTGATGATGATGGTAACTTAACACAGAGGGTAATGATGAACTGGAACAACCTGCTAGTAGGATGATGCTCATCTGAACTAACAAAGGTTGAAATTATTTCATGATTAATTACTCTATTTGGTATATTATTGGGATGTTGGTGTCAAGGATATGTTGATACTAGCCTTGATAAGTAGACTTATTGAAGCTAATTTTTGTTGTAGCACATAATAGTATGCATCATGATAGAACACCATGAAGACTATTCTAAAATATGCATAAAGATTGACTCCTAATCTAATATATAATTGGAAACAATGCACCAATGATAAAAAAATGTGATGAAAATTTTGAGGTATGAATATGGATGGACTCAAGAATAATATGCACAAAAAATACCTAATGCATACAAATAGGCTGAGTCGAGGCAACAGTGTTGAAAGCAAACAAATAGGCACATAGACAAACAAATTGAAATAATATATATATATATATATATATATATATATATATATATATATATTTTAAAAACAAGATCAAAAGAACGCATCCTAATAATGGCCATGCCCTAGTTGGGTAAATTGAGGATAACTGATTAGGCTTAGATAGGATAAATGTTTTTAGATTTTGAAATATTTGAATGTTTTTGGAATTTTGAGTTATCTTAACTCATTAAAGAATGACAAGATACCTACTTTTAAAATGGTGATAACACATAGAAAATGGAACTGAGGTGGCCTTAACATGAATTTAACATGTCCCACATAGTCCCAAAATGACCTTACGCCATATTAATTATGTCCACATAAAAGGCAAGGAGAAACTTGATTGGATCCCAACAAGTTCTCAAATTTGACCAATAGTTAATCAAATGAAAACAACAATGGCAAGGTGATATGGAAATGCATGATAAACAAAATTTTCCCCTAGTTTACCCATAGGTAGTTATAACTAGGATACAATGAGTTATATTAATGATACTAATTTGCCCATAGGTGATTATAATTAATAGTAAGATCGGTGAACATTAATTTACCCATAGGCAATTATAATCAGGCTCATATAAACAAACTTGATAGAGCATGGAAAATTAAAGATATCTTTCTAGATCAACTATCACACTACTTTCATAAACTATCATTTAAACACAGATTTTGATTGATTATTGAAACTTGATTAGAATCCCCTCGCAAAAGGTGCAAAAATTACCAAAGGAAACAAAATCAATATAGGATTGGGTAGGATGACTTGAAACAGGCTTGGTTTAGATAGGAATGGAATGGCCTTGCTTAGTAAAATGATAGGTTTTGATAAAATGGTAAGAGGGTTTCCTCCAAGTGATAAGGTGATTGGCTAGGTATGCGATAATAGCAAAAGGATATGTGACAATGGTAATGGCTTGGTAATTTGAAATGGTATGGTATATGTTTTTGGTTGATGATGGTTGTTGGTTTTTGATATGTGTGACCTGGGTATGATTTTATATTATATTGTTCTTGTTAATGGGGAGATGCACAGCTTGATCAAGAAATGATATAACTAGACTAGTCTCATGTTAATTATTTGCACACACCTCTTTTGAATAGTTGCTTTATTAAAAACTACCTACAGATTTGGATGTAAATGATGTTGTTGTGATCTTCGTTGGTTATTGATTTGTATTCCTTCAAGCATCAAGATAAGATATTTTTATAGCCTATACAAAAGAAAGTATGGTTGTGGATGGAAAATAAGGATAAATATTGGTTGATAGGTTTGTTTATCAAATATAATGATGGAGGACAATAGAATGTATGATGTTTAAAAAATAAATGAAGATCAGGACTTTTAGTCACATGTAATGTTGTTGATGTCATATTCAACATAACTTTAGATGTGGTGGAGCTGAAGACATATGAAGATGCTCTTGATAGGACCACCATATATTTTTATTATTTGGTCTTAAGAGTAGCTACCATCTGATTAGGCTGTAGATAGGAAGCTATTTTGATTTTACCTCTGATTTTGTCTTCATCAAGCATTGAATAGATTTTGTGCTCAGATATTGGTACCTTGAAGAGGTTTTCACCAATGAAATTGTCTTGATTATCCCATAGTACCTCTGAGAAGGTTTCACTAATGAACATTGGCTTTTGACTTTGATTGTCTTCTAGTGCTTCTAAAAATATTTCACTATAAGATAATAATATTGAAATTTACTTGTCCCCTAGTGCCTCCAAAAAGGTTTCACTAGGAGAGTGTTCTTCTATTACATGAATGTGGTCTTAGCCTCCTTTCTCTTCTTTAACTACTATGTCACCATAGATGAAGTTTAATAATGTGTGATTCTATTGGTCCCAATTAATGTTTATGGGAGATGAGATGTCAATAATATGGATATGTTGGTTGGGGGTAATGGCATGTGTAATGGTAATGGAATGGATAAAGGTTGCATAATATTCATAAAAGATACTAGGAGAACTTGTGTCGATGTTAAAGTATTTATCCTCAAAAATTATAGAAAGATCATAAACATATTCAAATTGATCTACAAGACAATTATAACAAATGTTGTAATAGTCAAAAACATATTCTATATCTAAATATGATGTTGAGACTAATGTTGATTCTAATTCTAATGCTAAATTTGATGTTGGTTCAAGAATATAACCTAACTCTAACTCTGATTATTCATCTGATGGGTACTTTATTAGAATGATATCTTTTTGAATGTTTAGTATTGGATAAATAATGACTTGTGGTGGCATAATGGGCTCCATAAAGATTGGTTTATCAAAGTGAGACTCCTCAACGATGGGAAAAAGGTCAAGAGACAACTCCTTAGAGACTATCTTATCACTAGGAATCTCTTGAAAAATAGGCATATAGTCAAGGTAATGATTTACTTAAAGGTACTTATAATAATTAAGAAGTGACTCAGTAAATACTAGCTCATCAGAATGAGACTCCTTGACAACTAGTATAAGATCAATAGGTGATTCATTATAGGTTAATTTATCACAACTGATTGGTTTAATAAAAGCATCATTGATTGGTTGGTTCTTTTTCCCTTGGTTTCCAATGAGTTGGAAAATACCAATTTTGAACATAGTTTGGTCCTTGAATGATTGGATCAATTGAGGTTGTGATTAGATTGGTTATGGTTTTCTAAATTGTGGAACTATTGGCAATGGACAAAGAATGATTGATAGTTGGATAATGATAGGGCATTATAGAGCTTGGTTATTCACACAAGATAAAGGACTAGGTCCTGGTATAGAAATGGTATGGCATTGGGGAGTGATTGCTCACACAAGCCAAAGTATGAGGTCCTAAAAGGATAAGTTTAAGTCATTGTGGATGTTGGTAGCTCATACAAGCCAAATCATCTTCCTCCTCATAAACTGTATCATCCTAATCTTGAGTTGGAACATAAGTTGGTTCTTGACTATGTTCCATGTAATGATTATTGTAAAGAGGGTATGGATCCATATCCCAAACAAAATTATCTATATTTGGGCATTCAAAAAATTCTTCCTCGCAAGCCTCTTCATACTAATCAAGGTCTTGAGTTGGATTGTAAGCAGGGGTTTGGTTACAGTCAATTTATGTGGCCATTCTATCATAACTTGGAGTGTATGTGATTTCACCATAAGTGTATCTAAACATGTTAGCATAAATTATGAAATCTTTGAAACAAAAGGCTTATATTTTTTCAAACTCTAAAAAACTATGTCCAAAGGAAAACTGGTTCAAACTTGGTCTAATGGTCAAAAGGGTGGAGTTGTATCTCTAACATGGTCTAAAAATGGAGTTATATCTCCAAAATGGTTTGTGCTAAAATTTGTCATAAAATAGTCTAAAATCAAATGTCTAACATCAAATTCCATACACATAAAAGGTCAAGCAACTGAATAAAAACCAACATGTCAAAGGTTTAGGTCAAAGTGTTCCAAACAAAGTCTAAACTATGAAAGGGAAAGGAGTCACTAGGTATTTTATCTAAATGAAGAGACAAAATCTAGGCTCAAATAGGTTATTCTAGGACTTTTTTCCAAATGGAATCAAAATATAGGTTTAAAACAAAGGATTGATGTGAATTTGATTTAATCTAACAATTTTGGAAATGATTTTGACATAGACCTAGCACACGAAATAAAACATAAACATGATTAGTTGGTATAAGACATAAGGCAAAAGGTGCTTGGAAAAAGGTTGTGATCTCCCAAATAAAGGCACAAATAATGATTAAGATAGGCATTAAATAAACAAACAATCAATAGTCTTTAAATTTGGGTAATCGAGTAACCGATGTTACGCAACCCAAAAGAGAAAGATCTATGTATTCGCCCCATGAATTGAGGCCTAAATATGAATCAATCAATGTTTGATTCCAAACTTGATAAGGTTAATCAGAAACTCAATGTTAAAGACTAGGATTTGACCAAATAAGATAGATAAGATTAGACATTATAACAATGCATAAACAAGGTCCAAATGGTTGATGTGACATGGTTTGAAAAAATGGTTTTTTGGCACAATGGTAGGTAAATTTTGAAACAAATTGAGAAACCTAATGATCTAAGAATACTAAAATGATGTGGTCAATGTTATGTTTTTAAAGACTCAGGCTCAAACTTGATAATGATGTGGGTAACATAATGGTACCCATCTCAAACAAGTAACACACAAAAAACATGTTTAGCAAAAATTTCAAGGCACAAGTGTGGTGTAAAATGGATAGCATAACACCTTTTTAGATAAGAGTGGCGTATAAACAAATAGGTTTTGACATGGTTTATAAATCAAAAAACAATTTTTAGTCTCAAAACATACCAATAAATAAAGAAAAAGTGATAAAAATACATTAATTATAATCACCCTAAATCCTAACAAGGGTATGGCAAAGTGCGGTTGACTAAAAATAATTGGTTTTTGATCATTTCTAGATGGATCCCATGTCTACCAGTTTTCACATTAGTAAATAAGATAAGATCATGTCATTTGGGTCCATAGCACTTGGCTTGTTTTTAATATGTCTTGCTCTTTTTACAACCACTACATTCATCACTTGCTCAGTGTAGTGCGATGTCTAATGTGCTCATACATCCCAAGCTTAGCCCTAGCACTAAGAGGTGGTTTAACCAGTAAAACCTCTAATCCCAATGGGATGATCCCAATTTATATACCCCCCTATGGATAGGCGTTGAAGACAATTTCAAGAGATGAATTATTGAGTCAAGGCTTCCTTAAAGAACTCAGGGAGGTAGTGAAGTCCCCCTCATAAGCCAAGATGCATGATATAAATGACAAGTAAAAGATCTTTAAAGGTTGTTTCTAGGTCACTCAAGCCATGTGGTTCTTGGGGAGAGCCTTAATAACTTATTTTTTCTAGGTCACTAAATGGGATAAATGGGAGATCATACATGTACGATCTTTCTTTTTATCAAACAAAACTAATTAAGCCATGATCAATTGAATACAAACTTTGAAAATGTGTTTAATATTAAAGCACTTAATGGAAAAGTGTGGTGGTGTTCTTTAGCCCCTTCAATTTATGTTGTAAAAACATTTAAATATTACACCAAAAATACTAAATGAAATAACAAGCACCTAAATTCATTTTAAACCCACAGTTTGAAGTATTCAAGACTTAGCATGCTAAAGATTCGTTGTAGGCACCAAATTTGAAGTGTGTATGATTTTAACCAAGTTATTTTTAAAAATCCAAATTGAAGTGTATGATTAGTTAAAACACACAAATTAAAATCCAACCCAGCCTTTCAACCTATAAAAATAAGATTAGTAAGCCTTCTTTGAAACACTTATGAGATTGAACAAATAACTTTATAAAGTAAACACCTAATGACCTGAAGGCAAAACCTCAAGAAACAAACGTGTTAGATTAGACTTGATTAGAAACTTGATTTTGTTAAAAAAATATGTAACTTGAAGGCAAATTGATATCATACTCTAAAAATTTAGGAAAAAACATGTGATTTTTAAAAAAATCACCAAACACAGAGTCTAAATTACCCCAAACCAAGCTCCAAAAAATGGCCTATTAGCTCTTAGGTCTATTTAAAAAAACATAATGACCATCGATATTTATACCTGACCATCAATAGTTGAAAATAAATATTGGTAGTTGCACTAACTATTGGTGGTTTCACTAACCATCGGTGGTCAAAAATAATCATCGATGGTTACACTGACCGTCGACAGTTACAGTGTAAACCTGTGACAAAGAAAAATGACAAAATAAAGTTAAAAAATCAAATTTAACAAGTTTCAAGCATTAAAATCTTAATTTAAAACTTTTATATTGATCTTCTTGGTGTGTAGGATGTATTAGGTCCCACTGGGCATGTCATTTGTGAACATAGGATTGTAATAAGGGGAGATTAGTATGGTGTTAGTGAATGAAATCAAATCTAAACAAAGAACACACTAAGCTAACAACCTAAGCCTATCTCAAGGGGGGAACATATTAACAAAACCAAATGAGAAACACAACTAGAATGAAAATACAAATAAATCCTTCACCTTCCTTAGATGCTCCAAATATCTTGTCAAAGTGGCTTGCTCAACTTGTGCTCAATGATTCTTCATCAAAGGAGACTTGGCTATCTCCTATTCTCATTGGAACCTTTGTGATGGTTTTGGATTTGGATTGGCTCAATAATTTAGCATTATAACACTAATTATAATGTCTTTTGGAATCATTTGTGCATTATAACTATGCACTATCCAAGCTTAAAAATGATGTTTATGGCTCTTTTATTAATAGATTTTCAAAATGGTTCAGGATTAACCATGACTGTCCATCTCAATATTGAGATGTGTGGCCATGAATAAATCTAATTATGTAATTAAATTTATAAATATCCCCCATAAATATTTGGGATAGAGGGGAATTTAAGAGGCATTAGGTAGCTTATTCTTGATATTTTAAACATTTATGGCTTGTGGATGCCACCCCATAGAAATGATGTCATTTGATGATGTAAATATTCAATATTCATTTCCAAAAAGAAATATTCAAAAATATCCATGGAATTATTAATTAGGCTCATGATTTAAATTAATTATATTTAAAACATTCGGCATTTTTGATGTAAATTTTGGCCCTTGGTGCATAAATTAATCAAATTGGTCAAAATGTCTTATTATTGACTCAAAATTTGACTGGAATAAAATTAGGATGTGATGTCAGATGTATTAGAAATATATTCCCATTTAGTATGTTTCCAACACAAAATAAAAAATGCATGTGTCTCATGCAATAAATTTGATAGGAAAGAGCAATTCAAAGCACCAAGGTGCAAAAATGTCATTTTGACTTGAAATGATCTTATCAAAGCTAGTTATTTCATAAATTGCATTGCCTCATTTAATGATGCCCTGGCAAAAATCAACACTTGACTATAACAATTTCAACTATTTTAATGTGTTTTAGTGTTTTTAACCCAAATTATGTAGTTTGGTAGAAATTAGTCAAAATCCTAGTTAGAGGTCATTGGTGGCCAGTTTTAGGTGTCTACAAAATTTAAGATAGAAAATAATAATTAGGGTTTAAAAATCCTAATGATAGTTGTGTAGATATAAAATTTGTTCACACGGATGTCAAATATAATCATAGAGACATCAAATATGGGAATAAATATGTCAAAGTTGGACCTCATGAGTTAGCCATTTGAGTTCAAATGGTGGGTCCTAGAAAATCCAATGATGCATGTGAGCTCATACATCTTGATCTAACAGTGTGAGATCAAGTCAACATGTCAAAGGATCTTGGCTGGTAGGAAATCAAAGGCTCAAACACATTTGTATATCTAAATCTAATGGTTCGATCAGAGTTAATAAGTCAGTGTATCTTTGAGACCAATAGGAACAAAGATAGTTGGGCACAATTTAAATGGTCCAAGTTGGCAATCGACTGTCAGGAATCTAGAACAACAAACATGCTCTGACTCCACTGTTAGGATCTAGGAAGCACCATTGATTACCATGTACAAGAAACTTAATATGCAAAATTAAACCAGAAGTAACAAGTAACTAGAATTCAGAATCAACACAAAATATGAGAGACAATACCCAATTGTATTAATACTCTTCTAGAAGGAAATACAACAAAGAAGATTGCCACAGTTCTTCTTCCTTACACACCTCTAGGGCATAAACAGTAAATCTCTTCAAGAGCTCACTCTCTCTCTTACGGTCCCAACAACAACTCAAGCACAGAGTTGTTGTTCACCTCTAACCAGTCAGTATCACTACTGCCAGTACCACTAGTCAATATCACTACTGCCAATACACAAGTGCTCCACGCACTCCACAAGTGCTCCACACACTCCAAGTATTCAATATACTCCAAGTAGATCTCCCCTAATCTTGCTACCTATTGTGTTGTTGTCACCTTTGATCCTGCTACCCCGCAGATCACCTTTGACCTCGCACCCACACACACCTACAAATCAATGATCTTACTTACCATGTAGATCTCTCTACACCCTGAAGAACCCTTGTCCTTGCCTCACCAAGTCCTTATGATTCTTCAACTAGTACCCCAATGGATCTTCTCCCAGAACTTGCACAACCTGCAACTCTCCCTGATCATACACACTCGACACCCCTATGGAACTAGGAGGAGCTACCCTTACTCTCTTCACTCTCAAAAGGAGCTAACCAAGCTCAACTCAAACTAGAAAAAATTACAATACAGCCCATGAGTCTATTATATAGATCTCATGCAAACAATAATTAGACATCTAATTACAATAATTAGATCTGTAGCTCCCAGGCTAAAATTATCCTTCAACATGCAAACAACCAGTTCATTAACAAACTGTTCATGCAACCGATAGTTTCAGAACTGCATAGGCGACCGACATCAGTCCCTATCTACCTGGAGATGACTGATGTCAGCCGAATACTACCGATGTCAGTTTCCTTCCTGTCTACCCCTAACTGATGTCAGTTGGCCTGACTGACCTAGTGACTGTGACACTCAGCAACCTCCTTCCCTGTTTACATCAATGAAGCTTTTAGCTCCACAACCTAACAATCTCCCACTTGGAGATAAACAGCTACACTGTACCTGTACCTATACACCATCTAATTTATTTCTTGGCTTGTATCCCTCTTCAAGATCAATCTTGAAGACCAACCACCACACAACATGTGGTGCACCTCCTATCATCCAAGTAACCTACCACATCCAAACCTACAAACCCATGTAGTGAAGTCCTGACCCTACATATCATGTATACCTGATGTGGGTCCCTCTCAAATACCTGAGAACCCACTTCCCCGAATTGGTTCCTAACTCTGTGACAGCTCCCACTGCTAGGGAAAACTCAGGTCTATACCAGACCTCATGTGATTTTGGACACTGAACTGTCCAGCCCTTGGTGTGCTCCAGTTCTACATCCTACATATTGAACCTCACCAACACCTAATTCACATCAAATCCCACTGGAGACAAAATCACCCTCTGATTTTCCATGTCTCTCATGCCAAAGAATTTCACTGCTCCCAAATCCTTCATGGCAAACCACTGAACTAGCCTTAACTTTAGCTTAGCAAAACCCTGTATGTCTAAACCTTCAGCTAGCATATCACCCACATACAATAACAAGATAATGTTGTGACCATCATCCACCTGGTAAGACAAACACAATGGTTACACTGACATTGACTAAAGCCATGCTTTGTCATCCACCTGTCAAACCTATACCACTGTCCTACAGCTTCCTCAAGACCATATGACCTAGCCTTCCATCTCACGTGTCCATTCTCTCTATTCTTTAACCAAGGTATCCATTCATCTCTCAGTGCTTTTATCCCAGCTGGCAACTCTACCAAATCTACCATTTGATTCTTTTCCAAAGAAATCATGCCATGCTCCCACTGTTTCCTTGATCCTTCCTACTTTGCAGTGAGCAACAAGTATAAAGAAGAGGAATAATGAATCTAAGGCTTACTTACCCTTTCAGTCCTCCACATGGGCATTTGAGACTCCTTGACAACTTGTTGTCCACCCAAAATCCATTCCAATGACTGACCTCGGTCACCACATAGTCTGCATCTGACTGACATCGATTCCATGTGACTTTCCAGGTTGCTGATGCCAGTTATCCTACCGATGTTGGTCTCCACCTGCCTGACACCATTGACTCCTCTGGTCTACACATGACCGACATCGGTGCCTGCCTGTTCGATGCTGGTTTTCTTTGACTGATGTCGGTACTTGTGTTTGCCTGTGAGTGATAAATTTTTACCTGTGAGCTCTCTTTGGATCAAAACCCTATCCAAACTACCCTACTCAGAGTTACTCATCCCCATCTATTGATCTCTGTCTGTCATCTCCTCCATAAACACCAAGGCTTTCTAGTTCTCAAGTTTGTCAAATACATCAGACTTCCTCTTAAGAACATGCATCTCCTTCTTGCTCATGTGACCAAGCCTACAAAGCCACGTCCTTGTAACAAAAGAAGAATCAGTAATACAAGCAAGTAGATAAAGAGTACTTGCTTTCTTACCACTTGCTAATTCAAGTGCATCTGCTATGATATTTTTTTTGCATCTCTCATCACCCAACTTCTCTAAATAAATTAGCTGCATCTTCAATACTAGGACCTACATGACCTTCTTCAACACCCATGTGTTGGCCACCTGCAATTTCAGCAACACTTCCCCTTTGCCAATACTTTGACAAGGCTCACCAACCCCTCTATATGGGGCTGCATGGAAAGAGGCAACAGAATCTATAAACTAAGATTCTACTTTATCCAAGGAACATCCCAGAGCATCTTGTGCAATAACACCTGCAACATCTACTTCTTCAGTTCCTTCATGTTGATCTTCTACCAATCAACAATATTTCTTTACCTGCTCTTACTTTTCATAACATCGTAATAGACCATTCATGCTTTTCAATTCCTCCATTCTTAGTGCACTTTATTCTACCATTACTATACTCCCACTCAATTAGAAACCCCTGAGAGTGCCTTGTAATCAAACACAAAACTTGTTCCCTGCAACCTTAGCTCTGATATCACTTTGTCAGGAATCTAGAACAATAAACATGCTCTAACTCCATTGTTAGGATCTAGGAAGCACCATTGATTACCATGTACAAGCAACTTAATATGCAGAATTAAACTAGAAGTAACAAGTAACTAGAATTCAGAAATAACATAGAATATGAAAGACAATACCCAATTGTATTAATACTCTTCCAGAAAGAAATACAACAAAGAATATTGCCACAGTTCTTCTTCCTTACACACCTCTAGGGCATAAACAATAAATCTCTTCAAGAGCTCACTCTCTCTCTTACGGTCCCAACAATAACTCAAGCACAGAGTTGTTGTTCACCTCCAACCAGTCAGTATCACTACTGCCAGTACCACCAGTCAGTATCACTACTGTCAATACACAAGTGCTCCATGCACTCCACAAGTGTTCCATGCACTCCAAGTACTCAACGTACTCCAAGTAGATCTCCCCTGATCTTGCTACTTGTTGTGTTTCTATCACCTTTGATCCTGCTACCCCACAGATCACCTTTGACCTGACACCCACACACACCTGCAAATCAATGATCTTACTTACCATGTAGATCTCTCTACACCCTGAAGAACCCTTGTCCTTGCCTCACCAAGTCCTTATGATTCTTTAACTAGTACCCTAGTGGATCTTCTCCCAAAACTTGTACAACCTGTAGCTCTCCCTGATCATACACACTCGGCAACCTTGTGGAACTAGGAGGAGCTACCCTTGTTCTCTTCACTCTCAGAAGGAGCTAACTAAGCTCAACTCAAACTAGAACAAATTACAATACAGCCCATGATTCTATTATATATATCTCATGCAAAAAATAATTAGACATCCAATTACAATAATCAAATCCACAGCTCCAAGGCTAAAATTAGCCTTCAACATGCAAACAACCAGTTCGTTAACAAACTATTCATGCAACTGATAGTTCCAGAATCGCACAGGCGACTAACATTAGTCCTTGTTTGCTTAGAGATGATCGACATCGGCCGAATACTGTCGATGTCAGTTGCCTTCCTATCTACCCCTGATCGATGTCAGTTGGCCTGACTGATGTCGGTGACTGTGACACTCAGTAACCTCCTTCCCTATTTGCATCAGTGAAGCTTTTAGCTCCACAACCTAACATCGACAAGAAATGAACACATGGTGAATCTAAAGAGCTTCCATTAAAGGTTAATGAACTAGTTCTTGACCCAAGTGATCAAAATATTAAGGAGCCACATCTCCATTAGAGCTCAATCAATAGTAGACATATTCATATAGTAAAATGGTTAAGGATAAGTCTCTGTCACCATTAAAGTTTCAATAAGACCTTTGGTTGATAATTTGGAACCTATCAACCCTATTTCAGGGTCATTCCATTGGCATGTTCATTATTTTTAGATGGAAGATCATTGTATATAAGATATTCTCATCTCTCATAGGGTTTAGATGTAGAACATGTCTCTTAGGGTCTAATACAAAGATCAAAGATTGACTAGTGATTATGAAGCAAGGTCAAGTAGTTTATAGTTTTCCATGGATATCATGACTATGTGAAAACTAATAATTAGATTAATTTTCATATATAATGGACCTATGTTCAATATTGGATCAAATACAAACATAAACATGATCATGGATAGGTGTCTTGCCTATTATGCCACCCAAAGTAGATGTGGCATGATTTTGTCAATTCCAAGACATTCTCATCAGTAGATCAGATAGATAATGACATGTAGTTCCAAGAAGGACACCAAGTGGATGGATAAGGACAATAAGCATTTAATTTTTTATAGAATTTGTTCCTTATTGATAAGGTTATGAGTCAGCATCCTTGAACTTGTGCTAATACATCACAGTTCCCTCTCTCTTCCTTATATATATATATATATATATATATATATATATATATGTTCCAACTTATACCACATGTTATGCTCTCTGAAAGTTTTAGACAGGAAATCTATGATATTTTAGATAATAGACTCTTATGCTTTGGCTTGCTTAGGCTATGCCAAAATTTGTATTGTAACACCTTTTAGTGCAATAATGATTAAACTCCATTTTTTAAGATATATTTAAGTGTGTCCTATGAATTTATGTATTGTAGATAATTGAATGTATGTTCCTTATCTATGTCTAAATTTTCTCACCTTCATATGCTTGGTAGTTATCATAGGTCATTATAAGTGCAATTTATAGTTTGTTTTTAGTTTGAAAGTGGTTATCTACCCTTTCATGCTAGTTTGATAACTGATCAGTGACTTATTATGAAATACTTATGTGGAATTGATCTTATTTGGTATTAAATGTATCTCATAGTGTGTCTTATGTAAAGTATAAGTGTTACAATTAATGGTGCATCACCCCATTTTTATATGTTTTCATATATTATTGTATCTCTCTCCCCTTTTTCAAGCAATTGTTAGATTAGGTCTAGTTTAGGTGATAGATCCAAAAGTAACACGGCCTTTTCCAGAGGTCTGATCCAAGTTTAGGTGACCCATAACCTACAATCATTCCCATGTTAGACTATATTTGTTTAAGAATACTTGAATAATCTCCTTACTTAGCTAGGGTAAAATATAGTACACCAATAGTTTTAGCACGCTTGCTATGATAAAGCTTCCTTGGCATAATTTAAGTTTAAAGATTGAGAATAATAAATTGCAAAAGGAGGATATATCTACCATCATCAAAAGTTAAAAATCCTTTAAGTTTCAGAGCTCATAGCATCTTTCAGATAGTTTTTTCATGTCAAAATTTACTGCAAGATCATTAAGTAAAGGTACTCCTTTTGAAGACATTGAATTGCCTTCTACTTATTATAAAAATAAAGATTTAATATGAAAAATATTTATCCTCAAAAGAATAATTTATCTCTTGATTACATATTATTTTAGTCCAATATATTATCCCCATTACCTAAATGGTCATAAGGAATCAAGATTTTGTTCTTTTTAATAGGGGTGGTCCTCTAAATTTATCCCAATATGATGACATACTTATGTCTACCTTAAAGAGTATCCCTTTTTCTTAGGAGACTAGGATAAAACTACTGTTATTGAGCATATTCAGGATGTTACCAACCTATATTTTTTTATAATATTATTCAAGATAATGTGGTTATTAGATTACTTATTGCTTCCTTCAAGGAAAAATCATTGTAATGGTATAGGAATCTTCCTTTAACCTCCATTTCTACTTGGGATGAGTTAGGTTCAACCTTAGTTAGGCAATTTGAATATAATTATGATCATCTATCTTTGGTTGAATAATTGATTATCATATAAAGGTACCCCCATAAGTTCATGTCTAATTTTAACCTTAGATTCTAAAAGACATGGACTAGGATAACTAAATTGGTTAGACCATCCCCATAATATGTATTATTTTATTATCTTAAGGCCTTAAATTATAATATTAGTGTCATGATACAATCCATGGGTGATAATACTTTTCCAAATGCCTATAAACTTGTAATAAGAGAAGAAAATAGCTTGATACAAGCTAGTAAACTTGCTCCAAGGATTTTAATGCCCATATTCCTAGAATTACAACTTATTCCACCTCCTTAAGTTCCTCAAATCCCATATATGGCTCCTATTACATCTCTAAAATCCCAAGTTATATCCCCTTCTAATTAAGCTAGTGAGATCAGAGATCTAAAAATTATTTCGCAATCTTTTGGAAATGAAAATTTTCAACTCAAGAGATAGTAGTACCAGGGTAGACCTTATCAGTAGTAAAACTATAAAACTTATCACTCCAATAATAAAAAACCTCCTTGTCAAGGTTTCAAAGACAATAGGCCACCTTATCAAAACCAAAGAGCCATAACCCAAACTGAACCATATGCAGCCCTTGATCCTAATATACCTTCCAGCTCAAAATTTATTGTTCTTAAAAATAAATTGATGCAAGAATCATGTTGGTAGCCATTCAATCCAAATGACACTCAAAACCAAGCCTTAATATCACAAGATATTATTATGCCACAAATGACATAAGAAGAGTTATCTTTTTAAATAGGTCAGTATCAAGACATGAACATGGCATTCCAAGGAGAAGCTCAACAAGTTCCAGGGCAGCCTAATGCCATCAATGTTAATTGGCAATTGGATGATCATATTATATGTAATCAAATTGGTGAAACTAGTAACACAAATGGTCAAGTTATAACTCTAACTAGAGATAAGATAAGAGCAATTGAGGAAGCTCAAGATGTGATAGATACTTATATTATTCCCAAAAGTGTCAAGGATCAACATATTGTCCCTATAGCACATAAGAACTAGAATTTAAAGGCAGGAAAGGTTTCCTAAATGCCTCTAATTTGATACCAATTAGTGGTACAAAAGTTACAGCCAAAAGCTAATGGAGCCTCATTTAGAATAATACATCAAATAAAGAAACAAAATGTTAAAATTAGCATATGGGATTCCCTCTCTATTCTACAGAAAAAATACATGCTCATTTAAGATCTTTCAACTCTCAAAGTATCTAAATAACCAGTTGAGAAACAAGGAGTTGTCTTGGCCAATTTAGACTAGCCTACCAAGAAAATTTATCAACAAGTACATAACATAATAAAGGTGGATAGAACCAATGTTAAGTAAAATAAAACCCCTCCCTTTTATCTCTCTTTAATATTTGGTGACTGCTTAGTCCATAATTGTATGGTAGATAGTGGAGCTAATAGCACTGTCATGACCAAGCAAATTACAGACAAGCTTGGTCTTGTCTATGAGCCAAATACTAAAGGAGTATTAGTATTGGATGGATCACCAACAACTATAGTAGGAATAATCAAGGATATAAGGTTTACATTGCATGCTTGTCCCAATGTTACCATTTAGCAAGATGTGGTTGTAGTGGACTTGCCTCCCTATTTTGCCATGTGTCTTTCAAGAAATTTTACTTCAAAAATTAGAGGATATTTGTCAGTTGATTAGACATATTTATTGTTCAAGACCAAGTAAGTTACTAAGGTAATAATACATTCTAAACCTATTTCAAGATTTCATTTGGAGCCATATATACCAAGTATGGTGAACATTAATTGTGTTATCTCAGACAAGTTACTAGAAAATAGTGAGGTGGAAACTAAGTCACCTATAGATGGAATTCTAGATCTATTCTTTAATGAGTGATCAATTGATTTTCATGAGCATATCCCTAAAATTTAATTTAATAAGAAGGAATTGGTGTCTATTGTCTTCATAAAAATGATGCACTAAGTTTAGCATTAATAAAAGATGATGAGCCTAGTGATGGATTTTGGCAACTATAATTTGATGGATCCAAGAACAAACATGGCACTGGGGTTGGAATGATGTTAATTTTTCCAGCCACTCAATGGTATTTATCTTCTCTCAATTTCTAGTTTGGTTGTTCAAATATGTTTTTAAATATGAAGCACTAGTCCATGGTTTGTAATGGGAAAGAAAGATGAAGGTTAGTACATTACAAATTTTTAGTGATAATGAACTAAGAGTTTACCAAGTAAGAGTAATTAATGTATGCAAGAACCCACTACTTAGGTCCTATAAGCATAGAGTATGGGACTTACTTGAAGACTTTCAAGATTTCAATATTTGTGTCATATGAATAAATAAGAACAAGCATTCAGATAGGTTGGTTGTCATTGGGTCACAATTCAATATCCCAAATGACATAAAGAATGAAAAGGTTCAATCACACATAAAGGTGATTTTAAGGCCTTCTATCCTAGATAACCATGATAATTGTAAAGTATTTGAAGATGATAGTTATATTATTAGGTTCTTATAAGAGGAAGCTGAATTCTCCTCAAGGAACCAAGACAAACACTTATAGTAGTATGTTGACCATATTGTGCAACTAAAGACAAATAATTTGCCTAAAGGGTTGGCCACCCTTTAAAACATATTCAACAGAGATGATGAATTGAGAAAATAAAAATTTTCTTTATCAACCAAAGAGGAACACTTTATAAATGTGGAGATTACAACTGGTAAGAGTTTAAATTTGGGCAAAGTTTACACATATTTATTGAAGAAAAAATTTATTAAGTTATGTTCAAGTTTTGTAGATGTATTTGCATGGCAGTACAGTGACCTTAAAATATTTGATCCAAGTCTATCTCAATATACCATTGAGTTAGAAGATGAGACTGGGCCAGTTAGACAAAGAAAAATACATATTAACCCAAAGCTTGAACCTTTGATGAATAATAAGCTTCATAAGATCATTGAATTAGCTATAATATTTCTAGTTAAGCACTCAACTTGGGTGCAAACCTTGTTCCAATATGAAAAATGAATGGTGAAATAAGACTATGTGTTGACTTTCATGACTTAAACGAGACCTCTCTTAAAGACCACTATCCATTTCCATCAATAGAGAAAATTTTAAAGTTAGTTATAGGTTCAAAAAGTTTCTCTTTGTTGGATTGTTATAGAGGTTATAACCAAATTTTGGTCAAAGAAGAAGATCAGTTCAAAATAGCCTTCACCACAAAGTGGGGGACATTTTCATATAGAAAGATGCCTTTTAGCTTATCCAATACTAGATAAACATTCCAAAAGGCTATGGATATGACATTTTAGTGTCTCCTTAACAAGTTTATATTTGTTTATCTAGATGACATAGCAGTATTCTCTGAGAGTGTAGATGAGCATATTGTTTACCTTAGATAAGTGTTTGAAAGGTGCAGGCAATTTGGGGTGTCTTTGAATACTAAAAAGTGTGTCTTCTCTATTCATAAAGGTAGGCTTATTAGACATGTGATTTATAAATAAGGTAAAATCATATATCCTGATAGAATAGACTCAATTCTTACACTTTCCTTGCCTAAACACAATAAAGCCTTGTAAAGTTTTTTAGGCAAGATCAATTTCATAAGAAGATACATTTTAGAGTTTGCTACTTTAGTTAGGCCACTCACAGCCATGTTAAAAAAGGTTCAAAGTTTTAACTATTCCAAAGAAGGAGTAAGAAGTTTTGAAGAGATCAAGAAAGTTATAGACAATGCTCCTACACTCTTGAACCCTGAGTTCACAAAGGATTTATTCTTGTATACTTATGCTAATATTAACAATATTTCAGGTATTATCATGTAGTAGAATCAAGAGACTTTAGAGAAGCCAATAGCCTTCTTCATTCAAGGACTATAATAATATGAAACAAGGTACTCTTTTGTTAAGAAGCATGTACTTTCAATCATAATGTCTCTCAAGAAGTTTAGATACTTATTGTCCAATAATAAGATACATTTGATGGTTGCACATCCAAGTGTTAAGGATTTTCTCTTGAACAAGGATATAAATGACAAAAGAGTTGGTAGGATAACCAAATTCATAGAATTTGATGTTGAGATCCAAGTCATAAAGTCGATTAGAGGCAAAGGACTTTGTGAACATCTAGCCTAAGACTTGTAAGAAGCTAATGGGGTCGTTATGGTGTCAAATGATGAAAAAGTTCTAAATAATCACACCTCACCTTCCATCTAGTTCCAAGATATGTTAAGATACTTACAATATGGTGTTTATCCTTCTCATCAAACCCCTTCAAAAAATAAATATCTTAGATTGCAATCAATTTCTTTCCTCCTTATTGATAGTGTGTTATTCAAAAATGATATCAATGGCATGTTGCTAAGGTGTATAGATCTAGGTCTAATGTAGAGACTACTTGAGAAATTCCATGATGGACATGTTAGAGGTCATTATTCAGTAAGGATCATAGCCGATAAGATCATGAGAGGTGGGTATTAATGGCTAAGTATATTTGGTGATTGTCATACATGAACTAGGAAATGCAAATAATGTGCTATGTTTGTTGAGAAATTTAAGCTTACAGAATTACCTCTCCAACCAATATTAGTAAATCAAACATTTTTCCAATGGTTATTGGACTTTATTGGTCTCATTAACCCCCTTTTAAGCTTAGGACACAAATGGATCCTAACTACCATAGATTATTTTAATATATGGATAAAAGTAGTGGCATTGAAAGAAGCCAATAAAACCAATGTTCTAGACTTATATGAAGGTTTACTTACCAAATTTTGAGTCCCTTTAACCATTATTTTTTATAATGTTATGGATTTTTTAGGGTTTCCTATTAGCTAGTGGGCAATTCAATATAGTGTTTTTCTTAGTACCTCATCAAACTATTATCCACAAGGTAATGGCCTTACTGAGTCTACTAACAAGAATTTGTTGAAGATCATCAAGAGGACTATTGAAAACAATCAAAGGTCATGGCATCTCAAATTGAAGTCAGCTCTGTGGGCTGATATGATCACCTATAAAAGATCAATAGACATTTCTCCATATAAGCTAGTATATGGTAAGGAAGCAATAATGCCTATTTCTCTTGAATTCCATGCTTTGGAACTAATGCATCAACTTGAGATTTTTGAGAATGAGCTAATTTAAATAAGATATATTGAGCTCATGGAGCTAAAAGAGATAATACATCAATTCATGTTGGCTATACAGACCCATCAAGCAATGGTAAAGAGATATTTTGACAAAGGAGATTCTTTAAGAAGGATATTTGGTCTTCAAGTGGGATGAGGACATAACTAAGTTAGGAAGGCATACCAAGTTTGACTCTTTTTAGATTGTTCCATATACAATTTCCTTCTACCAATATCACAATGCCTTTTATATTGCAAAGATGGATGGTGAAGAGCTTCATATCCCAATCAATGAGATATATCTAAAACACTGATATTGAGGAAAATAAGTTCCATATATATAGTTAGTTGATCTTGATTTTATCTAAGTATATTTATAACACTTATTTTATTTTTATTTTTTCTTGATTAAGTTCTTTGTTTGCATGGTTGTTCAGTAGGTTAGTTGCCTTTGCTTTATTAGGTTAGTTTCCCTTTTAGGTTTGTTTCTTCCCATTTTTGGAATTCTTTGTCTTTGTAAAGTCAAGAGGATATCTTGTAGTCATGTAAATGATCCAAGAGTTATATAGATGGTCTGAGTTCTCAAGAATAGTAGGCATGTTGCCTAGCTAAGTCACCAAAAATGTTGATCAAATTTGGTCTACATACCAAAATGTGCATAGTTCGAGAGTCTAAAAAATAAGTAGGATCTTGATTGAAGAGTGACCCAAGAGTAGATAGACCTCAAGTGGAGATCATATATATTTTTAAAATCTTTTGAAATATTTTAGGTAATTTTAAAGTGTAACTTGTTACTTCTAAGAAGTAGGTCTCAAACAAATGAAGGATCTAAGCAGATTTCAATGTGTCTAAAATATTTAGGAGCATGAACCAAGTTACATAAGCCTTAGAAGATCATCATAGCCTTGAAAGATTGAGAAAAATATGGATTGCGTAAGTTAAATAACCAAACCATCACCAAGACATCATTCATAAAAGGAATGGACAAGTTCACTTATAGATTTAATAAATGTACCTTAAAAAGCCTCATAAGCAAAAGGATTATAGATAGCACCACATTTTTCTTCATGTCAATATCATATTCTATAAATTTTATGCCCACATGAGTCTTCTAACCCAAGTTATGAGCTTCTAAAGTTAGACTTGTAGGAAGAAACATTCACATGAATGTCAAAATAAAGCTCATCATTTATCTATTGGGGTCCAAAATATTGACGATCGTATAGATGTCAATGATGGTCACATGAACGTAAATTTATGGGTACACAAACATCAAATTTATGACATGGAAAATAACTATTGGAGATAAAAAATCCTAATGATGGTCATTTGGATTTTAAATATATTCAAATAAAATTTCAAATATGGGCATGCAAACATCAAAGTTAGACCTCATGAGTTAGCCATTTGAGTTTAAATGGTGGGTCCTAACAAATCCAATGGTGTGTGTGAGCTCATACATCCTAATCCAATGGTGCAAGATCAAGTCAACATGTCAAAAGATCTTAGATAGTAGGAAATAAGGGGCTCACATGCATTCATATATCAAAATATAATAGTTTGAGTAGAGTCAATAAGTTACCATATCTTTGAGACTAATAGGAATAAAGATAGTTGGGCACAATGTAAATGGTTTGAGTTGGCAATTGACAACTAATGAATTAAGGAATAATTCAAAAAGATTATATTGAAGGTCGATGAACCAATTCTCAACCCAAGTGATCATAATATTAAGGACCCATATTATTTGATCAATAGCAGACATAGTCATATAGGAAAAATGGTTAAGGATAAGGCTCTATCACCATTAAAGTTTAAATAAGACCTATAGTCAATAATTTGGAACCTATAAACCCTATTACAGAGTCATTTTATTCACATGTTCATTGTTTTTAGATGAAATATCATCATATACAATAACTTCACAACTATCATAGGGTTTAGATGCAAAATAGGTATATTAGGATCTAATACAGAGATCAAATATGGACTAGTGATTGTGAAGCAAGGTCAAGCAGTTTGTAGGTTTCCATGGCTATTGTGACTATGGGAAAACTAATAATTAGATTGGTTTTCATCTATAATGGACCTATGTTGAATATTTGATCAAATATAGATGTAAACATGATCATGGAGAGGTGTCTCACCTATCATTAGGGTCACATTATTAATAAGTAGGTACCGATAGCCACCCAAAGTAGATGTGGCATGATTTTGCCAATTCCAAGATAGTCCTCATCATCAGATTAGATAGATAATGACATGGAGTTCCAAGAAGTAAACTAAGTAGATGGATAAGGACAATAAGCATTCAATTATTTTATATAATTTATTTTTTATTGATAAAGTCATGAGTCAACATCCTCAAACTTGTGATAATACATCATAGTTCCCTCTCTCTCTTCCTTTTTTCTATATATGTTCCACATTTTACCACATGTTATGCTCTCTAAAAGTTTTACACAATAAATCTCTAACATTTTAGAGAATATACTCTTACCCTTTGGCTTGCGTATGCTATGCCAAAATTTGTACTGTAACACCTTTTGATGCAATAAAGATTGAATTTCATCATTTTACAAGCTAGATTGAAGTGTGTCCTATGAATTTATGTACTATAGTTAAGTGATTATATGTTCCTTATCTATGTCTAATTTTTCTCACCTTCATATGCTTGGTAGTTATATGTTCTTTATCTATGTCTAAGTTTTCTCACCTTCATATGCTTGGTAGTTCTCACAGGTCATTGTAAGTGCAATTTATAGTTTGTTATTTAGCTTGAAAGTGGTTATCAACCCTCTCATACTAGTTTGATAACTGATCAGTGCCTTAGTATGAAATACTTATGTGGGATTGATCTTATTTGGTCTTGAATGTATCTCATAGTTTGTCTTATATAAATTATAAGTTTTCTAATTACTATTGCATCACCCCATTTTTATATGTTTTCATATATTTTTGTATCTCTCTCTCTCCCTTTTTCTAAGAAATTATTAGATTAAGTCTATTTTAGGTGATATATCCAAAAGGAATCTAGCCTTCTCTAGAGTTTTGATCAAATTTTCAGTGATCCATAGCCTAGGATCATTCTCATGTTGGATTAGATTTGTGTAAGATGACTTTAACAATATCTTTACTTAGCTAGGGTGAAATCTAGTACACCAATAGTTACCACACCTCCATTTCCCTCACCATCTTCTACCACTATAATCCCTCCATCTCCCATTCCACCAAAAACTACACTAGCATCTATTGTTACAAAAACAATAATGGCATACACAAAGAAGTCTAAGACCCCTCCCATTTTAACTCAAAATGTTGAAGTAGATGAGAATCAAGCAATTTCTCTTAAGGAAATAAGAATGAGAAGAAAGGGTTATTTATGGTTAGACCGTTGTATATTTATGAAAGTGATGAAGAGTGGTTGTCCTAGTTTGACACTAAAAATTCATGGTGAATAATTGAGATAACATAATCAAATGAAGTAGATGAATGGATAACTAATGGAAGTACCTATTTAGGAGGGACAAAATTATTACAATCTAAGGAAGTCAACCAAGGAAGTGGTAACTTAGGGGCTACAAAAAAAAATTTAGATGGAAAAGGGGATGCAAAAGGAGAAGAATAATCTAAGTTGCATACTATAGCATAAGGTCTATTCCTAATTAAACCCCCATGTTCTCCACCTTTTATCATTACAATAGCACCCATAGTAGCTAGTACTCTAGTTATCTCTCCCTTTGTTGTAAGTTCACTAAGTCTACATCCTTTATAATATTCCTTATTTATCATAATAATTAGTAATATAGTAGATTATTTTCATTCTTTGCATTATTTATGATAAATAAACTAACCATAAGAAGCTTTAATGACAATTTTGACTATTATTTCCCAGCTTGCTACTATGGGCCTTGTGACCACTATTATAATTATTGGGGATTTATATACTTCTATGACTAACTATTTACAAAAGTTGTTGAGAGCCCATATAACCTACGCGTTCTTTAGTGGAACTAAACCATAATCCCCTTAGCCAAACCAAGGGGTACATTTTGAAAACCTAGTGTCCATATCAATCATTTCTACCCTAGTTATCCCTCCAAAGTTGACTACATTATTAAAGATGCCTGTTGGCTTAGTTACCTAGGTAAACTCACTTACCATCTCAATCTACAAGGTAGTAGTCAAGATTAAGTATGTAATTGACACACCAATCTAGAATCAGGTTACTGTATGGAGGAAGGCCATTCCTCCTTTCTCTACACAAATAGGTAAATCTTCCCCAAAGTTTATGATACATCTAGGATAACCCCTTTCAGTAACTCTTGCAATATAGGTAGAGTAAATAGAGAAACAGTATGATCTTTCCATTTAGATAACTTAACCATTATATCTCAAATTGTTCATGTTCTTGTATTTTATCATACCTATCATGTTTTGTGCCTAATTTTAAGGTTGAACTACATTTGCTTGAGATCTAATTAGACTAGGTAAGAAGTGCTCAATTTTTTGACGTCAACTCAACCATCCCTTGTCCCATGCTCTTAATATTATATGATCATATCCATTGCCATTTAGATAAGTTTGCTTCTTATACATTCTCATCATTTTGTGAGTCCTTATTCCTATATTTATTCTATAATTGATATTATTCACTTATCATCAATTTTTTACAATCCCAAATCCTTGGGAGAAATACATTAGGTATGAATTCCATGTTGGATCTAGTGTCCATGGGATTACGTAGGTAGCATCCACTTTATTGAGGCATTTGGATTCAACTCATCCACCCCTTCCTTATTCTTATATTTCCCCCTTTGGTCATGATTATTTTATCATACCCTTTGTCTCAAAGAGTAATACTTTATTACCCCACACACTGATTTTATAAATAGAATGTTTACTTTATTTTGCTTATGTGTTTCTAAATGGAATGATTATTGATTTTCTCATGTGCCTTAGCTTGTTACATTTTGATTCCCGCATGAATCTTGGTTATTTAAATCAAAAAATTTAGATGTGAATGAATGTATTCAAGCTCAATTTCAATGCATTATGTTTTGGTGTGTTGTTTTGTTCCCTGATTGTCTTATTTTAGTACATTATGTTTTCCACTTAAGTTTGATTATTCATATTATGATTTTGAGTTGTGAATAATTGTGTCTAAATTAGGATTGATTTAATTGAATTATTTTATACATTTAAATCTTGATTATCCATATCTTATTTTAAGTTGTATACATTTGCATTTTAAATTCAAATTTTTACAAATTTTGACAAATGAATGCTATCATGATCCTTATTATATTATGATGCATACTTTTATGTGAGATATAAAAAATGTATCTTTTGATTATCTTTATCAATGTTAATTTAATTTATAAACCTACATAAAATATATGGACCATGTTGATTTTATCAAAGAATAGAAGATTGATGCATAAATAGACTTGATGATTTTATAGTACTTCATTTTTGAATTGAGCATGTCAAATTGTATTGCAAAGAGGTATATTTATAACAAATCTAGGTCAAGGAGGACCCTTAATCTTTAAATAAAGATGAATGGTTACAAAAGAGTCCTCAAAAGTGCACATGGTTCAATGATGCAAGATCTTCATCTCAATCAAGATAAAATGTGGAGGATGATATTTAAAAATATCAAATGAAAATTAACTTCATCTTGTTTCCAAGATGAAGGGTTGAATATTTTCCTCAAAATATATTTGTAAGAGTGTATTTAAACACTTTATCTTATTCCCAAGATGAAGGGAGGAGAATCATTCCTAAGAAAGCACATGGATTAACCATGTGGGCCCTTCATCTTGTTTCCAAGATGAAAGGTGGAGAATAATCTCGTAATTAATTCATTTATCAATTTAATTGGCTCATAAAAGAATATACCATAGGATCTCAATATCATATCCTTTGCATGAAGATGCCCACTTAGAGGGAAAAAGAGGAATTAATTAATCAAAAGGAAATTATAATTCTATTTGTAATAAAAATATAATTAGAATAATAATTAATTAAGTTAATCAAGGATCAATTTAATTAATACAAATGTAGGGTATTTAATTACAAGAAACTTTAATTAAATTAATAAAAGATAAATGTAATTAATAAAATGTAGATAATTTGATTATAAGAATGATTTAGAGAAGGGGAAATATTATCATTAATTCTATCATATAAAAGGGAATCATTAAATATATTAGAGAAGATTAATTGAATAGAGAAGTTGACTAGAGAATGATGATTGAACTGAGAAATTACAAAAAAAATGGTAATTGAATAGATCTAACATGGTGAATTGGCTCACCTAAATATGTGTCGAGGTTATTTTAAATACGTATATTAGATGAATAGATGATTTTGGACTAGATTATGTGAAGTTATGACAAATCTTTCCATTTTGAAATTTGACACAATAGTGATAAAATTGGAGTGTCTACATTTTCCCCTATTTGAGAAGGCATTGAGAGATGTAGCTAAAGTAATGGCTTTTCAAAGAATAAAAATTCATAATAAATGATTGTAGAATAAAATTTGATGGTTGTTAGTTTTGAAAAAAAATTGGTAAATATACTAGCAAATGGGTTTGAATATGTCCCAAAGTGACACTTGGTAATACATATATGCTCCCTCATGGGGAGTGTATGCAATAAAAAATGCATCATGTCTATAAATCAATCCTAGCTTAGAGAAGATAGAGCATCCCTATACTTATTATTGGGGATACACTTGTTAAGTGGGAGTATGACCAATATGGGGATCTACTAGACCCAATTAGGGGATCACTTATCACAACATATCATGCTGGGAAGGGTTCCAAAGCCTACAGTCTAACACAATGGAACAACAACCCTAATGGATTTTTAAGTTTTAAGACATGCACTTTTTCTAATAATAAGAAAGAAAATCTAATCTAGTGCACATCAAAGCTTGTGGCACAAAGTGGGGAGTTAGAAACAATAAAACAAACATGTATAAGGAACTTCAATTAAAGTAAGTATGAGTAACACCCTAATACATAAAATATGAAAGATAGTATTATTCAAGCCAACACTTATGTTACTTCTATCTACTAAAATAAAGGAAAACAAAGTTATAATATACTTACCTAAATGTGAACCCATCGAGACTCAATCCTTCCATTGGCTAAAGGGGCTTCATAAGATGTTTTTGTGGTTTGTAAGGATCACTAAGAAAGGCCAAATCATCTAAGACTCATCCACAAGACTTGATTCTCCAAATAAGAAGCATAATCTAAGTCTCCTCAAGTAGGATGGTGGAATAGTAGATTGTGAATAAGCATGATTGATTAATAACTCTTAATTACACATATGAAATAATGATAAAATGATCTTGTATATATAGGTAGATCTTACCCTAAATCCTTTCAAAAATGTTAACTATATAGGGTGAACCCAGTTGACCTAGTTAATTTTTAGGGAAAATTCACTAGGTCTGAGCTAGTTTAGTCAAAATGCTAAAAAGCTAAGAAAGTTAAAAATGCCCCTAGAATGTACTGGGTTGACCCAATCAACCTAATACAGTTGACTATCCAAAAGGGGTTTAAGACAAAGAAAGGAGGGATGGAAAAAGGAAAATATTAGAGGAATATGCAAGGGAGGAGAAATAGCTTAGGGAATGATTTTGGGGGCTAGTTAGATTGGTAATAATGTGGCAAAAAAGGACAATAATCCTATGAAGCAACAAAGGTTTTCCCACCCCTTTCCCAGTGCACCCCTTAGGGCATGCACTCAGAGAGATTGAGTCTCGATGGGTTCCTGTAAGATGTAAAGTATTAGTATTTGATAAAAGGTTAAAAATATTATGTGTATATATATGCCCCACTCAAAGCTCATCATTTATCACTAAGGCGTAACAGGGGATGGTGGTTTGAGAAAGAACAAAGTAACATACATGTTAATGCTAAAAAAAATTATAGTATTTTAAAGCAAAAATAGCTAAAATTAAATGAATAAAAGGGAAAATATTTTAAAATATAAATGTTGCATACCTTGATTTACCTTTATTGTGGTATGGTTGTCTATTTTGTTATTATTTTTATTATGTAGGGCATAGAGACTACTTTTGACAAACCCAAGAATATAACACTAAAGAGAAAAAAAAACAAATGTAAGAAAAACCAAGATAGTTGATGTTATGGGGATGGGATGTACTTAGAAAATTTGGCAAGTTAGGGTGATAGGTACTATGGTAGACCAAATGACCAAGTCAAACAACAAGATTAAATCAAGAAACCAAAAATCCAAGGCTACTAAAGACCAAAAAACTCAAACAAGTTATCCTTAAGTAAGAAAGGCAAACTCACCAAGTCAAACCAAAGATACATGTCAAATAGGATGATAAAATAAAAATAAATAAATGGTAATGATTTATTTTTTTAGAAAATTATATGTTTAATTCCTAAATAATAAATAAGTCTGAGATTAATAAATTAGTAAATAATATGCAATAGTTAAGCCACAAATTTGTGTAAATAAATTATATTTTTTATTTTTCTAAAAATAGTAATAAATGAGAGAAAATGACTTATCTTATTCAAGGTTATTATGGCTAAGACAAAATTTGATACTAGAGGAACAGGACTAGGACACTATCACAAATTAAGATCTGGACTTTGTTTTGTGATTGGATAAGACCACAAGAAATAGGATGGTATATGTTTAGTGCTATAGTCTTAGTCTTGCTATTGTTTTCAAAATTGCTCATAGAGATCTAATTTTTTTGGGTTTTGTTTGTAGCATCTGTGTGAGCCTGTGTACCAAATTTTAGATCCTTGTTATCAATAGAACTCCTTCTAGAGCTGATTATTCATGTTCTTGTGTCTTTTATGAAATTAAATAAAACTTTGGTAAATAAGGAAAATGGGTTAATGTGCAAATGATACATTGGATTTACTTTACACCCCATGTGTGGGCACGCTACCTACATACCAATACTCTGAGGAGGGATCAAGTTATATGTAGTTCTCCCATTAAAGTGTTTGGTGTAGTAGTGTGATGTAAATGAAAGTAAATGTTAAATTAGGTGTGCTTCGAATGACTAGAGACTGGTTTAAATGTTCGAATAAGCTTGAAATATTGTTGGATGGTTGTATGCAGAGAATAGGGAAAAGTACTTGAGTAGTCTTGCCTGTATTCTTACTTATCTCTTATAAATGAGTGTTAACCCTTCTAAATAAACTTTGACTGGCCTTTTATAGGGGATTTAATGATCATGGGTTAAATTAATTCACATTAGGCCAACATGAATTAGGATAAATATCTAGGAGAAAATGATTGTTAGAAACCAAAATACACTTGGACAACAACACTAAAAATAGGACACCCTGAGTTTTAGCGCTATAGTCTAAGTTTGGGCATTATTTTCCTAAGGGAAGGAGACCTAAGGGGATGTATTTTTCATATAAATATAAGCCTAAGTTAGTAAGTTTTTAGTCTTAAAGGCTATAGATGACTGGGAAACTATGAAAACATACCTAAGAGGGTTAAAAGGGCAATCAAAATGGACCTATGGATTGGGTGTCATTAACCACACTCAAGTTACCAAATTTCACATTTTATATAACTACATTTACCCCCCCCCCCACTTTATTCTAGTGATGTAGCAAAGTGAAATACTAGGATAAAAGAAAAATAGAAATCATACTAGAACTTACCTATAAAGGTGAAGATCATGAAATTGTGTGATGTTGAATGTGCATAGAGAGAGCATGATGTGAAGTGTGAATCTCAAATAAAAAACATAGAGTAAATTAGTCCTTACTAGATATGGTATATCTAAAATAATAACATAAAAAAAATTGGTAAGAGAGAGAGGAAAAGAGGAATGCGTACACCTTACTCCGTATGTGAACCTATACAAAACTTATTGTGATGTTGGATTGTGTTGGGTGTATGTTGTACCAAAAATTCATATCATTAGTAAAGATGAATGCTCAATTCCCTAAAAGTGGCTCAAGAATTAAAAGGTAGGCCCTTTAAATCCATCATCACCTACTAAGTGAAGCTAATAGGTTATGTGTGTGTTAATCGATATTTCAACTTTGTGTCTAATCCTTCTAAATAGGTGGCTCAAGAATATAAAGGCTAGCTAGTACTTTGGCTCCATCATTGTCCTGTGAAGTGAAGCTATAAATTAATACTAGTATGTAATAGATGTCATATGAGATGGCTCTTGAATCCCATGAATGTAATATGATATAACAATGTTGGTATGGTTAGTCAAATGTATACTAGAAACTAGGCCACTCTTGGCCATTTTGAAATATGGAGATTAGGCTTGTATGAAAGCCACTTCAAAAATAGTGTAATAGGCTTATGTGGAAGCCAACTCGAGAACTCAAGAAATTGAGAAGTTAAGATTATATGAAATCTAAACTTGAAAAAGGATGTCAACCACCTATAGATGGAGTAAGGCATGCAACTACTAAGAAATGCTTGGAAAATAAATCAAACTTAGAAGGAGAGGATCAATGTGTCATGCATATTACCTCCAATCACTAGTGTCTGTAACATGGATTCTACTCTAGAATTTATATCAACTGCCTAATCTAACAAGAAGTGAGAGCCATCATGCCATTCATGATGCCCCCTATATTTGGATTATTTGAACAAAAACTATACTAAAACATGTTGAATCTAGATTGTGTTGTGATGACAAACTTGTAACTAAACTCACCTTTTTATTTATTTCTAGAAAAATTGATTTTTTTACTATCTATATAGGAGTGCCAAAAATAGGACACCCCATTATCTAGAACTATAATCCAAATTTGGCATTATTATCTAAGGCCAAATCTGATTACTATTTTGGATTCTTTGATGTCTACCTAGTTTGTTCTACCTAGTATGATGTCTAGATTCTATTCTGAGTGTTGTAAAAACTACTTTTTTAATCATTAGGAGATCTAATCTCTATGAAAAAACCCTTATTAGTTACCCCATATTTAAGGGTAGGAATGAAGACATTACAATGACTACCCTTAGAATAAATATCCCTACAATATGTTAAGATGGAAATATACATGATATAACAATGATAATCAATAATATGTCTCAAGATATAACATGGTTTAATTTGAGAGATTGTTAGATCAATAGGGGTATGCCTAGATAGATGCAACAATGTAATAACATGTGCAATGTACTGAACTAAATTCAAAAGTGTTAGTTATTAGTTGTTATTTGTTAAGGAGGGATGGAACATGAAATCCATCATCGCATCCAAGAAAGCAAGATAAATGCATGATATGGATCATGGCATTGCAAATAAGGACAAGTAATCAAAGAAAAAGCATACAAATAAATAATTAAAAAGCATACAAGGATGACCAAGGGGCCAAGCAAACAAGGGACATGGGCACATGTCACTCATATTGGAAAGCAAACATACAAGGCATGTTCAAATATTGCATACACATACCATAGAAACAAGCAAGTTGGCATGGAAGCCACAATCACATAAAGGAGTATAGGAAAAGGACATTGGCAAATGTACTAAAGCACACACATGTATAAAAGAGAAGGACATTGTAAAATGTCCTACGGCACATAAAAGAGACAATAAAGAACTAGAAATTCAATCCAACAAGCTATGCTAAGCAAGAAGAGAAAGCATGTAATAACTGGAAAGATAGAATCACATATAACTAATCAAAGCAAGAGTGAAAGTATGCAATACATGTTTAGTAAAAGACTAGGTATATGCTAAGAGATATGCAAGTGCTAGATACTAGTGAAATGTTGATATATTAATTTGTGTAATCAAGTAAATAATGTACATCAACATGATAACTTGGAGTATGTAGTGTATAAATGACATAACCTAGATGGTGTAGTCAATCAAAAGATGCCCCTAGTGGGTATGTATATCAATGTGTATCTCAAATGTAGATTTAGGATGCCCCCTCAATGGGTAGAGTGAAGTAGTCAAGGATCTAAATGTCACTACACACACTCAAAGAAGATCAAGTGAAGCATGGTAATGTAGATAAATTGACAAACAATAGCATAGAACAATAAATGTAAGTCTAGCATAGTAGTAGCACATGTAAAGTATGGATGATGCATGCAATCAAAATGTTGTTATGTTTTTTGATATATTTGAATGTTTTTTGTATTTTTTATATTTTATATTATTTTTGTACTTTTTGAAACATTTTAACTATGTACAATTAAGAAGATGAGATTATTTATAAGCAATGCTAAAAAGATACTATGTACAAGCATGTAAAAAAATTAATATGTACATGATATTAAAAAGAACTAGGCTGGGGCAAAGGATCTAAGGATGGAGCTTATTGGGGATAGAAATGGATGAATGGGTCACAAACATCATCATAGGTATCATCATATACTAAAGATGTGTTTATGGTGTCATCATGCCAAAGGCAAACTAAAGGTTGTTCTAGTGGTGGAAATGTTAACTCTACTCTGGGGCATTTAGTCTTGCTAGTAAATGATTGTAGTGGATGGTAGAGTTGGTATTGCTAGTGGTGTTATATTATAAATAATCTCTTGATCTTGTAGTATATCCAATTTATACTTTAAAGTTATACATGAGTTTGTATCATGGATTATAATCTTGTGGAAAGTACAAAATGGGTGACCATCCTGATGTGATAATTTGTTGATAGTTTTGTGTCATATTGTAGGTAATGTGATCAATCCATGATCAAGTAATATATGTAACATAAATTATGGCTGATGTTGTGTGCTACCTGCCTGAATATGAATAATTAGATATATATCTATAGATGTAACCATGTGAACTTTATGTGCCAAGTGATTTATCTATGGCCATGAGTGTGGAGTATATCTTATGAGTGTAGTAGGAGATGTTAAAAGTGTTGTAGAATGTGGTATGAGAGATCTATGTCATCTCAGTACTCTCCTAGGCCAACTAGTGTAAATCTCAATCTACACAAATAGTCATCTATGAATGTGGGTGTTGTATCATCATCCAAATAAGTTTGTGAATATATACCAACCTCATGTACATATGGTAACTCAGAATTTATCACAATGGGTAATTATGATATAGGAATCTCATCATTTTTAATAGTAGAAGATGGTACTACAATAAAGGTATCTATAATTGGTGGAGTAACTATGGAATCAATTGGAACTATTGGTACTATTGTTGGTGATGGTGAATGTGTTAGAACTATGACTAAAGGAGTAGCTGAGATAGCAAAAGTTACTATGTCTGGAAAAATATTTGGAGTTGAAGGTGTGACTATAAGTGGAGTGAAAGAATTTTAAGTCTCTCCAACCTCATATGTATGTATCTAATCAAGATAAATGCTATGAGATGGTGGTTTTACTATGATATATGATGTCCCATCTAGTGAAATAGTCAAAGATGACTCCATAGTTTGACAATATCTAAATGGCTAGTTATCTATTGAACATGTGTATAGATATCCCTCATGGAGAAATTTTATACATTGATGGAGAGTAGAAGGAATGGCCCCCATAGTATGTATCCAGGGTCATTCGAGTAAAATATTATAGTGGAGAGGACCTAGCATGACCTAAAACTATGTAGAGAGGGTTTTTGGTCCCACCATGATATCTAATGTAATAGTGCCCAATGTATGTTGGGGTATATCATCAAATCCTTGAATGTTCTTATATGATTTTTGAATGGATGCCAAATCTATGCCCATGGTCTGTAAGAATGTGATATTACATATATTTAGTTCATAACCACTATCAATAAGAACTCTCTTGATTGCATTGGTTTTGACTTGAGTTTGTATGAATAGTGGAGAATTTTGATCAATAACTATCTGAGAAGGCATGTCCTTAATATCAAAAGAAATTAAATCTTTTATATTTTTTAAAGTGTTGACCATTGATGCAAAATAAGAATGTTTTAAATTAATAGGTATAGATGTCTAAGTGAGTGCCTAATAAATAATGTCATTGAATATATTAGCTTTTGTAATTAGTTCTAACATGGAAATCTTAGTTGGAGTGTTTCTTAATTGATCAATGATGTCATATGCCTTGTGAAAATCTACCTATGTAGGAGGATTAGACCTGGGATGGGTAGGAATATCAAGGTGATGGGGCTCCTAGGTAGGTGGAGGAGGCATAGTGGTACATTGAGAAATATCTCTAATTGCATTATCTACTATCTGTATAGGAGTATTAGTAGCTATGGGAGGAAAGTGAAGATAATATATGGGTCGAGGAGGTACAGGGACAAAAGGTGTCAACTAGGCTCTCTAGTGATGGGTAGTGACCTGGGGAAGAGTGGAATAGACTATGTAACATGACTTGGTATGGGGTAAGGGTTCCAAAGAAGGTGATGTAAGAGATATATCAACATGTTTAAGAATAAATTAGTTAACATCATCCCATATAATGAAAAATATGCATGAAATGCAAAGAATGCAACATTGTACTAACATATGATATACTTCATCATTCATGTACATGATAGGACCCATTATGGTCTCCTTATTACTTGCAAGAAATGTAAGAAAATTTTGTAAATAAATGAGTAACATTTTTTAAATTTGAGTATGGATGTAAGGTGATACCTCAAAAGGAAAAGTATGAGCTAGTACATGCAACTAGGGATTTTTTCAAAAATATTTTTGCAAAATACTATGAATTTTTTAAATTGAAATTTGAATTTCTTAGCTAAGTATGCAGATAAAATTCAAAAAATTATGGAAAAATGTTTAATTTAATGAGACCTAGTAGATGTAACTAGGGTTTTGAGAAAAATAAATTTTTGAAAATTACTATGAATTTTTGAAATTTGAAGTGATTTTTTAATTTTAATATGCAACTAAAAATTCATAAAATGATTGGAAAATTACTAGGAGCTAGTTGGTACAACTAGGGTTTGAAATAAATTTATTTTAAAATTTACTACAAAATTTTAAAATTTGAGAGGAATTTTTTATTTTAATATTCAATAAAAAAATTAAAAATTAATGGAAAAAATTAGCTAGGAATTTACCCTAGGGTTTATATGGTTTTTATGCAACTTTTGAAGTAAGTCGGGTTCACCAAATGATTTATTATTTTTAGGAATAATGGATGTTTAATTCATAAATAATAAATGGGTCTAAGATTAATAAATTAGTAAATAATATGCAATAATTAAGCCACTAATTTTTGTAAATAAATTATATTTTTGCCTTTTCTAAAAATAATAATAAGTGAGAAAATATGACTTAGCTTATTCTGGATTGTTACGACTAAGTTAGAGTCTGATACTAGAGAAATAGGACTGGGACACTATCACAAAATGAGATTTGGACTTCATTTTATGATTGGATAGGACCACTAAAAATAATATGGTATGTGTTTGGTGTTATAGTCTTAGTCTTGTCGTCATTATCTAAACTATTCATAGAGATTTGATTTTTCTAGGTTTTGTTCATAACATCTATATGAGCCTATGTACCAAATTTAGATCCTCACTATCAATGAAACTACCTATATACTTGATTATTTGTGTGCTTATGTCTTATATGTAATTAAATGAAACTTTGGAAAATAGGGAAAAGGGGTTAGTGTGTAAAGGATACGTTGGACACACTTCACACCCTGTGTGTGGGCATGCTACCTACATACCAATACTCTTAGTTTGGATCAAGCTATATGTATTTATCCCATTGAAGTGCTTGGTGCAATAGTGTGATGTAAATTCAAGTAAATTCAAAACTAGATGTACTTGGAATGACTAGGGATTGGTGTAAATAAATGAATAAGCTAGAAATACTATTGGATGGATGTATGTAGAGAATAGGGGAAAGTGATTGAGTAATCTTGCTTGTATTCTTGATTCTCTCCTATAAATGAGTGTCAACCCTTCTAAATGGACTTTGAATGGCATTTTATATGGGATTTAATGATCTTGGGTTAAATAAATTTGCATTAGGCTAACCTGAATTAGGATAAGGATCTAAGAGAAAATGATCGTTAGAAGCCAAAATACACTTGGACAACAGTGTCAAAAATAGGACACCCTGAGTTTCAGTGTTATAATCCAAGTTTAAGTGCTATTATCCTAAGGGAAAGAGACTTAGGGGGATGGATTTGTCATGGAAAGAGTAGCCTAGGTTAGCAATGGTTCAATTTAGAAGCCTATAGATGGCTAGGAAACTATGAAAACATGTCTAAGACGGTCAAGAGAGCAAACAAAATGGATCTATGGATTCAGTGTTATTAGCCACACTCAAGTTACCAAATTTTGATTTTTATATGACTATCGGTAAAAATACTAAACAAAATGGTAAAATAACATTGATGAATGAGAAGTAACAATCCACATCTCACTCATCAATGGAAAAGGGGTGCATAAAATGGAAAATAGCATTATCAAGTGAGAAGTAACAAACCAACCTCACTCAACAATGGAAAAAGGGTACAAACTTAGGTGTACATAATAGTAGGACAATTCAATACTGATAAATGGTAAAAATAAAGTAAATTAATTCTAATAAATGTAAAATAATAGTGTAAATAAAGAATAATCCATAGTTACTCAAACATGTTTTCAATATAAGTATAGATGAAACTAAAACAAATAAGTGATAGCATGTTTTTAAGAAGTGATGAAGGAAATAAAGAAGAGGGAAAATAGATTTGGAATCACAATTTGTCTATCAAGTGGGGAAATGAAATGGGTGGAGGGGAGAATGAATGAAAAATCAAGGTAAAGAAACTCTTTATCAAATTCAAGACACTTAAATTAGGTTTGTCAAAATAAGAGGACTTTCAACCTTAAGGACTCTAAAGAACTTCTCTTAGCCACACAAGTCTTAGGTCAACAAATGGAGTATATAGATCATCCTATGAAGGCTATATATATGAAAATTAAAATTTACCTACCTCTTCATAACATGTTCCTCAATCTTTAGGACCCCATATAAAGTTGTTGGTCTACTATGAAGATTGAGTACTTACATGAGAAAGTAGGTAGCACCATAGAGTTTTTTTGAAATCCCCTATTCCAATCTACTGGCCTACCATACCCTAAAGGACCTCATATATATGTGAGGCCAACTATGGAGTTTGAGCTTTGATTAGAGATAGGAGATGTGCTTGTAATCACATCTTTTTGGTGTGAGTTTGATTTTTGATATTTGTATGTTGCATTTTAGATATCATATCCTTTTATATCAAATGATTTGGCTTTTCACTTTCTTGATGGATTTCTTAAGATTCCTCCTCCATACACATTTGTAAAACTAAACATGGGTGCTAAAGATGACTTTCATTTGAATACTTTAGATAAGGTTGCTAAGAGAGAGAAACATCAGAGCATGGGGTCTAAGAGTCTTGTAAATCTAGGTGAAATAGAAGTGTTATCTTGACTTTGACATTATTTTATCTAATGAGGAGATGAAAGAAAGGGGAAATCAAGAGGAGTGACACATGGAATAATTTGAATTACTTCAAATTTCAAAAAATGTGACAATGGGAAAAAATGGATACAATAATAGTAAAGGGTGATTTATTATCATAAGAATGAGGGAAATGGAGGAAAACATGCTAAAAAAAATTGTTTTGCAAATTATATCTAAGAAAGTAATCAAAAGCTAAAGTTGAGAACAAGGATCAAGAACATGAAAAGGTGGTAATTTTATGAGGAGGTTGGGTCCTATCCATGGTCTTAAATTGTAAATTCATAAAATAAGGAAAAGAAAAAGAAAAGAGATGGTAGTTTTGTGAGGGATGTCAGGTCCTATTTATGGTCTTACAAAGAAACTCACAAAATAAAAACCCAAAGGATGCCAAAACAACATTAAAAATCAAAAAGTGTGTGAAAAATAAGTAAAAGATGGTTTTGTGAGGAATGTCAGGTGCTATCTACGGTCTTACAAATCAAATCACAAAATAAAAACCCAAGGGGTGCAAAAAACAAGAGAAAATGCAAAAAGATAAAGAAGACTATGGTACATCAAGAAACCAAAAGACCAAAAGGGAGGACTAAATGTTTGTGAAAGGAAGGAACTCACTGTAAAGGGAGAGACCCATGCTTAAGTAAAACTATAAAAAGTGTTAGAAATATGGCATAGAAACATGAAAAGAAGGGAAGGATCCTACAGTAATGGCTATATTAAGGTTTATCATGTGAGCAACAAGCCTATGTATCTCAAAAGGTTTCTTAGAGTTGAATTAATTTGGTAACATGTAATGGATAATAAGAGTGGGAATTGCAAGATGCCCCAAAAGGTAATTAGATGTAAGTATGGGTATCACAAGATGCCCCAAAGGTAAGATTAATGTGTGGATAGGCATCTCAAGATGCCCCACAAGTTGAAAAAGGGAAGAAAAGATAGGAAAATATAAGAAGGAAAAAGAACCCCATATAGTATCTAAATGGATTTAGGTTGTCTAAGAAGGTTCTGATAGGGGACACGTTGCTTGAGGTAAATCAAAAAAATGTTAAGAAAAAGAAATAGATAATTGTATTGGCATAAATAAAAATTAGAAAAAGGTATAGAGTCAACTGGGTTGACCTAGTAGAGAAAACAAGAGCTAAAAACTATATAGGGTTGATTGGGTTGACCTAGTATAGTAAACAGAGGTTGGAAAAATAGTGAACAAGGCCTAAAAATATTATAAGGTCAACTAGGTTGATATATTATAGTGAACAGAGGATGGAAAATGTATAGGGTTGCCTAGGTTGACCTAGTATAATAGACAGGCAAAATACTAAGAAGAAAGTGGAAAAGTGAAGATAATCCAACCATTGGTGGGATAAGATTCATGTAAAGTTCACTAAAATGTATGCAATTATAAATTCATCATGTTTATAAATCAATCCTAGCTCAGAGAAGATAGACCATACCTATACTTTCGACTGGGGATACACTTATAAAGCAGGAGCATGACCAATATGGGGATCCACTAAGCTTGATTAGGGGATCACTTGTCACAATATATCATGCTAGGAAGGGTTCCAAAGCCTATCATCTAACACAATCACACAAAAACCTTAATGGATTCCTAAGGTTTAAAACATTCACTTATTATAATAATAATAAGAAAGTAAATTTAATCTAGTGCACATCAAAGCTTGTGGCACAAAGTAGGGAATTAGAAATAATAAAACAAACATGTATAGGGAACTTCAATTAAAGTAATTATGAGTAACACCCTAATACATAAAATATGAAAGATAGTATTATTTTATTTAACACTTATGTTACTTCTATCTACTAAAAGAGAGGAGAACAAAGTTAGAATATACTTACCTAAATGTGAACCCATTGAGACTCAATATCTCCATTGGATAAAAGGGATTTGTAAGAGGTTGATGTGGTTTTTAAAATCACTAATAAATTATAAAGCATCCCAAGACTTATCCACAAGACTAGATTCTTTAAATAAGAAACCTAAGCTAAGTCTCTTCAAGTAAAATGGTGGAAGAGTATATTGTGAAGAAGCACAAGTGAATAATAAATCTTGATTGCATATATGAAATAATGATGAAATGATCTTGTATATATAGGTGGATTTTTTCCTAAATTCTTCTAAAAACATTAGCTGTACAGGTTTGACCCAGTCAACCCAATGTGTTTTGAGGAACAATTCACTAGGTCTGAGCCAGGTCAGTTGAAAGGCTAACAAGCTAAGAAAGTAAAAATAACCCTAAATTGTATTGGATCAACCTAGTACATTTGACTATTCAAAAATGGTTTAAGATAAAAAAAAAGAGGGATGGAAAGAGGGAAAGACTAGAAGAATATGCAAGGGAGGAGAAATAGCTTAGGGATTGATACTGAGAGCTGGTTGGATTGGTAATAATGTGGTAAAAAGGGACAGTAATCTTGTGAAGAACAAAAGGTATACCCACCTCTTTCCCAGTACACCTGTTAGGGTGTTCACTTAGAGAGATTAAGTTTTGATGGGTTATTACAAGATGTAAAGCATCAATATTTGATAAAAGGTTGAAAATATTATGTGTATATAGGGAGAGTCAAAAAACTATTGGTCAAGTGAACCATAGAAATGATTAAATAATAATGGATTGTATCTAATATTAGGAACATGTATCAAAATGCATCTAATATTGAGAATAGGTTGATGAGGATGACTAGAAAAGGATGAAACATAATGAATAGATTGAATAGATCATTAGGAATAGATTGATCAGCTAGATAGAGATGTATGTGATTGATGGCATTGACATGGTAACCATTTTGAAACTTTATTTTTTAAATCTTATTTTAATTTGTATACATTAACATTTTGAATTCAAACAGCTACATATTTTGATAAATGAATGTTATCATGATCCTTGTTAGATTATGATGAATACTATCATGTGAAATATAAAAAATGTAGCTTGTGATGGTTTTTATCAATGCTAATTGTAGTTATACATCTCTATAAAATATATGGAGCATGTTTATTTTATCAAAGAATAGAATATTGGTGGATAAAGAGACTTGATGATTTGAAAGCACTTCATTCTCTGAATTGATCATGTTGAATTGTATTGCAAAAAAAAGTGTATTTATAAAAAATTTAGATGTATGAGGACATTTTATCTTTAAATAAAGATTAATTATTACAAAATAGTCCCCAAGAGTGCATATGCATCAACCACATAGATCAATGAAGTAAGCCCTTCATCCTAATCAAGATGAAGGGTGGAGGATGATATTTAAAAATATCATAAGAGAATTAATATAATACCTTAATCTTGTTTTCAACATGAAGGGTGGAGGATTATCCTCAAAATATCCTTTTGAGAGTGAATTTAAACCCTTCATCGTATTTCCAATATGAAGGGAGGAGAATCATTCCCAAGAAAGAACATGGATCAACCATGTGGTCCCTTCATCTTGTTTTCAAGATGAAGAGTGGATAATAATCATGTACATTAATTCATTTATCAATTTAATTAGCTCATAAAATAATATTCCATTAGATCTCAAGATCCTCTCCTTCACATGAATATGCCCACTTGGAGGAAAAAAGAGAAATTAATTAATTGAAACAAAATTATAATTTTGTTTATAAAAGAAATATAATTAGAAGAATGATTAATTAAGTTAATCAAGGATAAATTTAATTAATAAAAATGTGGGTAATTTAATTATAATAAATTTTAATTAAATTAATCAAAGATCAATTCAATTAATACAATGTATAGAATCTAATGAGAATAATTATTGAGATAAAGGGAAATATTAACACTAATTGATCAGAGAAATGGAAATTATTGAATTGATTATAGCAAAGTAATTAAATAGATAAATTAAATAGAGAATGATGGTTTAACTTAGAAATTAAATAGAGAATGATAGTTGAATAGATAAATTGAATAGAGAATGATAATTGAACATATCTAATATGGTGAATTGGCTCACCCAGAGATGCCCCGAGGTGAATTCAAACATGTATATTAGATGATAGATGATTTTGGATTAGATTGTGTGAACTTATAGGAAGTCATTCCATTTTTCAAATTGACACATAAGTGATAAAATTGTTGTTTACAATTTACACTTGACATTCTATCATGGATCCAGTAGTTGCAATAGGAAGAATCAGAGAGACAACATTTGGTGATAACTAAGTAGCCAATAATAAAGTTCCATTTTGATATATAGATAAACACCTTGATAAATGTGAAGCGGAAAATTGTGGTTATTGAAAGAAAGTAGGTTGAGCTAGAATAAAGAGAAGACATATTCTCTATGAGTAAATGAAGAAAAATAAATCCCTCAGACCTCGATATATGTAAGGAGGACATATATACTTTTGTATATGTTATTGGGGTACTCATAAAAGAGATGTTTACAAAAATTTATCAGCCTATTTAGAGGCAACCTTAGGTGAATACTATCCAAGCCCCCAAAGAAATAGTAGATAATTTTTAGGGGATATCTAGGAGATTATTCAAACACTATTGGTTTAATAAGGTCTGCAAAGGCCACCCCCCATCCTAAGTGGGGATATATTCATTAATTATTCAAAAAATTAAAATATATTTATGGTAAACTATGTTTTATAATATAGTTAATATGAAATAATGATTATGCCCAATTCAATTTAATTATAGCATCTGAAACTACTTGGGCACAAAATTATATTGCTATAAAAAGGGATAGTGTACTTAAATAGCATCAAGAGATGTGGGATCTAGTCCAAAATTTTTCAAACCAAGGGAGGGAAGCTATCACTGTCTTGACTAACTTAAGATTAATTCAATTAATTACTACATGGGGGGAAATTGATGACTAGGCCCATTTTTGAGAATCTTCTGTGAGCGACATTGGATAGTTTAAGAGTAGAGATTGAAGGCACTATCTATAGAAATAATGATGAAATTATGTAACTACTCAATTTTGTGAGGGACAAAATTATATTTATTGAATCACTACATGTATATGTTAGAAATGCATTAGGCATACATAATAAATTGATGGACAAGCATCCTAAGTTATTCAAAAGGGCTCTACTTGATTTTGAGACTATAGAGATTGATTTCCAGGTATGTCATGCACTTTACCTATAGATAGAATTATCCAAGTAAGCCACTTAAATAGTAGGGTCCATGCCCATTCCAACTCAAAATACTCAACTTCCTAAGTGTACACTGGTACATACTCAAATTGGGCTAACCTATGTGCCACTTCTAATCACTATAACCATAACTATATTGGCAACTATTTCAAGCACATATGTAATTATAATTGTAGACACTATAAATTAATACCATTTTATTATGACTAAATGTGTCTTACCCATCCCCTACCATTTTATGCCAATTGATATAGTTTTACTATTTACCATCTAACATTGTGTAAATAATCTAGTTAATTATTGTTATATCTAGGTAACTAGTTAACTATTCATAAACCCTAGTTAAATCTCTCTAAGCCTATTAAAGGTAAGTTTTTTTAACATTCCTAACAACCTTAGCATACGTGATCCCCATTAAAACCAATTTAAACTAATTTTTTATCCAATATCTTGAGTTTTTGGAACCAACAACTCAAACTTAGACCGAATTAGTAACGTTTCCCATGATCATCATCTATCCTATTAGGATTGGTATTGATTTATAGCCAGGACAACCTCATGTTATGGATCCTAATTTTTTCACACCAGAACACTAATGAAATTCCCCTAGAGCATTATATATGAATGCCATCCTAGTTCTAGTCTACCCATACTCTATCCAAAGCCAACCATATCCATGTTAATGAGATATTTCTCTATAGCACGGGGAGATTTTGCAGAGGTAAGTATGCAGTATATTTGATTAGTTTCAAATTAATGTATTTTTCCTTTATATTTTATTTTCTATTCTAAGCCTATCTACATAAATTAGTAACCAATTTAGGAACCTTTTAAGATCTATTAAATCCCTCCTTTGGACCCTTTTTAAGTTTTTTAGTACCCACTGTAAAGATCAACCATGATTCTTTCTAGCTCGACATAGATTACTTGATTGATATCAATTCTAAGATAGCCAATATCAATCTCTATGTTTTTATTTATGTCTACAAATTGAGACTAGATTAGCAGTCTTAAATATCTCTAATTTACTATTTTTAAGTCCTAAAATCATGCATTGTTGTTTGTAAATGAATTTACCTAGTTTGATACATGATGTGGTCTCAATTCATGACTTATACATAGTTCCTCATCCTTTATTCACTGATCAAAGTGACATCTCTTTCATTTTATGAATTTTCATGATTGTCTTTGCCCCAACTCTAGAATCCATTACTGAGTAACTAGAATCAATCCAAGAACAAGAGGACTTATCCATAGCATATTGGAATGAATGTTTTGGTAATATATGTGTAGATTGATTTGTTTCATTTCAATCTCATAATATTATCACATGTTTTATTGTAATTTATCTTATTATATTATCCACTTGATTTCATAAATAGTGGATTGACATCCTTCCAAGTAAGTGTACCACTTCCTAGAACTGATCTTATATCATGTAATCCACCTATCTATTTTATTAATAAATCTTGTCCAAGTTGTCTTTATTGTTCAAGCAGTCCTTCCTAGCCAAAAAGGAGCTCCCACCTCATTGTATCAATGGTGTGCATTCCTATCAAAGTTATTTCTCTTTCAAAACCCTATATCATTTCCATTTTTATTAATAAAATGAACCAAAAAAATACTAAAAAATTTTGGCTTGCCTAGTGGGACCCCTAAGGTCTTATTGTTCTTATTTATTACATTGTGAAATTATTCACTAGTTGTATCTTTCCTGATTTTTTGCCTTCATTAAAAAAAAAGAAATCCAAAAATTCTTACTTTTCCTTTTAAGATTTTTTAAAAAATTACATTCATCTTCTATGTGCTTAAGTAATTCACATAAATTAATCTAGGCAAATCAATATATCATAGTAATTATACTTTCTCACACATAACCAAAACCACATAATCTTAAAATAAGCATTTGAAACATTTTCCTACGTAAGGTGGACCCACTTGGATTTCATGACCAAGAGGAAAAATTGATTCAATGTACTAGTTGAGTATAAAAGTTTTGTCAAGAAGTATAAAGATTAGGCACCTAACACCCTTATCACTATGGTGTGTGAAGTGAGGGGGTAGGCCCCAATACCAAGCCACATAAATTCTTCCAACATGGAATCAAGCCTCAACATACCTTCATGTATATAAAGGTTCCCATCCTTGAAAAAAAAATCCAAAACCAACTTTAGATTACCATTTCTTAGTACCCTTATTAACTTTTTTCCTTGTCACACTCTAAAGTTATTTTCTTAAAAATGTGAAATATTTTAAGTATATTTAGTAGTGTGTGTATTTATTTCCACTAAAATGAGATAATCAAAAGACTATTGTGTGCTTTTTTATTTTTATTTCTTGATTTATCTTGGGTTTTACATGGTTTTGACATGATAGTAGTCGCTAAAATAAATCAAATCCCTAACCTCATCCTCATCTATGGAGAACAACCTGAGTCCTCCTACCTCTCCTAATTTTATATTTGAGGGTATTCACTAATTCTATACTTAGGGAGATCCTAAATTAACTAGCATATTAGATAGTAATCCAATTTCTCTTAACCATTACCTTTATGTGAGTCATTCATATTCCACTTACCCTTTGTACACAATATTTTGAAAATGTTTTTGTCATACCCATAGAGGGACCTAAAGGGCTCACTACAGCCATGGTTTCCTCTTTCAATAATCCTCCCCCAATAGTTTCTAATGTTAACACATCATAAGCTTTTAATAATCCACCTCCAATAATATCTAGTGGTTTATCTCTGAATAATACCCAAGCCCGAAATTATACTAGACCTCAACTTATGTTTACTCCACCTCCTACCATGACACCTCATAACTTAGTGATTTCAATCCCTACAACTCTCCCACCCATTCAAACTAGCATAGCTTCAAATCCCTAAACTCAACCTTTACAATAAGTTCCCTTAAGTCAACCTCCTCAATAATATGTCCCATTAACTAATCAATATGTATCTCCCTAGCAATCCCTTGGATCCACTTATATACCCTTTCAAGCCCCATAATATGTGGTAGCATCCCAATTGATTATGACCACTTATATTGGATGCCCCTTGTCAAACCCTTTTTCCACTCTATTTCATACTTATAAACATATATAATATAATGTCTTAGGTGGTATTCATCAATATAATACCCAACCTATCCTTATGAACACCCTTATGAATGAGATGGAAAATCTAGAGGCCTCTACCTTTGGGTAGAAAAATATGCTCACTTATGAGTAAATTTGAAATGAACCCATTAATCTAGATGTCCTTATTATACCATACCCCTCACAATGGGAACTTCAAAAATTCATGAAATTTCAATATAAGGAAAATCCTCAATAACACATTGAATTGTTTAGACATGCTTGTTATCTCATAGCCCATGATGATGATCTTATCCTAATAATGTTTCCCATGTCATTAGTTGGACCATCTTTAGATTGGTACAATTCTATCCTTCAAGACTCCCTATTCTCTTTTGAGTAATTAGCCCAAATATTTTTAGAACATTTTTCCATTAACATCATAAGAAAAGTGACCATAACCGACCTTTATGCCATTAGACAATTTGATGATGAATTTATCATCAATTTTATGGCTAGTTGGTGAAGTATTATAAACCAACTCACTTTTTCCCTTCCTCAACTAATCAAATTATTTTTGAGATCATGCGTTAAGCATATCTCATCAACATTATGGGTTTAATCTTCCAAGACTTTTGATAAGGCCTTTTATATGGCCCATAAGTTAGAAGTCTGAGCTTTAGAAGAAGGGAAGGTAAAGTTACATAATAATAACTTTAAACTCAATCCCTCTTAAATAACTAAAAATACCAAAACTAAAGGTACAACTAATGTTATAGTCTTAAAGTCAACACCTCCATAGACAAAAATCCAATCCAAACCCTCTACCTCCCAAGTACAACCACAAAAACCATTAACATGGTTTCTTTTGTTGTAGTACATACCCTTAGGGGAATCATATGCTTATATTTTATGAAAGATCTTAAAATATTTTGTTATCAAACTTCATCTGATTAGACCTCTTGACAACTCTCAACACAAGCCTATTTGGTTCAAATAAAATGACTTTTGTAACTACCACCATATACTAGGTCATAATGTTAATATGTGTTATTACTTCAAAGGTCTAGTTCAAAACCTTATTGATCAAGGAGAGTTATATTTATATAACCCTAACACTATTCATAATCAATCTATATATATCTTTAGGAAACCATTCCCTAATGATACCTCTACATCTAATTCCATTCAGGCTAATTTAGGATGCACTTCGGACTATGAGACCCATGTGATAAGTACAATCCATAATCAACTTCTACCTAAAAAGGTTGGTAGTAATTCTGAATCCCCTTCCATGATAACTAAAATCTTAGATCTCCTTATAGGAGACACTATCCAACTATTTGATTCAAGTGGATCTATCCCCAAGACTCACTCAAGCTTTTTGGATCTCATTATTTAGGATCCTCTCAAGGAAAAGTTACTTAAACCTATTCAAGATAATCAATTGGAAATAAAGGATGAAAAAATATCAAAGAGGATACTTCTCTAGACATCCTAAAAGATATTCATACCAATCCTTTAGTCACTACAACACATTTTCATAAAATACCCATCCCTTCTTGCTTACTCCCTCCTCAAAATACTATTATATTACCTTGACCAAACCCAAGACTAGGTTCCCTGATAGCTCAAGAAGAGACAAAAAAATTAAAGAGAGAAATTAAGGGAAATGTTTTATGAAGTGGAAACAAAAACCTCATGTTAGAGGTACAATCACTGAGAGCAGGGTGAATAAGTGAGTCTAAATAATCCAACTTCAATTTCAATCCTTTCAAGTCCTTAATCAATTACCATAAGAATACATCATTCATAGTAATGAGCAAGATAAATAATACAAGATAATTACATAACACAACTTCTATATGGGAAACCCGGGGATAAAACCCACTGAACCCTAAAAGATGGACTATGGTCCTATAACAAAAAGATCCAATTAATACCATCTAAAAATGATCAAGAAACTACCATCCCTTATTTTAGTGAGATTACAATCCCACAAGGATCTACCACACCTATCTAGCTAAGTTGCTAGAGAAACTAGACCTTTATCAAGATTTGCCTTTCAAGGAGGTTACAACCCACTTAGATGTTGAGCTACCACAACAACATATATGAATACATCTACCTTTTAACTAATGTCTTCAACACCTAATGATAGAACTTTGATTATCACTCTTCACCTTCATAGAAACAACTCTATCACCACATTAACATGAACAAATGTTCATACACACTTTCCACACTCTAATTTACCTCTGAAATCAACCATCAAGCTCACACAATCTTCACTTTGCCTTTGCTCACAATATACTCTCTCAAATAGCCACTTGAGCAACTTGCTCATTTTGTCTCCTATAAGCTCATTAGGTCCAATGACATATATGTCCTCTTGCACCAACTTAATCAAACAAGCATGTTTGATCTTCTTCTCTCTCTACTAGTCCTCACTAACTTGTACCTTCTCTTTCAAGGGTTCTTACCTTTACTTGGCTCAACATTCACACTCCCTCATCCAAGTCCTATAAGTCTATAAACCAACACATTTGGTTTCACTATTTATAGAGCAATCATGATCATCACCATCTTAGATTAGGCATGCCTTAACACTTAAGGCATCTAAATCATCAAGATATATCTCAATACAATATTCATAGGTTGACCATAGCATCTATGGGTCACCCTTAAGTAGATATACCTTTTAATAAATCCCTTGTAGCTCTTATAAGTCTCATGGAGACCTATTCAGCCATTTATCACTTCATCAATGAAAATAAGAACACATGACCACTTTTAAATACATGGGTCCACTCTTTATGTCCATTTTAACATCTTCAAGTGATCACAATCATCTTTTCTCACATCTACCTATGCTCAAATAACTCAAACACTGACTTGGTACACAAGAACATTATGAACAAACACATTGTCATATTCTTAACCTTTGTTCATATAAAATATCAATTGATCAAATATTCAAAGACCATATAGAGCATCCTCATGGAGTCTACAGTAATCCCATATAGCTAAGTCATCATGATACATAGAAACATCAACACAAACTCAAACACCCTTCTCAGGTTACTTGCAGAACAGAGTCAAACACATATTCAACTTCGGAGCTCAATATATTTGTTTATACATAAAATTAAACCTTTAAATTCATATTTCTAAATGTGTCTTGGAATCCTCTACAACTTTACTTTTTAATACACTATCAAATTCTACCTAGATAAAAAATTATGACCTAAAAACTAGACACTGGTCTTTCCTTCATAATTTCAAATATTCAAATGCAAACGGCCACATTTAAACCTCAAACACCATGCTTGCATCTCATGTCCTCTTATCTTTAGATCAATTTGACATCATTGATTTTCTTCAAACTTTAATGCATAAGTTCCAATTCTCAAATGTTATCAGTCACTTTGACCTAATCTCATACACCCTTGTAATGTTGACTTAATATGGACCATCAATCTCTGTAGATCAACCAAGTTTTTAACTAGCAATTCTCACCATTCAATCAATCTATATGAACACCCACTCACCATTGATCTTTATCCTTTACCTTTGCTTATTCATTAAACAATGTGCACTTGTTTCCATCTTATTACTTCCTACCATCTTGGACCAAATGTGTTCCATTGATATCTTTGAGACTTGCTTGATTTTTACCTCTTGAAAACTTGACTACACTTGTAATCTATCTAAGAAGCCAACTTTGAGCTTTAATAACTTTTTCTTCACTTTGATACATGATCTCAAATTTAGACCATATCATCTCCCCACATAGGAGAATCTATCCATATAACAATCTACTCCTATAACCCACACACATGCAAGATATTCCATCATAAACATGTTCACTCAAAATTTTCTTCAATAGAGCCAACTATGCTTGGAACTACCTAGAAGTCCAACTTTGCTCACGCATATCCTTTGATGCACTTTATTACATGATCTAAAATTTAGTACAAATAAACTAGGCTCAAAACTAAATAAACCCATATGATCACCTTCTCTTGAAACATCCACACATGTGAGATATGCCACCATAAAAATAATTAATTAGCTCTTCTTACCACATTGAAAATTTGGTTAAGTATAGGAAAACACTATCAAAATTCCTAAGATCCCAACTTTGCACATACATATCTTTTATCATGTTTAGTCACATGATCTGAGAATTAGTGCATAAAAAGTAATAAAAATATAAACAAACCCATATTATCATTTTATCCTAATACCTTCAATCATGTGAATTTTTCCCTCATCAACATGCTTACTCGGCTCTACTTGAGCCCTTTTAAAAATTTGGCTATGGGAACATAGTGAATTTTGTTTGTTAGCCCAACTTTGTACTTGTATATATTTTGATGCACTTAGGTGTATGACCTAAGATTTAGTGAATAATAATTAGGAACAATACTAAATAAATCCATGTGACCATTTTCTCCTAACTCATCCACATGTGGTAATGATGATGTCATCAAACTACCTACTCAAATTTTCTACCACTAGACCCAAACTGTCTAGATGAAAACTATGATCAACCAGATGAATTTCAATTATACACACAAGTACTTAAAGCATTGAAAACATCATAAAGACACATTTCACATCCTCAATACTCTATACTCATCCCTAAATATCTCTAAGCATGCCAAAACAAAAGATCAACCAATCATAATTCAAGCATACTAAGACAAGTACATTGAACACTTAGTCATTATCACATAGACTATCAAGTCACTTCATCTACTCACCAAAAAATCTCCATGACATGACCATGAAATAATTAATAATACTCCAACAATCTCCCCCTTTTTAATTGATGTTAACACCCATCAATATAGAAATATATATCTCACCTTCTCTCTCTTCAAGCATTCTCACAATAGGAACTTTCTCCCCCTTTGACATAATGACAAAGTGGGCACCAATATGATCCCAAAGACATAAAAATACTACCAACATGAGAGGAACACCTTATAAATATGATAAAAACTTCCCCTTACCTTAATCCTACCTCTTTTTTCCTTGACAACTTCCTCTTGCTCCATACCAACACTCTCTTCAACCAAACAATCCAACTATTAAAGAAAGAACACACAAAACCACTAGAATATGATAGACCTCACCAAGAAGCATCTGATATAGAATCCCCCTAAGATTTATTATAAATTTAACCACTTGAGCATCTTCAAATCTCCACACACCATAAATAAACACCACGCATGCTTATTAGCCTTCTCTTCCAAGCTACCACAAGGACTACCAACAGAACTTCATACCACTCACCAAATAAAAAAGATGCATAAAACTAACCTAAAAACTCACTTTAAAATACTCATGCCTTGATATTTTGGATAATTTGATCAAAAATGCACTCTTCTTCACACTAGGCCTATTTATCCTCCTTATAGCCCTACTTGGAACTTGTAGAGCCCACAATTTTTAGTAGACACATCTTCAAGACCTAAAACTTCATATCTAGATCAATATAATATACCTCCTAAATCACACCAATTCTCATCACCAAGCACATCCTATGTAACAAAATTTATTCATAAACCAACTACCTAATTAGGCCTCCAACATGATAAAAACTTGAATATCTTGAGAACCATAAACTGTAGACAACTAAAATTGGCCATTGATAACCTCCAACTAGAATTTTGACCAATTTCTACCCAAAATGTAAAATTTGGCCTAAAAACACTAAAACATGCTAAATGATGTGAAACTAACATATTCAAGTGCTGATTTTGGCTAGGGTATCCCTAAATGGGGCAATGTAATTTATGGGCCAGCTATCTTTGATTAGATCGTTCTGAGTCAAAATGCCAATTTCGCACCTAGGTGCTCTAGATTGCTATGTCATATTAAATATCTTGCACAAGATGCATTCATTTATTATTTATTATTAGTAACATCCTAAATGGGATAACAATTTTGATGCATCTAACATTGACTTTTAGTTCTAATCCAGTCAAATTTTGGACCAATAACAAGGCATTCTGATCAATTTGAGTAATTTGTGTACAAAGTGCTTAATCATGCTTAGGATCTAATTAAACCAAATCAAGGCATAATTAATAATTCCATGGAAACTTGTTGAATAATTTGTTTTGGAAATGGATATTGAATATCTACATCATCAAGTGACCTCATTTATTGGGAAGACATCCCTATGCCATAAATACAACAAATATTAGGATTCATGCCCTCCATGCCTAATCAATGCCCTCCATGATGCCTTTCATAGCTCTTAATTTCCACTTATTTCAATGTCATGATGAGGATAATTATAAACTTAATTTCAAATATTAAATTAATATGTAACCACACATCTCAATCTTAGGATGGATGGTTCAGGTTGATTGTAGACATTTACAAAAATCTATAAATAAGAGGCCTTACCACATCATTTTTAAGACTTGAGAATGTAAAGTTATAATGTAGGATTGGTTATAAAAGCTTCATGAAATTAGTGTTACCATGCCAAATTGATTCCAAGCCAAGCCAAGCCACAAGCAAAAAGGTACCAAGGAGAGATGGAGGTAGCCAAGCTTCCATTTCCAAGGATTTCATGAGCATAAAACTAAGCAAGCCACTACTACAAAAGAATTTGGAGAATATAAAGAAGGTGAAATAATTATTATGTTTTATTCCTTACTTTTTAGTTGTATTTGTCATTTATTTTTGTTAACTAAGCTCTTCCTAGTGTCTAGGCCTAGAGATGTTATGTTATGAGTATGTTTCTTTCATTTTGTTTTCATTTTGGAACTAACACCATACTAACCATCCTCTCTTGAGCCAAATTCCTAGATCACATATGGCATACCCGATGGGACTAGACGCATCCCACACATGAAGAAGATCATTTTGCAGCTTTAAAATATTTATTTGGACCATTAAAACTCTTGAAAATTGGTTTTCTAGCTTTATTTTTCCATTTTTTATTTGTCATGGGTTTACATAGTAACCAACATTGACTATTAAAACTAACATCAATTGCATAGCTTAATCGATGTCAGTTAGTAAAATTGACATCGGTTGGATACCTACCATCGGTCACATTGGTATAACTGATGTTAGTTGGATAACTGGCATCAGTTATATAAACTGACATCAGTCACTATGTTTTTCTTAAAACAAACACCTGAGAGCTCTTTTTCTAAAGTTCATTATTTCAAACCCAAAAAAGATTCAAGGCTAAAGGACATGTGAACATTTTTTCTATAGGACCAAGATTGGCATTTGCTAAAACCATGTTTTAGATCACCTTTCTCATGCTTTAAAATTAATTAGGAACCTTGTTTTGGTGTTTAACAAAAAAATTATATGTTTATGGTGAATGTTTTCAAAGTTACAACTAAGACCAAGGGGTCAAATGAACACCACCTCATTTTCCATTTGGGTTTTAAAATGAACTTACCTTTTCAAAGTTTTTTGTATTTATTTAGTTTTTTAGATTGAATTTTATCTGGAAAAAAGAGGGATGTTACATGTATGTTCTTCCATTTGTCCCCTTTAGGGAACCCTTGGAATCAAAAGCACCATTCTTATTACAAGTAGCCTAGTCCAAGGCTTAGAAATAAAGTCATCTAAAGCACTCACCAAAAACTCATCAAAGTTTGGGTGACCTTGAAAATGACCCTAAAGTATTTCTACTTTCATGCTTCCTTTATTTTTATATAAATTTATCTTTTGAGGGGGACTTCATCACCTCCATGAGTTCTTTAGGGAAGCTTTGACACAGGGTTTCACCTCCTGGCATTAACTTCATTTGGCTCCTAATTATAGTTGCACATGGGACATAGTGGCACTTTAGACATCACAATACGCTAAGAAAACAATAAGATGTAGTGGTTGCAAAAAGTACTAGACCTTTTTACAATAAGCCAAGTGATACAGACCCAAAATCCATGCTTTTCTTTTGCATTATTTGGTATGAAAGTCATTGTGCAATTGATTCCCATAAAACATTTGGAAACTTGTTAGATTTTAGATAAATCCCCACTTTCCATGGAAGTATTGTTGGTACAAGGTGCACCTCAAGGTCTATGTCATAGTAATGTCATTTGAGAGAAGGCAGGTGTAAAAACCCTACTATATAATGTGTATTTACTTTTGGATGAACACTTAAAATCCTCTCAAATGACATATATTGATGGATTCCAATAATACCAAGCAACCTTGTCAGTTTAGGATCTAAAAGTGATTAATTATTTGGTCTTATCCTAGATTTAAGTCTTGTTTGGAGTCATAACTTGGTGTAAACAAACAATTCAAACCAAACACCTGGTCCTAACTCTCCTTTGAATAAAGAGACATTATGCTACTCATGTGAGATCATTAATTTGCCTTGTTCAAAGTTCATCAAAATATTGAGATTCATATCATCCACTTTGGCATAGTTATGCTGCCCAATTGAGTCTAGACCTTTACCAAAGTTGTTTAAGTCCTTCACTTATAATATAAAATTAAAATTGTACCTTTATAATTTCATAAGGTTGATGTGTTAAGTGGGTTCACCATTTTCACTAAACTTGAGGGAACTTAGGTTCAATTTCCAATTTGGGTTAAAGGCCATTCAAGACTCATAATCATTATCATCAATTGATAGACTTAAGCTATTTTGTGCTAAACACTTGCACTTTGAATCTATGCACCATAACACTTTGAGTCAATAAAAGTAGTGTTATGTTGTCAAAATTATAGAAAAACATCTTTGCCTTAGAGAGTTTTTGAAACAAACCTTTTTGTCACACCCTTTAGGTAGTAGAGCATTATTACACTACCCAAAACATTTCAGATATTATTTCATAGACCCTCTTTTATAGAGTTCCAAATTTTTTCTCACATTTTTAGACCAATCCAAGCATACTTTTATGATCCTTTATCTAAAAGCATAGTTATACTGCTCACTTTTATCTAGCTTATTTTTCAAAGTAACCAAGTTTTACACCATTATTTATGAGAAAATAAACTATCTCTAAAAAGTGCCTTTTTTTCATACCTTATACCTAATTGATCAAGTTCATGACCAAGAATCAAATGCCTAGTGTTTATTAGAAGTTTTTTTAAATCCATTAGATTAAAACTTTCATCTATTTTCAAAGTCTAGCTTTTGATGCCATTTGGCCAAGAGTCCTAGTGAATGCCTTGTTTAAGCCTAGCTTTTAACACTACATTTGGCCAAAAAACCTAGCAACTTTTTAAATTCTTAGATTAAACTGATTTGAAACACTTTGACATTAGAGTTTGGCATTTTGTTTTTTATTCTATTTACTTTCTTATCTTTTTGTGAACAGTGAAATGTTAGATACTTCATGCTAGCTTGCTTCCTCACAAATATTTTCATAAACCTTTTGATCCTTTTGATAAATCTAGACCAAGTTAAAACATCATCTATTTTAGAAATTGTCATTTTTAGAATTTGTAGAAATCTTTGACCTTTTATTATAAAACATTGAGTATGGATCCCAACATGTATTCCTACACTCGTAGTGGACTCATGTATAATCTAGGGATTAGTAATTTAGTTGCACAAGAATAAATGGTGAAATACCCCTATGTGGATAATATTGCTTATGAGATGGATTTATATCCCTATTATAATATTCAATCAAGGGCATAAAGCCAAGATCTATTGGTTAACTATCTGTTTAACACACCACCTTATTCAAAATAAGACTAAGAACAAACTGCATAGTACCTAGCTACAATACCCATAGTGGATGAGCCAGTTCTTCAACAGTCATATTCAACTAATGTGGCTTCCACATATGATCCATTTTTATTTGAGTGACATTTTTTAGAGAACAAAGATGAGATTTTGGTCAGAGCCATAGAGGTAGGGGCCAAGTTTCTAGCAGACTTCCCCCATGAAAATTTACCAAGTCTAGTAAGAGTGCCCCATAATATCATTTACGATCAACAAGCTTCTTCTAAAAATCATATGGCTCTAGTCCAAATAATGTATCAAGACCTTAATATATCTAATCAAGGTAAAAACATCATGGAAGATCACTTTAACCAAATGCAAATAGCATATCAAACCTACCTGAATCTAGCACATGATTTCAATCAAATGAACATGGTGAGTAAGCCTCTTATTTACCTATTTCCTTCAACAGGGGTGTTGATAGAGTTAAATAGATAAGAGAATCTGAGTTTTGACCCATTCATATAAACCACTTTGATAAATAACTTAATACATATGACCATTATTGAAGAAGTGTCTTCGGCTTCTACATAGAATAGTGAACCAAATTTAGTAGACAATGTGAAAACAACATCCAATCCTGATCAAAGTGGTACTAACACACAAACAATTAGCCAACAACATGTGCCTATAGTTAATTCTATGAATAGATCATCATACCAGGGAATAGGATTTACTACACCCCAACCTCAACTAGCTACTTCCTCAAGTGTATAACCTATGGGATTAGGTAATCAAATAACTGCTAATGTCACACCTCAATGATAGAATATGATGAACCCTACTCCTCCTCAATAAGTAACAAGTAATATGCCACAACAGCAGACACAACCTAATATATCAACATAATAGAGGACAAATACATTACTACCTCAATCATGGGTAACTAATGTTCTACCTCACTAGGTAATGACAAATATACTTCTTCAGTCATAAACTATTATGCCAATCCAAAACCAAGTAATGACTAGTAAAAAATGTGCACATATTGGTCAATGACAGATACTAAATTTGCAACCTATTTTCACTTCCTCACAGGGATTCATGCAAAAAGAGGTCCCCATGTTTCTAAAATACCTACAAGATAATCATTGGTTCAAAATGTGCCACAAATTCAAAGATAGGGTCTTGGACCACCAGTTCCCACTCAACAGCAAGATTTAATTAGTCAACAACATGTCCTTTTTCAACCATAATAAGCATAGTATAGTTATATCCCTCTATCCCAACCACAAAATCCTCCAAGTCAAACCTTTATCACCAACATAAACTAGAATATCGTGTAACTAATTATACAATTCCAAGTACATCCTAATCCATATATGCATATTCCTTGTCCATTCCCCAACCAAACTAATGTACCCCAATAGGTATCTCCATCATACCCTAGTCAAAGTGTCCCACTTGTGATCTCCCAACCATCTACCCAAATTCTCCCTCAAACCAATATTCCTTCCAGTTTCCTATCCCAAGAATTACAATAGATGAAGGATGTAATTGCTACCATTCAAATTGGTAAATAGATTAAAAAGTTCAAATTAGATAACGTGTTTTCCTACCCATTCAACATGGAGTATTTATAGATACCATTTCCTCCAAGATATGAACCACCAAAATTTGACAAATACAAAGGGAAAGGTGACCCTAAGGCTCATTTAATTGAATTCTTTGTTGCATATCAACCAGTGGCATATAGTGACATTTACCTTTTGCTATTGTTTCCAAAGAGTTTGGTTAGACAAGCCTTGGAGTGGTTTTTAAATTTACCCAAACACTCAGTAATAGATTTTGATGATCTTTCTTATAAGTTTGTATAACACTTTTCCTATAATCTCAAGCATGAGATTTCATTAGTGGACTTAATGTAAGCAAAGTAAAAAGCTTGTGAGAGTTTTGAAAGTTATTTATAGTTATGGAGATCCCATGCAAGCCATTTCACCCATAGTTTACTATAAAAATAATTAGCCACTATGTTTACCAAAATTTGCATAGTGAGATAGCTTATCATTTAGAACTATAGTGTGCACATACTTTCAAGGAAATCATCGATAAAGGCTTGTTGATTGAGTGAGCACTCATCAATAAGGAGTTATCAAGCTTAATTAAACTAATCAAAATTAAGGTACCAATTATGGAAATGACCAACATCCAATTCAAGCACCCACATCATAACTGGCACAGGCCAATAACCAAGAAAGACTGAAGCAATTCAACTACAATAGGAATGTTGTGGGAAATGGAGTAACTAAATCTCATCATATCCAAAAAGTGAAAACATCATCTGCACCACTTTTTTATCTTACTCCTACCCCATAACCTCTCTAACTAATATCGTAAGCATAACAACCAAGACCTGCACAATAAATATAGTAGCCTTTACCATTGCAAACCCCTCCTCCTAAGATAATTGTGCCTACACGTCATGTCTTTAGTGACCTAGGAGAACCTATTGAGTCTATATTTCACAAGCTTGTTATCAATAATTTGATTAGTTGACCTATACCTATAGAGAGGATTACAAAGTAAGTTAGTCAAGCATTAGTCCATAAATAATGAAAAATGCATAAAGAACTAACTAATTAAGCCTATATATTCTTATGGGAATTACAAAAGATAAGAAGAAACAAATGAAAGAAAGAAAACATCATATTACCTTCCTAAATGGATTCACCATACCCATGTGGCTCAAAATCATGTTTTCCCTTGATCAAGCATCCTTGTCTTTGTCAACAAAGGTGGAAAACTCCTCCAATGTCTCAAGAACACTCTATAAAACCTAGGCTCATGATTCCAAATCACTAAACTAGCCTATCAATGAAGCTTGAAAACAAAATAAATAGTCTATTTCAAAGAATTGTAGAGATAATTCTGCATAATAACTTTGCATAAATCAAGCTTAGAATTCATGTCCAAGGCCTCTCTAGTTATAGATGTTTGAGATTGGTTAGGATCAACCATGATCATCCATATTAATATTGAGATGTGTGGCCATGGATAATCCTAATATTTAGAATTAAATCCATAATTATCTCCATCATGACCTTAGAAAAAGGGGCATTAAAGAGGCATGGGAAGTATTAACTAGGCATGGGTGACCCATAATCCTAATATTTGTGGCATTTATGGCCTAGAGATGTCTTCCCTAGAAATGGTGTCACCTAATGATGCAGTTAATAGGAATAAATTTTAAAAAATAAATATTCAACAACTCTCATGTAAAATCCACTTAATCTCTTTATTTTGATTAATTAGCCTTAAACAAGGTTAATCAACATTTGTGCAATTATTTGAAAATTGGCCCTCAATTAATCAAAATGGTCAGAAAGTCATATTACTAAGTTGTAACTTGACTCAGGAATAATTAGAAGGTGACATTAGATGTGCTAGAATTGTATTTCCATTTAGGATGTTTCCAACATAAAAATATAAAGGTACGTGGTGTATACCAATGGATTTAGGAGAAAAGAGTGATCTAGAGCACAAAAGGCAAAATCATCATTTTGACTTGAAATGATTTGATCAAAGTTAGTTGAACCATAAAATCCATTGCCCTATTTAGGGATACTTTGACCTAATCTGGCACTTGTAAGTGACATGTTCAAACCATTTAGGGCATTTTATGGATTTTGACCTAAAATCTACATTTGAGTGCAATTTGAGTAAGATTGACAATTTCAACATAAATGGTGTTAGGAATTAGATGTCTTAATTTTGCCCCTATTTAAGAAGGCATAATGAGACATTTAGGTGAAAAAACATATTTTCAAAGAAAAGAATTGTTAAGAAGAATTTAGAAAAGACCCATGATTCCCCCTTGAGACGACATACTAGGATGGAAGAAAAGGATGGACTCTCAAAAAGAGAGAAAGAGTGAGATATTAACCCATGGAATAGATCACATCCAGATGAGTTAATGCTTACACACATGATTACCATAAATGATCAAAATATAATTAGAGTTATAATAGGCCCCAGAGATGGGGGGAATGGGAAAGATACAATCCATAAATGTAAGTGACACACTGTAAACATACCCAATTTGAGAGCACAAGCTACATGTGTATAGCATTGATCAATATAGAGACAAGTTTCACACTAAAATATTACCATCATGGGCTTTAATGTGGAGAGCTTGGAATCAGATGAAAAGAGAGAACATTTTGCTTCAGGAAGGGAAGCACCACTAAAATAGGGTCTCCAAAGAGAATATAATAATAAGTACTCTAGTAGAGAAGATTTGATCATGATAAAATATTATTGCCCCAGTAGGGTGAATCTTGATCATTGATAAAGAATAAATAATGATTTTTCCCTTGTAGAGCTAATTTTATTTGGATGTGGTTTATATGTTGTGCCCCAACATGGGCAATTGGCAAGAAAAATAGCTCAATGATATAACTGAAAAGAGAGGTTAAAGTGGTAGGTGTAAATGTACATGTGATGGTGTAATGGCTTAGAAAGCCATATAAAACCAAGCATATGAAAATGAAAAAAATGATGAGAGAGATGAAAATAAGAATAGAGATATCTAAACTGACCTCAATAGAAATTGATCACTACCTACATAGTTCCATAGACTCATGTTCCAACATGAAGTTTAAGCCAATGTAGTTCACCCAAGTTTTGGAGAGAATAGAATGAGAAATGATGAAAATGACCAAGAATTGATTAGACTCACAATTTATGCAAAGAGATGCATGTCTAAGCATAACATTGAGTACTAAAATGCATATTACCTAGAAGCCTAATTCTGTATCATGATCCTAGGTTTTACAAAGTGTTCTTGAGAATTATTCATCGAAGTTGATGTTAGCGTTAAGACTTTGAGACCTGAGCACAAAGTGTTTGCTATAGAAAAATAAATTAGGCATCATAAGTATGAATAACTTAGAATTACATAAGAATCCAATTGCACTGAGCCAGTTCAAATGTGAATATCTATAACCAAGGACAATGGTAAAATAATTACCAAAACTAGAGTTACGGTAATTTACATTTAAATAAAAAATCAAAAACAAAGAAAAAGATAAACATAAAGGAACATAAATTGAAATCAAGATATTATCTTAAATAGGAAAAAAATATTTGAAAACAACATTCAATAATGTCTTAACGACATGAGACCAAGATATGAATAATCAAGATCCATATGTACCATCAAGGCATTCTTGAACACAAAAAAAAGCAAAATCAAATAGAAAAACAAGACACTAACAACAATCAAATAAATAAAATGGTCCAGGAATAATGTAATAATATGGGATCAATATATAAATAATTAAGATCCATGTGATTCATCAAGATGTTCTGAAACACAAAAGAGATAAGCAAAAAACAAATAAGGAAACACATGACCAAGAATGGAGATAAGAAGTAATAAAAAGAGAAAAGGAGAAGAAATAAAAGGAGAGGTATGAAAGCACAATAAAACACCAAGAAAACACAAAAAAACACCAAGAAAACTCAAATAAACACACACAAAGAAAAACTAAATTAGTGCAGTTTAAAGACAAATATTTATGCATGTGCAGTAGAGGCATTACTTTCCACCATATCATAACAAAGAATAATCACATGACAATTATTCCCTTATTAAAGAGGAACAATGATAGTAGAAATGGGGGAAAAGAAGAAAAGGAAGGGGTTGGTTGAGCTGACTCTAGATGTATAAGACATGTGGATACTACCTACATAATTCCATGGATGCATGTTCCAACATGAACTTCAGGCAAAATATAGTTCTCCTAGGAAATGGGATAGAAGAAAAATGATGATCAGACCAGCATGACTAATGTTATAGAAGAAATGGAAGATATGACAAATAAACAAGAATGTTTTGGCAAATAAGAAGCTGATGAGATGAGAAATAATGATCTTGCAAAATGGCAAGTGCGTGGGATAAGATGAAATGAATTGGTATTTCTATGATTGCAAAATAGCAAGAGTGTAGCATGGTAGAATGGGAATGTACAAATGTATAGAAGCATGAGACAATGTTTTTATTCTTTTGTGGATCATGTTCTGATGTTTTTGGTAGTTTCAAAGTATTTCTATTTTTTTGGTGTTTTTGGGATAAAATATGCACAAGGTGGGATCATCTAGTTGAGGAGATACACATCTTAAGAGTAGAGGTTCCAATAAGATTGCTAAGATGACTACAATGGCCCATTTTTTCAAATATGTGAGAGTGAGGTTCTTGATCTGTAATAGTGTAGCAATAGTCTATAACTGAGAAGATGTTTCTATTCACATGTCTGAAGCTGCACAATATTGTCCTAGCTAAACTGCTTTGTAGAACTACTACTAAGAATATTCATAATGTTTATGATACATAATTGAGATCAAAGTTGGTCAAGGGATAAAAAAAAGTATTCAAGCTTATAACATGACTTAGATATAACAAATAATATCCCTCTCAAAGAGAACAATCCAGAATGGGATGAAGAATATGTTTAGAATGCCAAGGATTCAAAGCTTTTATTGTCAAGAATCATGAAAAGTGGACCAAGGTTGTGTAAAATGTGTTCAAGGTAAGATAAAAGGTTGGGATAAAATTACGATAACACAAGTTTCCCCCAAGTTAGGGGTCTTATAGACAATGGTTCAAATCTGTTCATGCATAGAATCTCTTAAGGTGTTTGATGTTCATGGGCTCTAAAATTTCTTCACCATTAGGTTTAGCTAATTGATATGCTCCTAATCCATATTTTACTGTGACAATATATGGTCCTAACTAATTAGGCTAAAACTTGCCTTTTTTTTAGGTTCAACATTCATATTCTTTTGGTTCTCTTTCAAAACTAAGTCACCAATCTCAAATTCTTGAGGGAGAATGCATTTGTTTTAGCTTATCCACAATATGTTTTGATAGGCCTACAAATTTTCTAAGGTAGCCAAATGCTTACCATCAAGAATCTCTAGTTCATGCAGTTGTGAGGCTCTATAGTCTTTATTATCTTCAATGTGCTCTAGTGATATTCTTAATGATGGGATCTCAATATTGATCAAGATGATAGCTTCAGTTCCAAAAATAAGGGAGTATAGAGTAGCTCTAGTTGGGGTGTGATGATTGGGTCTATAAGCCCAAAGGGTAGGAAAGAGTTGAAAGTGTTAATTATGGCCAGCATCATTGACAATCTTCTTTAAGATGGCTAGAATGGTTTTATGTGATGCCTCCAGTTGTCCATTACCTTGTGGGTTATGTGGAGTGGATTTCTTGTGATGGATCTTGAATTTTTCACAAATATATTTCACATTTTGGTTCACAAAATATCCACCATTATCAGATATAATATAGGCTAGGATGCCATATCGATAGATTATATGGTAATGAATGAATTTGTCTATTTATTTCTTGGTAACATAAGTAAGAGGAATGACTCAATCCACTTGGTAAAGTTTTTGGTTACATTAAAAATGTGTTTATGGCCATCTGAAGATGTCAGGTTAATTTTATTAATGAGATTGACACCCCATGTTGAGAATGGCCATGGTGTTGTAATCAGCTGTAATGGTAAGGAAGGTGCATGTATCAAGTTTCCATGTTGCTAACAATGAACACACTTTTTTACATAATTTCAAGCATTTGTCTCCATTTTGGGCCAATAATAGCCTATTATAAGGAGTTTATTTTTTAGTACTACATCATTGGTATGGGCCCCACACATTCCTTCATGAACCTCCTTTAGTGCCAGCTTGGATTCTCCCAAAGATAAACAACGAAGAAGCATTCCATCATAGCCTTTATGATAAAGCATGTTTCCAAGGAGGATACAACATGTTAAGTGATGAAGGAATAGTTTTCTTTGGTTGTTGGAAAGGTTGGTGGGAAATACATGACTATGGAAATAGTTATAAAAATCTTGGTACCATGGTAGCTCAGGTGAGGGATTAGGATTAGAAATGGTGCATATCCTCTCTGAATATAATAGAATATGTGTCATTTGAAGAATATTTTCAATCAAGAACTGATACTCTTTAGCACTATCATGCATTTGAATCATGGAACCAATTATTGACATGGCATTAGTAGATATGTTATTGACTCAAAGAACTTGCTCAAACTATAGAGATTTAAAATGTGTTTTGAGGTTATCGATAATTTGCTTGTAAGGAACAAGCTTATCATCCCTTATTTTATATTGGTTAGTTGTCTGATTTATGATTGGCTATGAATATCCATAGACCTTTAAGCTTTGAATATCCCACTATATGGTAAGATAGAGCCCTGCAGCCAATACCTCATTTTCAACCATATTGCTTGTACACTAAAATTATATATGGAAGGATTTAGGGATCAAAACCCCTTATGGGGTGATCAATAATATACCAGATCTAGACCATTAGGATGTGAAGGATCCATTAAAATAGAGCATTCACTATTTAGGTTTTTGTGATGCTTGTTCTATCATCATGACAAAATCATCTGGAAGGTCAAAGTTGAGAGGTTGAGTGGTTGTAATAACAGCTTCTATAAGTTGGCCAGTAAGAACTTGTCCTTTGATTTCCTTTTGATTATGGTACTCAATATCAAACTCACTAAGGATCATAATCCATTTAGCCATGCATCCTTGAAGAGTTGCTTTAGATAGGAGGAACTTGAGAGGATCTACCTTGGTGATAATAATAGTTTTGTTATTTAGCATATAATGTCACAATTTTTAAGTGGTGAACACCATAGCTAAGCATGCCTTCTCAATAGGAATATAATTATGTTCATTTCCTACCAATGTGTAGCTTAAATAATAAATATCATGTTTCTTACCATGATCATCATGCTAAGCTAAAAGTGCCCCCAGTGCATGTTTTGTGGCTGATATATAAATAAGCAGTGGCTTTCCTTGTGTTGGAGGTTGTAAGACTAGTGGATTAGCCAAGTATGTTTTAAGATTTGCAAATGTTATTTAATAATCTTCATCCCACTAAAATGTTACCCCTTTCTTTAATATATGGGTAAATGGGTGGTACTTATCTACTAATTGAGAAATGAACCTACGTATAGACTAGATCTTTCCTTGTAGACCTCACAACTATTTAATATTGTTTGGTGGAGGCATTTCCATAATAGCATTAACCTTTTTAGGGTCGAATTTGATCCCACATTGTCATACAATGAACCCTATAATTTTCTTGATGTGACTCCAAAGACACATTTCTTAGGATTCAAGCAGACTTTATATGCATGAAGCCTTTCAAATATTCTTTGTAGAATGTTAGGGTGTTGAGCTCTTATTCTTGATTTTGTTAGTATATCATCAACATAGACCTCAAAAATGTCATGCATCATGTCATGGAATATGATAGTCATTACATGTTGATATGTGGCTCCATCATTCTTTAAACCAAATGGCATAACTTGGTAATAGAATGTCCCCCATGGAGTGGTGATTACAGTCTTATGCTAATCTTTAGGGGCTATATTGATCTAATTGTAACCAAAAAATCCATCCATTAAGGATAACATCTCATACCCAATAGTTTAGTCAATGATCATGTCAATGTTGGGTAAAGAAAAATCATCTTTAGGGTATGCTTTGTTGATATCACAAAAATTAGTGAAAACATGTATGCTTGAGGTCTTTTTACTCACTAGTAATATGTTAGAAAACCATTCAGAGTAGTCTAATGATCTGGTAAAATTGGCTCCTAACAACTTTTCTAACTCGAACTTGACAAAAAGGGTGATGCACAGATGCATCTTTCTCAACCTTTGCTTTACTGGCTTAACACTAAGGTGAACAACAAGATGATGCACAACTAAATATAGGTCCAAGCCTAGCATGTTAGAGTATGCCCATGTAAATATGTCTATATAATCTTTAAGAATGGATATAATATGTTCACATTCTTCTTCAGTAAGGGAAGCTCCAAGATAAACTATTTTGGGATCCTCATGGCTTCCCAAATTCACTTTTATTGTGTAATCCATAAGGAGTGTAGATAAATCTTATAGAATTATAGGCAATGTATGGTCATGATCATTTTCCTTTGCTATATCTTCTTGTTGTTCCTCCCAAAGATTTGGATAATATAAAGAATTAGAATCTACCTTCTCAGGTAAAGGCCAATTGGCAAAAACCTTTGGAAACTCAAGAGAAAGATGCTCAAATATTTGATGTTGTTCTAAAGAGATACTTGTACTAGCTATGGAACTTGGGTTGGATGGGATTTCTACATCTTGAGGAGATGAACAAACTTTCTTGCTTGTGAGCACCTGAAATAGGTTTTCACTCAAAGGCTTGTCTTTTTCTTTACTCTTTCCATGATCAACAAGTGCCTTAAAGAGGTTTTCACCTAAAGATCTTGATGTTTGTTCTTTATTATGACCAATAAAGTTTTCCTACTCTCCAAAGTAGGTAGAATAATTCAATGAAAAATCAAAACCCTACTTATGATCACCAATGGGAAATGCATCTTGTAGGCCCATTTATTCTGTAATTGATTCTTCATTTTGAAACTCATCAAGGCATATGATTGAATTTTGCTGATCCCAATCTATGAGTTCAAGTTCGCAAAGGCATAGGTTATAGTAAGGGTTTGCTTCAAGATAGGAAGCACCAATGGTAAAGATTTAATGTCCTAATTTAGGAAGGGAAGCACCATTAGGATGGGTTTTTGCTTCAGGATGGGAAGCTTCAATAGGCATTATGGTTAATATGTAATTTGAATCAAACAAATTTGAGTCAGCAAGATCATCAAAAAGGCTATAAAGGGATATTGTGTTACTGTTAGTCTTGTTACTAGTCACTTTAGAAGAGTCACTATCAAATGTCATGAGGTCATCCTTTGGTGGTTTAAATCTGAGACCATGATTCCAATTTACAACTCTAGCTGATAAGGGTTCTAAAATTCCTTGCACTTGTGGGCCAAGGCCTTTCCTTATATAGTCAAGATGATCCATTATCCTATTAGGGATAAGATACTTTGGATTCTAAAAACAATCAGCAAGGCCTTTAGAACATAACCAATCTCCCTCATTAAAAGCCTCTTGATCTTTCTTTGGTGTAATTACAGGTACAAAAACCATAAGAGGTTTTGGTTGTTTCTTCTTTGGTTACCAATTTTGGTCAGGTTTGTTAGGAGTCTAGGAAATTTTAGGCTTACCAAATGTCTTAGGGGATTTTGGTAATTTTATAATATAGAGGATGTCCTTCAGATGGTACGTGGAAATGCCTACGTCTTTACTAACAACCTTCTTGGCCATTGTTGTAAGAAATGGATCGATTGAAGTGGAGGTTAGATCACCAGGGTCTATATAATTAGATGGATATGGATGAAAAATGATGGATTTGTTCTTCTTTTCAATTAATTTAGAACCTAGGCAATAGTTATAATTACAAAATTCTACTTCAAGATGTTTGTAGTATTGATATGGTTGTTAATCAGTGGGAATAGTAACATCAATCCCATTATGGGGAAACTTAAGGCATTGGTGAAGAGTAGATGGAACTACCTATACTTTATGGATCCAAGGATGACTAAGAAGTATGTTATAAGGAAGATCAATATTCACAATATGGAATAATGTGTGATGATAAATAGACTTAAACATGATTGGTAACCAAATTATACTAGATGACTCCCTCTCAGTGTTATTGTAAGCCTTGATTGTAATAGTTTCTAGTTGAATGTCTTTATCTGTATAGTCCAATCATCCTACCAATTTAAGAGATATGATGTTCAGCCCTAAACCATTATCTATAAGAACCCACTTGATCTTGTGATCTGCAATGATTATCTCAATGTATAGTGGGTTATTATGGTTTAGGCCAAGGGTGAACATGTCTTTTTGATCAAATGTGATTTGCTAAAATGAAGACAAGTGTCCAACTAGGTTATGGAAATGATCAAGGTTTATATTATTAGGCATAATAGAATATTATAAAAGTTTGTTGAAGATGGTTCTATGGACATCAGATGTCCACAAGAGTTTTAATATGGAAATTTATGTAGGGGTTTTATATAATTAATCTACTAGACTATAAGGCCTTTGAATTGTGGATTGAATTTGTTTAGTCTTTGTTAGGACAGTATTCAGCTTTGGAAATGTTAGCACAATGTTCTCATTAGGTTTTATGGAAGAAGTGGGTAAAAGGCCCTAGATGGTAACTCACGAGCATCTAGTTTTGATTACTTACCCTAAAGGTGGCAAGGAGTTATTATAATTAGAAAATGAAGGCAAAGGGCCTTAGATGGTGACTCATGGGCATCTAATTGTATCACTAATATTTTGGGTCAGCAAGGAGCCTTTATAATTAGTATAAAGGTGTTGTTATTTAGAATTAGTAACCTATGCAAATGGAGTAGCAACATGATGATGCAAACCCGACATGATATTACTAGGGAGAGAGGGTGCTGACCCTATAATTTTGGGCCCTGTGTTGTGAGGAACACAAGATTGTCCATGTAGTTTTATAGTAACAGTGGCAATGTGGGTTGAAAAAATGCATCCCATAGTATTATTATAATTATAAGTTATGTTGTTATAAGCCACAATATTAGTGTGAGCATTATGATCTCGATTAGGCTCATTACAATTCTAACCTTGTTGTTGGTTCTGATTTTACCTCTATCCTTGATTGTGACCATTTTGATTGGTTCTTGGTGGTGGTGGATCATGTCAAGGAAAGGGGTCTTTGTAGATTCCCATATCCTAATTTATGTCCTAAATAAGGGCCAACTTAATTTCTAGTTCACCACTTTTAATAAAGTCCTCAATAATATCTCACAATTGAATGTAACAATATGCACCGTGACCAACAACATGATGAAAGTGATACTATTCATTCTCTTTGTACCAATATGGTTTTGGTTGATCTTGAGGAAATGGCCTTGATACTAGCCATATAATTAAATTATCTACAATTAGATTTTGTAACATTGTTTCAATCGATTCTCCTAACTTGCTAAAGACTCTAAAATTATTATGAAATGTCCTTCATGGAGGTTGTCTTTGTAAAGTAGGTAGTGGATTTGGGAGAGTTAATTATACATTTAAAGGAGGCATAGCCTGTATCATTTGTACATGTCTTGTTTCAGTCACCCCATTTCCAACCATGTTTTTATTTTTGCTAAAGCCTTTAGGTTTATCTTACATAACTATTTAAGCCAGTGATTTAGTTTGATTAGATGCTTGACCTTGCACAAAAATCTTAATAAGGCCTTTATAAATAAGAGCCTTCTCAATATGCACTCATTTGAATAATTTCTTTAAATGAGTTAGCACAAGCTAACCATAAATTATGCTCAAATTTAGGATGTAAATTATGTGCAAAGATATTAGCCAACTATTTGTTTGGCAAGTTATGTTGAAAGTAGCCTACCAATGCCCTCCACCTTTGCAAATATGTAGCAAAACTTTCACCATCATGTTTTTTTGCTTTGCATAAGTCAACAAATATTAATTCATGTTCTATGTTGTATGATAAATGGTTAAAAAACTTTTTTGATAAGTCATTCCAATCCACAATTGATCCTTTGGGTAGTTTAAGTAGCCAATCAAGAGCTTGTCCCATTAAACTTTGTAGAAATAATCATAGTAAGTACTCGCTACTATAACCAACCTCTTGACATAAAATTAAGAATGCCTATATGTGCTTGCATTGATCTTATTTTCCTTTGTATTTGTCAAATTTGGGTGCCTCAAAATGAGGTGGAAAGGGGTTTGGTGAAAAGATAAATCAAATGGATATGGGCATATCTCATCAAATTAATACTTTTTTAACTCTATTATTTGTCTCCAATATTTAAACAATTTCCTTCATAGAATTCCATTCTTTCTGGTGCATTTTTGGATTGAAAAAAATGTTTTTGGGGTGGAATGTGCCCCTGGTTTCATTGATATTGGGGTGGAATGTGCCCCTAATTTTATGTGGATCTATAGGGAGTGTATACCTTTCGATCCATGACTTGGTTCTGATTTCCTCCTTGAGTTGAGAACATAGGCCATTGATTCTTGGATTGTAAAACATTCCCTAAATTTGGTTGTTTTGTACTTTGTTGATTTTGTAAATTTCTATGTTTATTTACCAATTTTTGGGTTGGTTGAAAAGAAATAGCCATATTATCTTGAGGGATTTCCTCAATTTGAATTGAATGCTTGGGTTTTTGTAAAGTGACAAGAGGTTCTTGATGATTGAAGAATGTATGTTCCATTTCAAATGAACACTTTGTAAGGTCTATTATGCCTTTAATTGTTCATTTAGATTACCTTGATGCACTATGGTAATGTCCTCATCCAATATTTGTTGCATACTTTCAACCATATTTATTTGTTCTTTCAAAGCATTATTATGAATTGAAGTGGCAACTAGGGAGTCAGTTAAGTCTACAACAAGTTGATCTGCATATCATTGACTTATTATCTTGATCTTAGCTATAAGATCTAGATTTGTGGGTTTTGACTCTATTTCTATTTCCTTTATTTTGTTAGAGAAAGAAGGTATGTCTATTTATGCAAAATCTTGCTCTTGTCATCATTGTTTTCCTTCTCTAACTAAGGTATGTAAGTATTCTATAGGAAAGTCATAAGGTAGTCTAGCACCTGATTCTTTCAATCTAAGAAGGGCTTCATCTTGATCTTCTTGGGGTTAATATTCATTGTAATCATCTTTAGATCCCACTGTTGTGGGGATATCATCAAAAATAATGGGGTTATCTTAACCATCATAGAATTGCTCATCTTCATAACTAAGGCCATAAGAGGCCCCACTATGAGTGAACCTTTGAGTCATGTCTAAAAAGAGTTGTTCTATGTGTTTGACTAATTTTAGACCAATGTTTTTCAACCAAACAAAGTATGCTTTGACTCTATTTTAAACAAATAACCAAGGTACCAATGAGACTATAAGAGAGGGTGGTTTGAAACCATGCACAACTTAAAATATTTCATTCATGAGTTTACTCAACCTTTGATAAGGTAAAATCATATAGATCAAAAGAGGGTAAGGTAACTCAAAGACCCAAGGTGAAAAATAGTACACCAAAGCCTAGATCTTTTTGATACGCCTATACTATAAAAATTAGTTTCAACTTTGACAAGTTGACCCTATAAGTTTAGAGGAAAGCTCTCCAAATTATGAAGAAGATAAAATAGACTAAGCAACTCAAGATTTTAAAACATACATAAATCACTATGTATAAAGCTAGGACCAAATAGGCACAACAACATCACCATATGATTCTAGTAGGATAAAATATGTTCTAAGACTCAAAGCATGAGTGATACGTAAGATGACTTAAGTCCACCAAGATAATAATGTGATTTTAAATCTTAATAAATGACCCTCAATCCAAATGGAAAATTGAACCTAAGTTAGAACTAGCTTAGTGCACAAATGGTGAACCCACTTTGACACACCAACCCTTAGAACTCAGAAAGGTTCAACTTCAAATGTGGATTATAAATGAAGGATTTAAACAAATTAGATGAAAGATATAGACTCAATTGGGCAACATTACTGCACCAAAGTGGATGACATGACACAAAGTTTTTTATAGCAATTTGAACAAGGAAAAGGTGAATTTTAAAATTAGACAGTGTAATTCCTCCCTTTCTCAAGAAAATTAAGGACAATGTGTTTTGGTTAAGTTCATTGGGTTAACAAGAAATTTTAGAAACAAATCAAGACCAAGTAAGCTAATGACAAAAAACAAACATCATAAGTCTAAATTGACAAGGTATGGCAAAGTTGGGTATACTAAACTAGAAGTTTTTTTATCATTCTAAGGGAATCAATTGCATAATGACTTTTACATCGAATGATGCAAAAGATAAGCATAGAAATTGGGTGATCATGGCATTGGCTAATTGTAAAAAGTCTAGTCTTTTTTAAAACCACTAAATCATGTTTTTCACTTATTGTAGTGTGATGTCCAAATGTAGATACATCCCATGTGTAACTCCAACTAGGTGAAAAATGAAGTCAATGTTGGGAGATGAAACCCCAAGTCAGAGCTTCCCTAAAGAACTTGTGGGAGGTAATGGTGTCCCCCTCGCAAGCCAAGTTTTTATAAAAATAAAGAAAGCATGAAATAGAAGGAATTTAGGGTCATTTTCAATGTCACCTAAACTTTGACAAGTTTTTGGGGAGTGCTTTATATGACATTCTTTCTAAGCCTTGGCCTAAGCTATTTGCAATAGGAATGGCACTTTTAATTTCAAGGGTTCCATAAAGGGGACAAATGGAAGAGCATACATTAAACATTTCTCTTTTTTCTAAACAAAATCTAATTAAACAACTATTTCAAATAAAAATTGACAAGTGTGTTCAATTTTAAGCCCAAATGAAAGATTTGGTGGTGTTCATTTGACCCCTTGGTCTTAATATTGTGAACTTTGAAAACATTCATCTAAGCATCTAAATTTTTTATTAAACACCAAAACAAAGTTCCTGATTGATTTTTAAACATGCAAAAGGTGATTTAAAACATGTTTTTAGCAAATGTCAAGCTTGGTCCTACAATAAAAATGTCATCATGTCCTTTAGATTTGAAGCTCTTTTGGGTTTGAAAAAATAAAGTTTAGAAAAAGAGCCCTCAAGTTTGTGTTTTAAGAAAAACATAGTGACCGACATCGGTTTATATAACTGATGATGGTTACATTTTCTAATTGATGTCAGTTATCTAGCAGACATTAGTTATTCTAATGTGACTGATCACAAGTATATAACTGATGTTGGTTTTGCTAACCGATGTTGATTAAGATATGCAACTGATGTCGGTCCTACTTGTTGATGTCGGTTGCTGTGTAAAACTGTGGCAAACAAAAATGCCAAAATAAAGTTAGAAAATCAATTTACAAGATTTTTAAGGGTCCAAATGAATATTTTAAAGTTGAAAAGTGATCTTCTTTAGGTGTGAGATGTGTCTAGTCCCACTAGGCATGATAAGATGTAGAGAGGATTACAAAGCAAGTTAGTCAAGCATTAGTCCATAAAGAATGAAAAATGCATAAAGAGCTAACTAAGCCTATCTATTCCTATGGGAATTACGAAGGATAGAAAGAAGCAAATGAAATAAAGAAAACATAATATTACCTTCCCAAATGGATTCACCATACCCATGTGGCTCAAAATCATGTTCTCCCTTGATCAAGCATCCTTGTCTTTGTCAACAAAGGTGGTAAACTCCTCCAATGTCTCAAGAACACTCCATAAAACCTAGGCTCATGATTCCAAATCACTAAACTAGCCTATCAATGAAGCTTGAAAATAAAATAAATAGTCTATTGCAAAGGATTTCAAAGATAATTCTGCATAATAACTTTACATAAATCAAGCTTAAAATTCATGTCCATGGCCTCTCTATTTATAGATTTTTGAGATTGGTCAGGATCAACCATGACCTTCCATCTCAAGATTGAGATGTGTGGCCATGGATAATCCTAATATTTGGAATTAAATCTATAATTATCTTCATCATGACCTTAGAAGAAGGGGAATTGAAGAGGCATGTGAGGCATTAACTAGGCATGGGTGACCCATAATCCTGATATTTGTGGCATTTATGGCCTAGGGATGTCTTCCCAAGAAATGATGTCACCTGATGATGCAGTTAATAGAAATCAATTTTCAAAAATAAATATTCAACAACTCTCATGGAAAATCTACTTAAGCTCTTTATTTAGATTAATTAGCTTTAAACAAGGTTAATCAACATTTGTGCAATTATTTGATAATTGGCCCTCAATTAATCAAAATGGTTAGAAAGTCATATTACTGAGTTGTAATTTGACTCGAGAAGAATTAGAAGGTGACATTAGATGCACTAGAGCTTTATTTCTATTTAGGATGTTTTCAACACAAAATAACAAAGGTATGTGGCATATACCAATGAATTTAGAAAAAAAGAGTGATCCAAAGCATAAAAGGTGAAATCATCATTTTGACTCAAAATGATCTAATCAAAGTTAGCTAACCTATAAAATTAATTTCCCTATTTAGGGATACTTTGACCTAAAATAGCACGTGTAAGTGACAAGTTCAAACCATTTAGGGCATTTTATGGATTTTGACCTAAAATGTGTATTTAAGTGCAATTTGAGTAAGATTGAAAATTTCAACACAAATGGTGTTAAGAATTAGATGTCTATAATACCAAATCATTATTTGCAAGGCATTCCTTATCTTGATTGGTATCATGAAAACAAATTATGTGACTATCATCAGGTTAATGGGCATAATCTATGAAGATGTGTCCAAATCAAGCATTTAATTGAGAATGTGTTGGAGAATAGGGAGATAACATTGGATAATGGTTCTTCCACTTCCAATAAAACTCTTAAGATTTATCAAAAACCCTTTCCCCAACATAAAAATTAGTAGCAAAAAAATAATTAGCAACAACAATAACAGCTAATATAGCAGTAAAATCAACAGTATCAAAATCAAAGGCCAAACCAGTAGAATCAACAAAAGTAATAGCAAAACCCACAATTATAGAACAATAAACAAAATGAAGGTCATAATGATAACAACCAACAAACCTACCATGTAGTTTCATATGACTACAATAGGGTTGTAGGTCATACTATAGGGGGTAGTGTTAATACCATCTCCATTAATCCTAGACCAAGCACTAATCAACCTAGACCATTGATAAACAACAACATTCAGCTAAATTACATGGATAATCCTTCTTTGACTTGGGAATGCATATAGGCAAACTAGAAAACTAGGACTTCCCCTTTTGCACCTTATATCAATAACTCATCCTTACCATGTGACCACATATGAGTGCACTGGCAACTAAGACTTGTCTTGTCTAGTCCCACACCATTCCCAACATTAGTTAGAAATAATGTTCTATTATTTAATCTAGATTGTGTAATCACAACTTAGAGGTTGAAGATTACTATCCCAAGCCCATAACCATCCACCACTATGTTTGTCATCTAACCAACCATTCAGCCTCAGAATAAACCATTCACTACTGACCAAGACAAGAAGTTTGATATTGTAGAATAATAGCAGAAGACACCAGCACAAATTTATATTTTAGATTTGTTTTGAATGTTAATAATCCACAAGAACATCTTGAATGATTTTTTGACCCAATCCACTATTGATAGTGACATATCCCCTGATAAATTTCAAGCTTTGGTTGGACACCTAGCTCCAGCCCAACAAGACACATTCAACCAAAGCAATTTGTCTTCCCTTGGCCTACTCTATAATAATCCATTATACATAGAATTTTATATAAGATAGCATAAAGTGAAATGTGTCCTTATAGACAATGGATATATCCTCAACATAGTATCTCTAAAGCTCATCAAACTTCTTGGGTACATAATGGCAGATCTTCAGCCAAAAATAATAACCATCAAAGCCTATGATAATCATAAAAGAGAATCAAAAGGCACCATTAGTTTTTCAGTTAGCATTGGGCCTTTGACCCATGATAAACTTTACCATGTGATTGATCTTGAGTAATCATACAATATGCTTCTAGGTAGGCCTTGGTTACATGAGATTCATGTAGTCCCATTAACGCTACACCAATGTATCAAGTTTTCCCACTCAGGGATGGAAGTGAATATTCTAGGAGATTTATACCCATATGAATATTTCAAGCATCTAGAGGCCAAATTTCAAAGCTATAATTATCAGTATGGCATGAATCCAAGTTCTAAGAAGGATAAGGAAAGGCTATACTTATTGATCCTTCACCAGATAATTGCATAGATCCTAATACCTTGGATTCCCTTTTCGACATGCCACCTCCTGAAGCTTCTAATCATTTCACCATTTCAAATAATGGACCGAGAGAGTATGTGACCCATGATACATTTAATATTACCAATCTTACTCAAAATCTAAAAAACTTTGGGTGACCTAAAGTCACCCCACATATGCATTGGCAAAAAAAGAACAAAGATAAGGGATCTATTACATTTGTACCAGCATCTGGCCTAGAACTTGACCCTCTTGAAGGGGATGAATCATGGTTATGCAATGACAACCAAGCTAATTTTTATAAAAATGCAAAGAATCATATTCCCAATAGGATCATGAAGCATCAAAATTATGAAGGAAGAGGCCTCAAACTGAATCATTAAGGAACCATCGAGTCAATTTATATGACTAAGTATGAAATACCTTATGGACTTGGATTTAAATTTCCTTGAGGTGACCACATATATCTTATTCAAACTCCATCACCAATGACTAGTGATGATGATATCGATAGTGAAGCAAAGTTTGATCATAGCCTCACCTTTGATGACCTAGCTAAAACCAACCTATTTGATAATAATTCCATTTTTACCTTTACCATAGCCATTCATCAAAACCCTTTGCCATTATATTATCCCCAACTAATAGATTAGGACCAACAAGAATCTAGTCTGTCAGTTAATGAGTTCTAAAATGATGAGACATTCTATGATTTTTTAGGCCTTAGAGACAATGTTATGTTAGGAAATCACAAATCAAGATTTTTGATCACATTGGATCCTAAAGCCTATTTTGGAGAGCAAGTGAACACCCTTAGCCAAAAACAAGAAAGTAAAACATTGAGGTCCCAAAGTGAAAACCTCTTTGAGGCACTTTTTGACCAGGGAAAAAGTAAAGATAAAGGCCAATCTAGTGGTGAAAATCTATTTTAGGTACCATTAGATGGGGGTGTTCATTTTTCATCAAATTTAGACCAGGATACCACCAATGATGAACTTTCTTAGGGATCTGAGTTTAGATTTGAGCAACAATAAGTATTTGATCAATTTTTTTGAGAATTTCTACATATTTGTGTCACATGGCCAGATCTCCCATTAGGGGACTCAAATTCATCATGCCTAGGAGAAGTTGAAGAGAAAATTCTAATAGAGGACCCTGATATAATAAAATAGTTCAAGTCATTGCCTACTATCCTAGAAGATAGTTTGACCCTTCTAGTCAAATATACAATAGAGGTAAATATTAGGACTCTATAAGACCTAAAATGGAAAAAAATAGGAGCATCCCTCACTGAGGAGGAACGTGATGTCTTTACATCTCTATTGAGATAATTTGTAGATATCTTTACATGGGCCTATTTTGATGCCAAGTTTAGACCCCATCTTGGTTCTACACAACCTCATGGTTAATCCTGACACCAAACTAGTAAAATAAAAGTTATGTAAGATGCATCCTCACATTGTTGTATTGGTAAAGAAAGAGTTAAAAAAATCTTAGAATTATGATGTATTTGATCCATTGACTAATTATAATGGATCTCTAATGTGGTACATGTTAGTAAAAATCTTGAAGGGATCAGAATTTGTATGGATTTTTGAGACATCAACAAAGCTTGTCTTAAAGATGATTTTCCCTTACCTAATATTGACATGATCATCAACTCCATGTTAGGTTATGAAATTCTTTCACTCATGGATGGCTTTTTAGGATACAACCAAATTAGAATAACACCAAAAGACCAACATAAAATATCATTCACCACTCCATTGGGAACATTTTGTTATCAGGTAATGTCATTTGGCCTTAAGAATGTTGGAGCTACATATCAAAGGGCCATGACTATCATATTCCATAATATGATGCATGATATTGTTGAAGACTATGTGGATGATATATTAGTAAAATACAAAAATAAGGCCAACCATCTAGCAGTGTTATGTATGATATTTAAAAGATTATGGGAGTACAAAGTCATACTCAATCCAAATAAATGTGTGTTCAGTGTAACTTTAGACAAATTACTTGACTTCATCATGTCTCATAGAGGTATTGAATTTGATCTAGATAAATTCCATGCTATAATTGAAATGCCACCACCAACCAATTTAAAGCAACTCCATAGTTTTTAGGGTAAGATCTAATCAATTTGATGCTTTATCTCTCAATTAGTAGACAAGTGCCATCTATTTACACACCTTTTGAATAAGAGAGTTACATTTCACTAGGATGATCACTGCTAAACAATTTTTCAACAAATCAAAGACTATATTTTTAATCCACCTATTTTATTACCTCCTATGCCAGGAAATCCATTCTTGTTATACCTATCAGCTACTAACCATGCTTTGGGGGCACTCTTGTCTCAACATGATGACATTGAAAAAGAGCACGTTGTATACTATCTAAGTCATACCTTGGGTTATATATGAATATAACTATACACCTATTGAAAAATCTTGTTTGTTCATGGTCTTTACAGCTCAAAAACTATGCCATTACATGTTGAATAATAAGACCATGGTCATTTCAAAGGTAGATATGCTCAAATATCTGCTATCTAAAATATCTTTGCAAGGTAGAATGGCTAAATGGATCATGCTTCTTCATGAGTTTGACATAGAGTATGCAAATTAGAAGGCAATCAAGGGACAAGTTCTTATAGATCAACTTGTTGAAGCACCTCTCATAGACACATAACCACCCACATTTTAATTTCTTGATGAATCTATAATGACCATCATTGACACACCCCTTGAGGAGTAGCCTTGGAATCTATATTTTGATGGTTCATTTACTATACATGGATCAGGGGTAGACCTATTATTTATTACACCATAGAGGGATATAATCCCTAAATCATTCAGAATTAGCTTTCCTTGTATAAACAACATGGCTGAGTATGAAGCACTTGTTGTAGGACTTTAACAAGTAGTGCATTTGAATATATCTCATCTCCAAGTTTATGGTGATTCTTAATTAATCATCAATCAGGTCACAGATCATTTTTAAACCAAAGCTGACAAGTTGGTTCGATATAAAGCCATGGTTGACACTCTTAAGCAATAAATTGTCAACATTTAATTTGAGCACATACCAAGGGATAGTAATAGAACTATAGATGTCATGGCTACTATTGACTCTCTAATTTGTAAAATAGATAAAGCTAGAGAGTATCAATTCCTCATCGAGAATTTGTCAATATCAACTCATAAACTTTCAACTGTTACCATCATTTTTAATATTATTAGTCCTAATTTTATCTGGTACTCAAACCTTTACAACTACCTTCATGACCAAGTTCTACCACCTAACCTATCTCAAAAACAAACCAAATCATTCATTTATCATTCCACTCATTATAGTCTACTTTGATCTACCATTTACCATCATAGTTTTGATGGAACTCTACTTCATTGTTTAACTTCAACAAAGTCTACACCAGCATTAAGAGAAGTTTAACGAGTATGTGGAGCTCATTCTAATAGGGAAATCCTATCCAAAAATATTTTACATACTAGTTATTATTGAACCATAATATATGTAGATGCCACTACATATGTAAAAAATTGTGATAAATGTCAATGGTATGCTAATCTAATTCATGCCCTAGTAAAAACTCTAAAACCGATGTTGACACCATAGCCACTTTCTACATGGGGACTTGACCTCATTAGGAAGATCAACCCCACTTCATTTGATAGCCATAAATATATCCTAACTACCACTGAATATTTCACTAAGTGGGTTGAAGTTATACCCCTCACTTACATAATTGGAAAGCAAATTTCCAAATTCATTTTCAACCATCTCATTTGCCACTACGATATCCCCTCTGACATTATATTTGATAATGGAGGATCATTCAAGAATAAGGATGTAGACCATTTATGTATTGAATACAACATCACACAACATTTTTCTATAGCATATTACCCTCAAGATAATGGCTAAGCTGAGGCATCCAACAAAACCATTGTCAATATTCTCAAAAAGATTATCAATGATGCCAATCATGATTGGCACTTACAAATATTCCCTACCCTTTGGGCATACCATACCAATCATCGTACCCCCACAAGAGCCACTCCATACTCACTTTTTTATGGTACTGAAGCCATCCTTCCCATTGAGGTCAAATTACCTTCACTATGCATATCTTTCAAGCATCTCCTAGATGATCATGACTATCAAGTAGCTTGCCTACAAGAGCTAGACCTACTTGATGAAAAATTCATGACTATGCTCAATAATCTTTAAGCATATCAGAACTAACTCAAAAGCCACTATAATCAACATGTTATGTATAGAACATTTGAACTTGGTGATCTTGTTCTTAAAGAAAACCAAAAGAATACCATGGTTGAGAAGAAGTATAAATGGAAATTCAAACCAAACTAGATAGGGCATTTCATCATTACTGTAGATTATGGATTAGGAGCATATAGGCTTGCCTCACTAGATGGAGATGAACATCCTAAGCTGATGAATATTATTCATCTCAAGTGGTACTATGCTTGAGTGCTAAGGTGTATTTTCTATAAGGACAATTTTAGTTATGTATTTTATCACTATTCTTCTTTGTATACATACCATCCTTATCCCTCATCTTTGCCATATCCACTTTCTATTTTTGACCTATCAACCTGATGTGTTCTAAATCCTAGCCTGTTTGACCTTGGTTTTTTACCATTCATTATGCATTTTTAGCATCAAGGTATTTGATCAATTTTATCAGTTGGTTCTAGTATTTCAGATAGAGATTATATTTTAGGATAGTGTGATAGAAGTTTTGGTAGTTGCATCTTTCATTTTTTATTCCTTTCTTATCATCAATCTTGCTACTAATTATAACCACCTTTGGATAAATTAATACCATTAATCTATGTCATTATGTCCTATTTATAACCATCTATGGGCAAACTAAGGGCAATATTAATCCTTAATATACCAACTTGCCACTTCTTATGTTGTATTGTGCCTTGTTACCAACTATGCCTATTTTTTTTGAATTGACTGCTACACTAATCGAATTTCTCTGCTATAGGGTAGAACCATAGTGACTTGAAGTCCTACTTTGGGACTATATAGACAACACTTGATACTTGTTGAGGTTAGCTCAGTCACCCACCCACCATGTTCTCATCATTTTATATGTAACCTAAGCCATGATCTCATTGTTTTATGAGCTTAAACCATTTATTTTCTCATCATTCTCGATTGAGTTGCGATAATCTAAAACAAATTCCAAAAACGTTTGAAAAATCATTAGAAAAGAACAAAAACATTAACCACTTCTTTAACTTAAGGATTTTGGGATCCCTTACTAAGTTACAAGCAAATCACTTGTCATTTAGTTTCCCCATCCTTTTTGGCTTTTTTCTCTCATGTATTTGTCATTTTTCAAGACCATTCCTATTCTTTTATCACATCTATTCTATTAGTTTCATTATTTATCACATTCTTCTCATTCCCTGAGAGAACTACATTTGGCCTAAAGTTTTTTATTGGATATTACATTTATGAAACTATGTGGGTAGCATCCACTTGCCTAGTGTATATGGAGATAGCTCAACCACCCCCTTCCTTTTCTTCTATTCCCCCATTTTGTTTGTTTGTTAAGTTGTCACCTATTTTCCAGGGACAATGTTCATATAGTTTTTATTGGATTATTTGTTTATTTATTTATACTTATTTTATTTGTTTGTCTACTTGTTTGTTTGCTTTTAGCATGGTTGACTTGATTCAATTTATGTGTATTCATTAGGTGATTCTTCACCCACACTTATACTCGAATCCATTCATCTTTATATGTTTGCATTGGCATCATGGTTTCTATCATTGGTTCATTGTTTTCTATTGAGTATTAGATTATGGGAGTCAATCCTCATACATATTTTGGCTAAGTCCTCATGATATTATACCATGATGCCTATCGACACTTGCTACAACAAACCTCAACTTTAAGAATTCTATTCCACAATGGTGACATCTCTTCAGAACTAACATCCTAATTCAATCCCAATCATATCCCAAATAGAGTAATTAACCATAAAATAATTTCAACCTTTGTTAGTTTGGATGAGCATCTCCCTACTAGTAGGTTATTCCAATTCATCATTACCCTCTATGTTAAGTTATCATCCAAGTTTATCATGTTTATCATAATCAAGGTCTAATGATTATAACCACCTATGGGTAAATCATTGCACACCATCCCACTTGCATTTCTCAATTATTAGAACTGCCTTTGGGCAAATCATTGTGTCGTCACCACTTTAATTTTTTTGCCTATCCTAACTGGGGCATGTTTTTATCTTGTTTGTCTATCCTAAATGGGGCATATCCATCTTCTTAATGATTATAACCACCTTTGGGTAAATCATTGTGCTATCATACCACATTGTCACTATCAGGATATAATGGTTATAACCACCTTTGGGTAAACCATTGTGCACCATCCCACTTGCATTCTTAATTATTTTGACTACTTTTTAGTATCATTATGTTTTCACCCCATCATCTTTCCTTTATTTGGTCCCCTCATTTCACTTCTTTCTTTTTGAGGGACCATTTGTTGACATACTTATGCCAACCATTCCCTCAAGGGGGAATTATACAGTTAGTTTATCATAATTATAGTTTTAGGAATGCATGGCCTTTTCATTATTTGAGAATATGTTACAGTGCTTATAGTTTTTAATGCCTTCCCAAATAGGGGCAAACTGTAGACACCCAAAATTGGCCACTAATAACTTGCAACCAGGCTTTTGACTAATTCTACCCAAAATGTACAATTTGGCCTAAAAATACTAAAACATGCTAAATGATGTGAACCCGACATATTTAAGTGCTAATTTTGGCTAGGATATCCCTAAATGGGGTAATGCAATTTATGATCTAGATAACTTTGATCAAATCATTCTAAGTCAAAATACCAATTTTGCACCTAGGTACTCTAGATTGCTCTTTCCAATCAAATCTCTTACACATGATGTATGCCTTTTTTATTTATTGTCAAAAACATCCTAAATGGGATAATGATTCTAACACATCTGACATTGACTTCTAATTCCAGTCCAATCAAATTTTGGACCAATAACAAGGCATTCTGATCAATTTGAATAATTTGTGCACAAAGTGATTAATCATGCTTAGGAGCTAATTAACCCAAATCAAGGCATAATTAAGAATTCCATGTAAACTTGTTGAATAATTTGTTTTGGAAATGGATATTAAATATCTACATCATCAGGTGACCTCATTTCTTGAGAAGACATCCCTAGGCCATAAATGTGATAAATATCAAGATTCATGCCCTTCATGTCTCATCAATGCCTTCCATGATTCCCTGCATGCCTCTTAATTTCCCCTTCTTCTAATTTAATGATGAGGATAATTATAAACTTAATTCCAAAATTTTGAATTAATCCTCAACGACACATCTTAATCTCAAGATCGATGGTTCAGGTTGATTCTAGACATTTACAAAAATCTATAAATAGGAGGCCTTACCACATCATTTTTAAGACTTGAGAATGAAAAGTTATAATGCAGGATTGGTTCTAAAATCTTCATGAAACTAGTGTTACCATGCCAAATTGATTCCAAGCCAAGCCAAGCCAAGCCATAAGCCAAAAGGTGCCAAGCAGAGATGTAGTTAGCCAAGCTTCCATTTCTAAGGACTTCATGAGCACAAAATTGAGAAAGCCACTACTACAAAGGCATTTGGAGCATCCAAAGAAGGTGAATAAATTCTTGTGTTTTATTCCTTACTTTTTATTTGTGTTTGTCATTTGCTTTTATTAACTAAGGTCTCCCTAGTGTCTAGGCCTAGAGATGTTTTGTTATTAGTGTGTTTTTTTCATTTTGTTTTCATTTTGGAACTAACACCATGCTAACCATCCTCTCTTGAGTTAAATCCCTAGATCACACAAACCTTCAAATCTATGTGAAGCTTGTTTTGACAACCCATTTGGCCAATTCAATAAATTAAGAAGCCTTAGACCTCAACACATAAGGCATACCACTTTTATATCATATCCCAAAAACCTAGAATCTTAAAACAAACAAAGTCAACAAACCTCATTTTGGTCAACATGCACCTCTAAAAATTATTGCACACCTCAAAACACACAACACACACTTCTGGACCAAGATTTCAACTTTCACACCATTGGGAACATAGACTTTATATAACCCATTTTAGGCCTACTTACCCTTAAGCCAAAAACTAGGAAAACCAAGAGCACTCAAAAATCTTCAATTGGCACAAACATACCATTAAACCATAAAGCACATAGAGAACATCACAAAGAAGTGCATAGACCTTTATAACCACCAAACACTTTTTGACATTCCATCAATCTCATTAACCCACCTAGAACCATCCATTCTGATGTACTATAGCTCCTTCACAAACCTCTAGAGTAAACTCATGAACTTGTTACTCCCCGTTAATCAAAATACCTTCTTCGATTGGCATTATCATCTTAAGCACACAAACTTGCTTTTCCATACCTTCTTTCTCATATTCAACTACTCAGTCCTTTAATCCTATGACTTGACCAATTACAAATCTCCCCTTAAATTCATGTTTCATCAAGAACATGGCATCTTTAACATGTCTTCAAATACTATCCAATCATAGTCAATACTCATATAGAGATACCTCATCTTCAGAACACTATGAATTTACATGGAATACACAACTATTCAACAAGTACTTTAATAATCTTAGCAAGATCTAGAACATAATCCTAGAAGAAATAGATTCAACTTATAGGCTTAACTTGCATCTACCAAAAACTATTATGCAAATAGATATTTGAAGCTTACCTTTATATCAGAGTATCTAGACCATGCCCAATAAGATAACTCTTTTTCAAGATAGGATCACTAAGATCCTTCACAAGCTTATTTTCTCCACAAAAGATATATATAAAAAGAATGCATAAACAAACCTTATTTTCATACCTTATCATCAAATAATATTTGATAGCCACCAATCTTCCTCTAACTGACAAGTGTCTCCTTGAAGCCTAGCTAGAGACACCCCTTTCACATAGAGAAACTAAAAGTCCCAAAAATTTGGAGAGTCCCATATCTCCATAATATCATTAGACCTACAGTGATGTTTGACTTTAATTAAATCCTTGACTTCATTATTTTCTTCAAATTTTTCAATAAATGTTGTCAATAGAAACTTTGACTCTCTTTGATCTCTGATTATTTTTCCACCTTGGCAAACAATCCATCAAGAGTCTTGGAATCAATATAATTAGTCTCCTTAGTCTTTACTTACTCAAGTTTCCATGCTGAATTTTTAATCTTATTGTCTTCTACAACCATCTTACCTACTTGATCCTTGAGCTTATTGTAATGTACAACATAAACTTCTAGAGAAATGTTTGTATCAACCTTATGACTAAAATAATTGGCAATGATTATCTTTGGTTTTCATACATGAGTTTATCCTTTCTCAAACCTTCTATAAGCTCTATATCCTTTGACATATTTTGAAGACCTCTTAACACTATTTAGATAGAATATAGTAATATGTCCACTCTTATGACAATTGAAATAAATTACATCATTCATACCTTTTGATAGATTTGAATTGTGAACTATCTTTTGCCCAAAACTCCTTATATCATAGCTAAAAAATAGCATAAACATATTACATGTATAACAATGACCATGAAATAAACTAACATACCTTGAAGCATTTGGTTGTCTAACAGGGCTTCTTGCATTGCTTTCAAATCTTGTATTCGTGTTGACATACACAGGCTTCTCATGCTTCTTTTCTAGTTTATCCAACTTGACTAAAAAAAGATCATGACAACTCTTCAAAGACCTCATCTCAATATTTAGCTAAATGTGCTCATCTTCTCTTGCTTTTAGATTTGCATTTGTAGTCTTTAATTGATCCTCAAGAATATCGATCTTCTCTTCATCCTCTTTGGCCTTGTTGGGCATGTCTTTCAATCTATATGCTTGCACTTCAATAGACCTGATATGTTCTTGATACTTATTTTCTTCTTTCTTGGATATGTTGAAAAAACTTCCCTCAAGAAAATTGACTTGTATTTCAAGATCTTTGATCATATTCCTCATTTTATGATTCCTCTTTTTTTTATCCTTTAGTTCATCAAGTGCACTCATGAGCTCAGCTTCTAGATCAACTTCTTCTTCCTTATTGTCATCTTCTCTACTATTATGGCAAGCTTCTTCATCATGTATTATGTTCTTTTATTTTGAACATAAACTTGTCTTGGCATCTACTAGCTAAACCTTGAGATCATTGATAACATTCTCATCCTCTTTTGCATCTTTATCTAAAGTACATATATATTCTTCAAGTTCCTTTATCATAGCCTTCCACTATTGATTTTATTTCTTCAACTACTTAGCCATATTTATACCTACTTAGGATCACCTTCAAGCTATTAGGATTCCTCTAAAGGACCCATTTTGATACCAATTGTTAGAGGTATAATCACTAAGAGGGGGGGGGGGGGGGGGGGGGGGGGGGTGAATCAGTAAGCCCAAATAATCTAACTTTATTTTTAATCCTTTCAAGTCCTTAATCAATTACCATAATCATTCATGAAGCATACATCATTCATAGCAATGATCAAGAGAGACAATACAAGATCAATCACATAACACAACAACTATGTGGGAAACTCTCTTGGGGGATAAAACCCACTGAACCCTACAAGATGGACTATATTCCTATAATGACAAGATCTAATTTACACCATCTATAAATGATCAAGAAACTGCCATTCCTTATTTTAGTGGGACTAAAATCCCATAAGGAGCTACCACACCTATCTAGCTGAGCTGCCAGAATATCTAGACCTTTATCAAGTTTCACCTTACAAGGAGGCTATAATCCCTTAGATGTTGAGCTACCACAACAAAATATATGAACGCATCCACCTTTTAACTAATGTCTTCAACCCCTGATGATGGAACTTTGATTATCACTCTTCACCTTCATATAAACAACTCTATCACGACATTAAAAACATGACTAGATGGTCATACACACTATCCACACTTTGATCTACCTCTTAGATCAACCACCAATCTCACATATTCTTCACCTTGCCTTCGCTGACAATATACTCTCTCAAATAGCCTCTTCAGCAACTTGTTCATTCTGCCTCCTACAACATCATTAGGTCCAATGACCTGTATGTCCTCCTGCACCAACATAATCAAATAAGCATGTCTAATCCTATTAACTCTCTATTGTTCCTCATTGACTTGTACCTTCTCTTTCAAGGGTTTTTACCTTTACTTGGATCCACATTCACACTCCCTCATCCAAGTCTTACAAGTCTAGAAACCAACACATTTGGTTTTACTATTTATAGAGTAATCCTAATCATCACCATCTTGGTTGGCCATTAGGTATGTCTTAACACTTAAATCATCTAAATAATCAATACATAACTCAACACAATCTTCATAGTTCAACCATAGCATCTATGGGTCACCCTTAAGTATATATACCTTTTAATAAGGCCCTTGTAGCTCTTATAGGTCTCATAGAGACATATTCACCCATTTAAAAATTCATCAATCAAAAAAAGAACACATAACCACTTTCAAATACATGGTTCCACTCCTTATGTCCCTTTGACATCCTCAAATGATCACAATCATCTTTTCTCATATCTACGTATGCTCAAATAACTTTAAACTGAATTGATGCATAAGAACATTATGAACAAACACATAGTCAACTTATTAACCTTTGTTCATATAAAATATCAATTGTTCAAACATACAAAGATCATACAAAGCATACTCATGGAGTTTAAAACGCTTCCAAATAGTTAAGTCATCATGAGACATCAAAATATCATCAACACAAGCTCAAACACCCTTCTCGAGTTACTTGCAGAATATAGTTAAACATATAGTCAAATTTGGAGCTCAATATCTTTGTTTTTACATAAAATTAAACCTTTAGATTCATATTTCCATATGCACCTTGGAATCATCTATAACTTTTCTTTTTACTACATTATCAAATTCTATGTAGATCAAAAATTATGGCCAAAAAAACATACACTGGTCTTTCCTTCATAATTTTAAATATTTAAATGCAAACAAACACATTTAAACCTTGAACACCATGCTCACATCTCATGTCCTCTTATATTTAGATCAATATCACATCTTTGATCTTCTCTGAACTTTAATGCATAGATGTCAATGCTCAAATGTTAAACCTCAATCACTTTGACCTCATCTTGTGTACCCTTATGATGTTGACTCGATATGCACCATCGATATTTATGGATCAACGAGGTCTTTAAATATCAATGCTCACCATTAAATCAATCTATATGAACACCCACTCACCATTGATATTTATTATTTACATTTTCTTAATCATTAAAAAACATGCACTTCTTTCCATCTCACTACTTCCTTACATCTTGGAGCAAACGCACTCCATTGATCTCCTTGAGACTTTCTCAATCTTTACCTTTTGAAAAATTAACTAAGTATGTGGACCCTTGTAATATATCTAATAATCCAACTTTGATCCTTAATAAAAAAAAATTTCACTTTGATGCATGATCTTAAATTTGGACTATATGATCTCCCCACATAGGAGAATCTATATACATATAATATTTTCAACTTTTATCAAATATTGATGCTTTACATCTTGAAGTAACCCATTGAGACTCAATATTTATGAGTGCATGCCCTAAGGGGTGTACCAAGAAAGGGGTGGGTAGACCTTTGGTGATTTATAGCATTATTGTCCCTTATTTCCACATTATTACTAATCCAACTAGCTCTTAAAACCATTCCCTAAGTTATTATTCCTCCTTTGCACACTCCTCTAGTCTTTTCCTCTTTCCATCCTCCTTTTCTTTCATTAATTCCCTTTTATACTATCGACTATACTAGGTCGACCATGGCTGACCCTGTATAGTTTAGGGGTATTTTTCACTTTTTAGATTTATTAGCCTTTCAACCAACCTAGCTCAGACTTAGTGAAATATCCCCAAAAATGTACTAGGTCTACCATGGCCAACCCTATATAGTTGACATTTCTTAAAGGGTTTAAGGCAAGATCTACCTATATATACAAGATCATTTCTATCATTATTAGAGTATGCAATCAAGAGTATTATTCAGTCATGCTTCTTCATAATTTGCTCTTCTACCATTATACTTGAGGATTCTTAGCTTAGGGTTTCTACTTGAAGAATCTATTCAAGTGGATAATTATAAGATGCTTTAGCCTTTCTTAGTTATCCTTACAAACCACAACAACCTCTTGTGAAGCCCCTTTGGCCAAGGTAGAGATTGAGTCTCGATAGGTTCACATTTAGGTCAATATATTCTAACTTTGTTCTCCTCTCTTTAGTAGATAGAAGTAGCATAAGTGTTAGCTCAAATAATAATACTCTACATATTCCATGTATTAGGGTCTTACTCATACTTAACTTAATTTAGATTCTCGTATACATGTTTTGATTACTTTACTTACCCCCTTTATTGTGCCACAATCTTTGGTGTGTACTAGATTATATTTACTTTCATATTTATTAGTATAGGTGAAATATTAAACCTTAGGACTCTTTTAGGGTTTTTACATGATTATGTTAGACTATAGGCATTGGAATCCTACCTTACATGTTGTATTGTGATAATTTATTCCCTAATAAAGTCTATAATATCCTCATATTGGTCATGCTCCTACTTAACAAATATATTCCCAATCGAAAGTGTAGATATGCTCTATCTTCTTCGAGCCAGGATTGATTTATAGACATGATGCATTTTTGATTGTATACATTTTGGTGAACCAAATGTGAAACTAACCCTTTTAGGATTTATTTCACTTTATTTCATTCTTTTTAGCATTATTTTGATCATATATCTATCATACTAGATCAACTCTATCGACCCAGTTCTAATCATTATGCACAAGTTTTTAGGAATAGGAAAATGGATCAACTTAAATGACCTAGTACAAGTTTCCAAACTTCTAGTTTAGACTACTAGGTCAACCCATTTGACCATGTACACTTTTAGGCATTTAATTTAACATACTAGGTCAACCCTAGTTGACTGTGTACATTTATGGTACTCAACAACAGGATTCTACAAAGCTTGATCGACCTAGTTGACCTAGTTAGTAGAATTTTTAGGCATATTCCAAGGTTCTTGACTAGTAATCTTCATTTTTAGAATCTATGATCCACCAAGGTTCCTTTCTATCTCTTTATTTATTTATTTTACTATTTTTCCTTGCATAACTTGTAGACTTTGAAACTGCCCTTACACAGTCAATTGGATCAACCCTAGCCAACCTTGTATAATTTTAGACGTTACTTCCACAATATAAGTTTGACCCTGTCAATCCTATTCTATATTTTATGCATATAGTGTCAACACTATACCTTATTTTAAGTTGGAATTAATCTCTATATTCTAGTAATTAATTCATACCTTTCTTTTATTATTGTTTACATGCTTAGAATAATTCACATAGTCTAATTAGGAAGTTTTTAATTAACCTTTTAGTTTCACTATTTCTATTTTATGCATACACGACCAAGTCACATAATATAAACAAGCACATAACATTTATCTACCGAAATCCAACCTACTTAGATTTCATCACCAAGGGGGAAGCTAATTTGATACTCTAATCAAGTATAAAGTGTGGTTAATGGTATATTCTAGATAATCACTTGACACCCTTATCACTATTGTGTGTGACGTGAGGGGGTAGGCCCCAATACCAAGCTTGTATCATTGCCACTATAGTCCCTTTCAACCTAAACTACTTGAAGCCATCCTTAGATTACTATCTAGTTCCTTGCTTTATAGCCAACTTCCCATCACATTTAAAGTCATATTCTTAATAATATAATAAAACATCTCAGGTTGACCAATTAGTTAGCTCTTTACTTTTTAATTTGATTACTTACTCTTTGCTCAATTGTGTGTGCATAAACCTGCATTAGCCAGTGTTAGTGCAAGGTTTTGTATTATGTGTTTTAATTGGATTGGCTAGCATTGTTCCAATTGACGTTGGTTCCCTTTAGTTCTTACTTTCCTAGATTAACTATAAAAATTATTTTATTTCAACTCATAACTTGTCATCAACTTTCTCATTTTCCTTGTCTATTAGACTAGGTCGACCCAATTGACCTTATACCTTTTTCATCCTCTATGCACTATACATGATCGACCTAGTCAACCTTGTACTATCTATAGCTCTATTTTCCTCTTTATTTTACCTCTATTTACTATATTGGATTGACCTAGTTAACCCTATACTATTTTTAGGCCCTATTTTCTATGCTAGGTCAACCCAGTCAACCATGTACTATTTTTTGCTTTTCCTATTCATCATTCTAGTTCCTTATTTCTCCAATTTTTATTTATGTTCATCTCTCTTCAGTCAGAATGAGCTATCTTATCAAAATCTTCCTCAATAGCCTAAATCCATTTAGATACTATATGGGATGTTCATTTCTCCCTTTCTTTTCCTCCTAAGAGGATCATCACTCTTGGGGCATCTCTTCTCCTTCATCTATGAATTTTAACAAGGTGAAAATAATACCTCAAATTGAAGTTGATGGATCTGATCCTTTCCACACTTACCAAGACACTCCTCATCTTCAAAATATTCAAACTAATGTGGGAGTGATTGACACAAATTTACTTAACAATCCCACTACTAATCCTTCTTCTAGCAATCCTCCCCTAACACCAATTTGGGGAATACTCTTACCAACACCAACTCACCTCCTGATACAACCCAACTTTTAGCCCAAGTTATCCAATAAATGAACATAATGAAAAATTCTAACACTAACCAAATGATGCAAATTCAACAACATCTAATCAATGTGGCTAATCAAAATCCAACTATGCATCCTTAAGCTAATCTTAATTTCATTCCCCCACCTCTTAAGAATGCCTTAGGCATTATTATTCTTCAACCCATAATAAATAACAAATTTCTTCAAACCATTAAAAATGAGCCTTTATGCCCATTTATTATATCTATTTATATTGGTAACATATCTCCAACTATCAAATATTAAGGGACTAAAGACCCCACAATATTTCTTAAATCCTTTAGTAACCTTTACAAAGAGTGGATCCAAACTAATACCTTTGCCACAAATAAACTCTTAGTCAAAACTTTTATTGGTGATATATTAGAATGGTATAATCAACTACCCCAACATTATATTTAGAAACTTGAAGATTTGGTTAATCTTTTGGTTAAAGAGTTTCAACACAATGATCTTCCTGAAAATTGTCTTAGCCACATCATCAATGCTAAATAATTTCCCACTAAATTAGCTCATGACTTTATCAAAAGATGGAAATCACTGGCCCATAAAGCCGATCATAATATGACTGATGATAACTTATTTAAACTCTTTATCAAATCTTTAACTCCCACTCTCCACTATAAGGTTTGAACCTTTTCTCCCCAAACACTTATTACAGCTCTTGATCAAGATAAATGTTAAGACTTTCTCATAAAGAAATTCAAACCTAATCCTAAACTTATTAAAGGATATTTCTAAACATCTAATGTTATCACTAGTAATACTCCATAAAACAAATAAGGAATTTTTAAAACCAATATTCATTCACATTTTCATACACCTCTTTTGGTTCAACAAATGAAACAATTTTTACCACCCTCAAAACCTTTCATCTATCCCAATGCTCCTCCTAAGTAGTATAACCCTAATCTATTTTATTGGTTTCATGCTAACACTAGACATTTTCATGAATCTTGTAGATGGATCACTAAATTTTGGGTCTCTTATATGCTTGGTGATTCATTCAATCATGAAGTTGTGATCAATTTTCATCATCAAGAGTATACTATTACCTTTCAAAAATGACAAACTTCTAAAGCCTCTACTTTAAATAATCAAAAATGCTCTTCAAATAATCAATCAATTTCTAAGGATGTTTGTGCTATTGATGCCAATTATGACCAATACTTTAACAATTCTCAATATGTCAACACTACTAAGGTCAATTATCATCATAAATTGGCTCACAAAGATCCTATTATTGAGCTTAAAAATCCATCTCTAGAGGAACAACTTATTATAGATACTACCACTATAAATCTTGATTCAAAAGCACTTGAAGAAAAACTTCCTCCTTCTGATCCTCCAACCACATCTATTCCTCCAAGTCTTAATTTACCTCCTAAACCTCGTGTTGGTTCTTCTAAATCTCATTGGAATTTTATTGAATAAATTAACTCTATGCCTTGTAAGATTCCACTTATGGATTTGGTTCATACTTCACCATATCATTGTAAATTCCTTATGTAACAACTTCAAGAGATTGAATGTCCATATTTCATAGATGAATAACCACCTTCTATCTATTATCAACCTACCAACATCAATACCATTGAAACCACATGTCCTTCCAAACCCTCTATTGAATTCCTTGAAGAGGACATGATCAATGATGAAATTATTTTTTGTGTTGATGATCCACCACTTTTTATTAGAGTAGCCATTAATACCAATCTTATATGAAAAATTTTAGTTGATAAAGGTTCTAGTATTAATGTCACATCTTTATGTCTTATACAATAACTTGATTATAACAAGGATCATCTTAAGTAAACCCATTTTACCTATCGTGGTTTTGATAAGACAAATCAAAATCCACTTGGTTGTATTTATATTCCATTAACCATAGGACCTAAGATAGTTTGAACCAAGCTTATGGTCCTTGATCTTCCTTTATCTTATAACATACTCCTTGGTCATCCATGGACTCATCGAATGGGGGCCATTGCTTCTTCTAGTAGTCAATGTATTAAATTCTTACATAATTTAAAATGGTATAAGAATGAAGCTGATCCTAACCCATGGAGTATCCAACTACCTAATCCTAAATCACAATATCTTGTCCCCATGATTCCTAATATCAATAGTGCTCCTTTACCTAAGTTCATCAACATGAATCTTGATTTACAAGTTACTCTTGTGGATTCTAATGATGATGAGCCCAATGAGTAGTAACATACTTGTAATACCACTAAGTTACCTCCCTACATTTCATAATGGCTTCATTTTTCTCTCTTATCAAGAGACCATATTATTCCTCTCATGGATGATATTATTGATTTTCCCCCTCCATGTTATGTTCAAGAGCCTTCTCTGCCAGAATATGCCTTCACTTACAATGATTTTGGAGTGGATAAATTATTTTAATATCCTCTTGTCATGTCTCCTCATACATTTAGAAATATCAATATTTCATCCTCTAAAACTCCTTCAAATTCTCAAGCATGTATGATTTCTCCCACATATTATGATAACTATATCATTGTCCAAGCTTAATATAGAGACTTAGATGTCTAGAATTATCAAAAAACCTTAGCCCAAATTCATGTTTTTAATCAAGATGTTTATACCATTTTTGTGGGTCATACTTTAGATCTTGAGGGTCATGTTCCTCCTACAAATCCTCCTCTTATCAATACTCCTTGGCTGGTAGAGTAAATTATGCCTTTTGAATCTTCAAAAATTTCTACACCTCCTTTACCACCTTTGGATACAAACCTTATATTTGATCCTTCTCCCATCACCCAATTCACCAACACACCAATCTCTTCTACTCCATCTACTATTCCCAAAATTACACTAGATGCCAAGGCCATTGATGTTCATTAGATACATTCTAAATCTAATCACCATGATAATCAAATTTTAGATCTTGAAGTAGATGTCGAGTGTTATTGTCCTCTTCTTACTTTTCTTAGTGATGAATCTATTCTTGAGTGAATTTATTCCCAAGAACCTCAACTTCCTCAAAAACATCATAAACTTGGAAATTTCAAAACTAAAACTCCTTGCTTCAACAACTTCATTGCTAGCATGGATCCTAAAACAAATCCAATTTCAGCCTTACCTAATGCACCATACCATTTTCAAGATGGAAATGCCATGCTGATTGAATAAACCACTTGTATTGAATAAGTACTCCATCTTATCCTTAACCTATCATAGTTTTTTGAGAGCTTTCACCTACTGAACATGATAATTTTAACTTATTCTTTAACGAGACTTTTTCTTAGTCCTACGAGGATATGCCTAGCATTGACCCTAGCATTGTGGTGCATAACATCATTACTTATCCTGATGATAATCCTATGCATCAAAAACAAAGAAAATTTCCACCTAAAGTTTCAAATTTATGTCATAAGGAAATCATCAAATTACTCAATGCTAAATTTATTAAACCATTGGATTATTTTGAATGGGTTTCCAACATTGTCCCCATTCAGAATAAAATCACTATGGTTATTTGAATTTTTATTAATTTCTACAATCTCAATCTTGATTATCCCAATGACAACTTTCCCTTACCTTCAATAAATGCCATTGTTGATTACATGGCTGGTTATGAAATTTTATCCCTTATGGATGGCTTCTCAGGATACAATCAGATTCATATCACTCTTGAGGACCAATATAAAACTACTTTCACCATGGAATGGGGCACCTATTGCTATGTAAAAATGACTTTCAGCCTCAAAAATTTTAGAGCCACTTACCAACGAGTAATTACTCACATCTTTCATGATATCACTCACAAAATTATTGAAACCTACATAGATGATCTTATTGCTAAATCCAAACATCATAAGAATCATATTTCTAATCTTTCTATCATCTTTGACCATCTTTTTAAATATAAAGTTAGACTTAATCCTCATAAATGTGTCTTTGGAGTCAAATCTAAGATATTATTAGGATTCTTGGTCTCTCTCTATGGCATTAATGTTGATCCTATAAAAATTAGTGTTATCATCAACATGCCCATTCCTCATTCTATTCCCAACATTTTTCCTTATTTAGGAAAGCTTGGGGAAATTAGATTATTTGTCCCTAAAATTGCATATCAAATTCACTCTATCAATTCCCTTATCAATAAAGGTACTACTTTAGAATGGGCATATCCATATGAAAAAGCCTTTGATAACATGAAAAATTCTTTACTTCACCTACCCACACTTTGTCTTCCTTCCAATGATAAACCATTGATTCTATATACTTCTTCCACACCTATTTTATTTGGGGTAATGCTTTCCCAACAAGATGATACAGGTAGAGAGTATGTTATTTACTACATTAGTCAAGGCCTCATCGACTATGAAACACATTATACCAAAATTGAGTGTGATTGCCTTACCATCTATTTTTTAGTTGAAATGCTTCACCATTATATTATTTACCAAACTAATTATTTCATTTTTCATTCTGACCCCTTTCATCATTTCTTTTCTAAAGCCTTTCTTCCTAGATATTGAATTGGCAAATGGATGGTCCTACTTATGGAATTTGATCTCTGCATCATCACTCAAAAAGTTCTTAAAGGGAAATTCATAGCTAATCAACTTTCCATAGCTCCCATTCTGGCCACTTCTCCTCAAGATGATCTTCTAGATGATAATATCATTTACATTGAAGGTCTAATCAAGCTATCTCTCTTAAAGATTACTTTCATAGCTTTACTGTCAATCTTGAAGCCAATAAACTTGATGAATCTTCCACTCCCTCTGGTACTACTAAACCAAAAGTATTTATCTAGGAGATCCTTAAAATTAATGTTGACTTGTATGAGGATACTTGAACCCTCCATTTTGATGGTGTTAAATGCCTTTAAGGAGCTGGGGTAGGTTGTATTCTCATGAGTCATCTTGGCAAGATCATTCCTTTAGATTTTTTCTTCACCTTTGATGTCACCAATAATATGGTCAAGTAAAAAGCTCTTATCTGAGGCATGAGAGCTCCTCTTGATTTATACAATCAATACCTTCATGCTTTAGGTTATTCTCAACATATTCAACATCAATTTAGTGGTGATTATCAATGTAAAAGTGATAACCTTATTACCTATCATCAAATTACAACCACTCTTGCTAAGGATTTTGTCTCTTTCACTATTGAACCTATTCCTAGAGATCAAAATTCCATTATTGATTCTCTTGCCTCATCAGCATCTCTCTTTCATCCTCATCAAGTCCTTTCCAATCCTTATTTTCTTATACAAATAAGAAAATCCCCATCTTCAACTCAACCATCATATTTTCTTATTTTCCATATCAAATCTATTACCATTCAAAAAATCCTATAGTATCAAGATATCATTCAATTCTTAGAACACCATACTTATCCTCCTAATTTAGATTCTCATGAAAAGACATGCATTCATAAATAAACTTTGAAATATTTATTTTGACACAACATCCTTTATTATCACAATTTTAAAGGTACCTTATTCTATTATGTTATACAAGATGAGGCCCCTCCTATTCTTGAACAAGCACATGAGGGGATTTATGGTATTCACTATAGCAAATATGTTATAGCACACAGATGCCTAGGTATGGGTTAATTTTGGCCTACCCTTAAAAAGGATGCAATCAAATATGATAAAAAGTGTAATCCTTGTTAGCTTCATGATGATCTAATCCATTCAAATTCAACCAAACTTCAAACTATCTAATTTACTTGACCATTTTCCACAAAAGGATTTGATCTCATTGGTAAACTTCCTCATTCCCATGATGGACATGTCTTTATCATCACCGCTACTAAATATTTTACCAAGTGGGTAGAATCCATGCCCCTTGTTAACATCATTAGTCCTACCATTTCCAAATTCATTATTAATCAAATAATTTTCCACTTTGGTTTTCCCCATACCATCATTTTATACAATGGTGGTAATTTCAAAAATAAACATGTTAAAAAACTTTGTAATAAATTTAAGATCAATCACAAATTTTCCATTCCTTATCATCCATAATTTAATGGCCAAACTGAGGCCACTAATAAAATTCTCAACAAAATTATTCAAAAAACAATTCATGAAACCTACATAGATTGACATCTTTATCTTTACCCTAAACTTTGGTCTTATCAGACAAGCATATGTACTGCCACTGGGACAACTCCATTTTTTGCTAGTCTATGGTTCTGAGTCAATTCTTCCATTAGAAGTTGAGCTTCCCTCTCTTCGGATATATATTCATGGTATTATTCTTGATGAATAATTATGTGAATCTCATCTTCATGCCCTTGATATTCTTGATGAACATCATCTTTATACCTTACAACATAATTGCCAATACAAGGCTCGCATTGCCTAATAACATAACAAATGTATTAAAGTCTACACATTTAATGTTGGTGATCTTGTCCTTAAATTAGACTACTCTCATGATAAATAAGGTAAATACACCCAAAAATGGTGGGGGCCCTTATTTAGTTAAAAATATTCTTGGTCCAAACACTTACCATCTTCAAACCAATGAAGGTTATGTTTTCAAAGAGCCTACCAATGCTCAACTCCTTAAAAAGTACTTTGCCTAAACATTTCCTTCTTATCTTGCTTTCTATCTATATCTATATAATATTTTTTGTAAGTTACCTAAACATGGATCTCTCCCTCTTTATCAAGTTCCTTCCTTTCACAAACCTTTAGTCCTCCCTTTTGGTCTTTTGATTTCTTGATGTACCATAGTCTTCTTTATCTTCTTGCATTTTCTCTTGGTTTTTGCACCCCTTAGGTTTTTCTTTTGTGATTTTATCTGTAAGACCATGGATAGGACCTATCATTCCTCACAAAACCACCATCTTTACTTCTTTTTGACATACTTTTTACTTTCCAATGTTATTTTGGCATCCCTTTAGTTTTTCTTTTGTGAGTTATTTTGTAAGACTATGGATAGTACCTAGTATCCCTCATAAAACTATCATTTCTTTGCTTTATCATTTCCTTATTTTATGAAGTTTTAGTGTAAGACCATGGATAAGACCCATACCTCCTCATATAATTACCACATTTTCATGTTCTTGATCCTTGTGTTGAGAAAATTTTGTGATCTAGAGTTCATTCTATAAAAAGTTTCCATTTGTAATGAAACTAATTTCACAGTGTAGAGCTCGTCAAGAGCTTTTTGGTGCTTTTCATGGTTTGCAAAATGGACACCGTATGTAAAAGATATGGTCTATTGAAGTTTTGGTTCGATAGGGAAAAATGTGATGTCGCAAGATGACGTGGCGCAATGTGGACACGCCAAGTGGACCAATCAAGGGGTGGCACGTGGCAATCAGTGGGTGTCTAAAAACTTTGGGTGATTTTTGTCTTTAATAGCATGCATGGATAAATGCATTGTATTTGAAAAAAAATCTCATTGTATTTGCAAAGTCCGTAGAAAAATCTCATTGCATTGCAAGTCCATAGAAATTTTTAAATGCTTTGTAATTAATGTTTGGTAATATCATGCCCTGGCCACATGGGAGAAACCAGCCAACTTGCCACATCACATGCCATGAGAAATGCCACATCCCAGAATATATGCTAAGTTGGTAACCAACCAACAAACTCATGATAAGTTTGGTGTGGAAAGCCCACAAAATAGGGGGCATTGGCAGTATTAAAGGAGCCGCCATCCTTTTTAAAAGCCTAGAGAATCATTCCACCGACACATGTGGGACAAATGGATAGTCAAGTGCCTAAATAGAATGTTGAAGACTTGAACCGCTGACCTCCCATGCAAAAGGGATAAGCTTTGACCACTTATGCCACGGACTTCCGAGTGTTTTGAAAGGAGCGAACTTGTATTTAAAGGTAAGCTTTTGGCCGACTGTGTATGGGAAAATATAGACCAGTTTACTGTATTTGGTCATTTTGGAGGCCTTAGAGGCCAAACCAAAGCTTGAGTAAACTACAAAGTTGTTTAGAATTTTGATACGCTCTATGTAGTATATTAATTTTCCCATTTTGTATAATTTTTGATGCCATTTTGAGCTATAGAAGTTTCCAATTTTGATCTCGAGAAGCCTCTGCGTGTGATTCAAGAAGGTGAAGGATGAGCTGAGTCAACCAAGGTCTTTCAAAGGTTTGATCACTATTATTGCAGAGAGATATGATCCTTTGTTGTTTTTAATTATTATTTTGGCTTTCAAATTTAGCAACAATTAATGGATTGGTTCGATACAAACCCGGGGACATAGGAATTCTGAACCCCATAAACAATTTCTATGTTTTGATCCTTGGATTTATTTTTGCATTTCATTTTTAGTTAATATTCAGATTTTTAATTAGAATGCAAGATTTAATAAATTGATCATTTACGAGAAATTGGATAAAATTGAGAATTTGATAAATCTGACAGATTTTAATGGATAACTGAAGTGATCTTTCAATTCACTTTATTTTAGTTTTGAAACTTGATTTGAATCAGATTTTTTATCAATTTTTAATCATTCCAACATCTTATAAGTTGATAAATTCAGAATCCATACTTTTAAAATTTTCACTTTGAGTTTATCAGTGATGTTTATGGATCAAGTTGGTATCAGAGTAGTTAGAATGTTGGATTGCTTCTAGTTGTGTATTGACAGTTACTTCCAGAACAGTTGGATTATTGGTTTGCATATTGATTATATTATAGTGTGTAGTGTGGAATTAAGTGTTTGTAGGAAACCATGGGCAAGTTGTCACAGATTGAAGTCATCAAAGATGAAAATGCAATCTTGAGATGCCATAAATTTTCACTTGAATTACAAGTGGCACAATTAAAATTAGAACTTGAATCCAAGGATGAGCTCTTGATTAGATTGCAATGTGGTGAGTGTGAAAAGGTAAAGCCTTCAACTTCAGATGCAGAGACTATGACTGAGTGCAGTGTAAGTTTTTTACCACATGAATCTTCATCTTCTTCTACCGTTTCAGATTCAAATTCTAGTAATATTATTTTTGATGATTTTAAAAGATACACTAAGGGCATAGGATCTTAATTATTGTTTAAAATGGGTTATAATGGAGGACTTGGTAGAGATAGCCAAGGCATAACTAACCCAATTCAGGTTGAGCATAGACCTCTTCATGTAGGTTTGGGTTATACTAGTGTGCAAGTGGATGATGGAGAAGTTTCTTCCATGGCTAAAGGAAGACGAGCTTCCAATAGTGAAGGTTCTAGGCCACTAGTTCAAAAGTGTAAAGGTAAAAGAGGTATCAAAATTCTACCTCCTGATTCTTACACTAAATCTTTTGATCCAATTGATACTTTTAAGAAGTTTGGATATAATATACAGAAGATAATGCAATCATTTCCATGCACTTTTTGTGGGATGAATAACCATAGTGCTAAGACTTTCTAGGAATGAAAATCTTTGTTTAAGTAGATTACATGTTTGAAAGACCATTCTCATGTTAAGTTGGGAATTGACAAAAGGGAGACCTCACCTAAGAAGGTTTTATGCACTCATTGTAATAAGAGTGGACATCAGATTGATAATTGTTTTAAACTTCAATCATCTTCTCATTCTAGAAATGGTAAAACTAAGATGATTTATCAACCTATTAATAAGGTCAAATAAGTTAAATAAATCCATAATGATGTTAAGGAATCCACTAAGGAAATCAAGTTAACTAGGTAGAAAAATTGATTAAGTGGATTAATAATGCACTCGTTTGTCAAAGCATTGTTAAGAATTCTGTTAAGGGAAATAACAAGATTTGAAGATGCATTAGTAGAGTTTTTGAGAACACTTCGAGATAGGTTCATCATTCGAAGTATTTTAATTCTCATGTTGAATAGCTCTATGTTTTGAATCTCCTATTTATGTTGTGTGAGTTGTCTAGAGGACTTGAACTCATTTGATCAATTAGAGATAATAGTAGAATGCATGTTGTAGGTTGAGTTAATTCCTTACAACACTTATTTGGCTACGATTTTGAATGTATCTATTTTTGGCACATGGATGTATAGATGCATTGTTAAGACCCTATGGGCATGTTTGGATGTTAGGCAATATACACTTTGTGTTGTTTGCATTTGCTTAGCATATAAGTCCCATACCAGGGCATTGTATTGCAACATGTCTAAAACATTTAATTTATGTTGTTGACATTAACAAACTTATTTTGTAGTTACATTAGGGATTGTTTCAGTTATTGACAGTTCATCGCTTTACAGGTTGTGACATGGGCAGATAGTTTTGGTATGTTGTGATCAAGTTATTGGCAGTTGCATATTCCTTTAGTCATGCCATGTGTAGGCATTTTCATTTGAGTTGTGAATCATTTATTTTTCCAATATTTATCTTTGCTATGATTGGGTTCTATTTTCATGGATGCAGTAGACCAGTTATAAGAATTTAGGTGATAGTCGACTTTTGGAGACCAAAAGCCTCTTTTGTAGGGAGGTTTGATCCAGAGTTCATTCTAGAAAAAGTTTCCAATTTGTGATGAAACTAATTTCACAGTGTAGAGCTCATCGAGAGATTTTTGGCACTTTTCACGATTTGTAAAATGGACACCGTATGCAAAGAATATGGTCTATTGAAGTTTTGGTTTGATAGGGGAAAATGTGGTGTCATAAGATGATGTGGCACAATGTGGACACGCCAAGTGGACCAATCAGGTGGTGACACATGGCAATCAATGGGTGTCTAAAAACTTTGGGTGATTTTTGTCTTTGACAGTGTGCATGGATAAATGCATTGTATTTGCAAAAAAAAACTCATTATATTTGCAAAGTCCATAGAAAAATCTCATTGCATTGTAAGTCCGTAGAAATTTTAAAATGCTTTATAATTAATGTTTGGTAATATCATGCCCTGAACACATGGGAGAAACTAGCCAACTTGCCACATCAAATGCTATGAGAAATGCCACATCCCAAAATATATGCTAATTTGGTAACCAACCAACAAACTCATGCTAATTTTGGCATTGAAAGCCCACAAAATGGGGGGCATTGGCAGTATTAAAGGATCTGCCATCCTTTTTAAAAGCCTGGAGAATCGTTCCACCCACACGTGCGACAAATGGATTTTCAAGCACCTAAATAAAAGGCTAAAGACTTGAACCACTGACCTCCCATGCAAAAGGGATAAGCTTTGACTACTTATGCCATGGACTTCCAAGTGTTTTTAAAGGAGCGAACTTGTATTTAAAGGTAAGCTTTTGGCCGACTGTGTATGGGAAAATATAGACCAGTTTGTTGTATTTGGTCATTTTGGAGCCCTTAGATGTTGAACCAGAGCTCGGAGTAAACTACAAAGTTATTTATAATTCTGATGCACTCTATGTAGTATATTCATTTTTCCATTTTGGAGACTTAGTCATGCCATTTTGAGTTATATATACAATTTTTATTTGGAGAAGCCTCTGCATGTGATTCAGGAAGGTGAAGGACGTGCTGAGTCAGCCAAGGTCTTTCAAAGGTCTGATCACTATTATTGTAGAGAGATGTGATCTTTTTTTCTTTGTAATTATTATTTTGTCTTGTAAATTTAGCAACAATTAATGGATCGGTTTGATACGAACCAGGGGACATAGGAATTCTGAACCCTGTAAACAATTTCTGTCTTTTGATCTTTGGATTTATTTTTGCATTTTAGTTTTAGTTAATATTCATATTTTTTATTAGGATGCAAGAGTTAATAAATTGATCATTTACGGGAAATTGGATAAAATTGAGAATTTGATAAATCTGATGGTTTCAATGGATAATTGAAGTGATCTTTCAATTCACTTTATTTCAATTTTGAAACTTGATTTGAATCAGATTTTTCATCAATTTTTAATCATTCCAACATCTTATAAGTTGAGAATTTAGAATCTGTACTTTTAAAATTTCACTTTGAGTTTATCAGTGATGTTTATGGATCATTTTGGCCCTTCAGGTCAAAATTGGGCACCCTCATATGAAGGCTCAACCATATAAGTCTATACCTTTTGGCTAGGTCCAGTATGTAGAATTCCTTCAGAGGAGGTGTTTCACACAAAACCCATGGCAAAAGTAAGAGTGTTCATTCTTTTAGAGGTTTTGTTTTTGGATTTTTTATTTAAGTGTCAAGAATTGTTTTATACATTTTGTTTGAAGCAATTTTCTTGAAGGGTATCTTTTTTTGGCCTAAGGTTCAGAAGTCTTTCAAGAAAATTGTCCACTTCAATTTTTCTGAAGGGCACTTCAATTTTATTGAAGGGCATCCTATACATTTTGAAGGGGTGTTTTCAGAATTTTGAAGGTGTTTTTCTTAGAGAAAGGGCCCATTTCAAAGCCAAAAGGTACTTTACAAAAACCCAAAGGGTATTTTCCTTTCAAAAGGGTATTTTACAAAAACTCAAAGGGATAATTTTCCTTTTAGAAGGTTTATTTTCAAGAACTTTGAAGGTATATTTCTTAAAAGCTTAAGGGCACTTTCCCTTCAAAAAGGGCACTTAGCAAAAGTCTAAAAAATTATCTGCATTGAAAAAGGGCTAAGTCTAATTGTTTTAGACATTTTGTTTGATAAAAGGGGAAACAAAAAAATTTGAAGAAATTTAGCTGAAGACATTAAGTCCTTGGGAAAGTGCCCAATGAAGAAAATTTTGAGGGAAACAAAAGTCCAAGGGAAATAGAAAAGTGTCCAAGGAAAATATCTTGATCATGATGGGTCCATGGACATCAACTTCAAGGTCATGGGTTAGCCGTTGGAATTAAAAATCTTAGTAGAAACCTAAGGGAAAACATGGAGGTGAAAAATGGTAGAATCTTGAGTATTTGGTATAGACAAAGCAAGCAAAAAATAGGTAGGTCAATGGTTCAAGTCATGCTGGCAACTGACCAAATCAAAGGGCTTCCACAAAATCATAAACACAGGTTTTTAAAGGATGGCTAACAATTAGGGAAAGCATTTTCTAACTATTAAAATGAATTACATTTCCCTTGAGTAGTGTTATGTGTCAACATCCCTATTGATAGTTTCAAACACTCATGGATGGTCTTTGATGGAGGTAGTTTCATGAAGGATGGAAAAAGAGTCATTGTACTATTTTAGAAGAGTCTACCATGATTTTACATGCACATTTATCTCAGGATACATTCATAGTCTTCTTCCCACTAAACCATACGTGCAGTGTAACTATTTTTATTTTTAGGCTCGAGCATGTTTTTCTATGACCTTTGAGCTTCCCTCTTTTTCATTTTTGAAAATTATGTAAATGAAGCCATTTTGGCATTGTATAGGAATCTCTCTGCTGGGTATGGTGAAGCCTTGTTAAATTTGTCCCTTGAACCAATAAAGATAATGAATTATACCTCATTCAAGGATTTCACTAAGTGTAAATGATAGGTTTTAGTCTTGTTCAAGTGTGGTTTCAATCAACCTTCACATGTCACTCTCCTATTAATACTTAGTGTTTTACGATCTCTTTCTTTTAGGTCAACAAGAAGTGTCAAGTGAGGTTACAGATATAGTGAATAGTTAATTCAATAAAGTGTCTTAGAACACCTATTTATTAAGTCTTCCTAACCTATGATATCTCCTAGACCCCATTTTGAAACACTAATGTGTGTGTGTGTGTGTGAGAGAGAGAGAGAGAGTCGATATTGAGTGAAGTGTATATGTAACTTGTCCTTATTTTAAAGTGCATGATAAGGTATGAGTAGAGAAAATATTTTGGTGTATCACATTCATATATTAGGCTTACTTTTCATGCTATCATTAAATCTTTTCAACCCCCAAAGTGTTAGTAGTGGGTACATGTTCTTGAATGACACATCAAATAGAGCTATCCCTTATCTAGAGGTTCATCTCACAAGTTTACTCACCCACAGCAAGTGAGATGTCCCAATTTTTCCAATTGGATTAGAGGCCTAGAAAACCTCTTCTCATAGGGTGCATCCAAGTGTCAATAGTTTTTAGCATGCTTGGTGGGATAATTTGTCTAAGGAGTTAAAGAATTCTTGGTGTGTTCTTTAGTCAATCAGCCTTTTGGAGGCATTTCAATCAACACCAATAGTGACGCTGAGTTTAATCATCTAGTTAAGTAGCCCTAGTACATCAAGAAATCATATTTGGTATGTATAGTCCCATTGTTGAGTAGTATGGACCTTGTGTTCTTTCATATAGTTTTGATCAAGCTCATGTTATTCATGGAGTCCCCTCAAGTAGCTCTTCTAATTGTCCTTCTCCTAGTCAATCCAAGAGTGTTAGGGAGATAATGTTAGAGTTTAAGAAGAAAATGTTGGAGGTAGATAGTTTGAATGAGAAAAATAGGTATCATCAAGAGCTTATGTATAAGGAGGAGTGATTTTTTAGGCAATCTCAATCCATGCAATCCATGAAGGAGAAACTAGTAAGATGGAAAAGTCAATCCACTCAAGGTAGTCAGCCTTGTACACCATCTTCCATCCCAAGATAGCCTTCTCTTATATAAAATAAACCCTCCCCTCATACACCAAATAATTTTTATCAAATAGCACTTGCTTACCAAAATAAAATGAGCCAACTTTCTATCCCATCTAATGCATCTTTTCCTATGTCAAAACAAACTACTCCTACTATTAATCCTTTGCAATTAACAATCCAATACAAAAATATATTAGATAAACCTTCTATGGAAAAAAAATACTCCAGGTTCTTAGATTATAAGCCCTCCTTTGAAGAAATCCATCCCATTTCCTTTGGAATCAACACATCTATCTTCAAACAACTTATCCTATTCATGTGAAAACTCTTCTTAGTCTTCCCCAACCTACTCAAGCCCTTCAATCTGATGTCAAGATTCCAAGTTGGAGAAATGTCTATCATGAACCAACTCAAAACCTTGAGAAAATGAATGAAGTTGTTGCATATCATCAAGAGGAGACACATGATGCCAAGATTCCAGGTTAGAGGAGTGCTCATCATGAATTAGCCTAAAAGTTTGAAGAAAAAAAGATGGAAGAAGCTATGCCTATTGGTTTCACATGTTGGAAGGATGTTATTTAGATGCAAACATAGCCTAAAGAGGAGAGGAATGATGAGATTGACGAGACTCTTATGAATAGAAATGTTATTTTTGTAAGTCATTATCCTACTCAATCTAAAATGTGTTAAAATAATGGAAGTTTTCCAAGATTTGATAGGGTGATTTCAAGATGGAAAGAAGAGCATGAAAATGTCCCATTATATTTTAACCTAGTTAAGGATGTTTATTGCCCTCCCACCCTCTCCTTGAAGAAAAGAGAAAATATCTTGTGTGAGGTGAAAGATGAAGTTGAAAAATTCAAGGGTGGAAAAGATAATCTGAGTAGAAAGGAAGTAGCAGGTATAGAGCTTTGTAGACATGATGAGGTTTCATTATCTCTACTTGATGAAGTTCCTTTTGGTCATGATGAAGATAGTGAACAATCCATAGTAGGTGATGATGAAGAATGCAAACATGTTGATCTCCCTTCCTTTTTGTTTGATATACTTTCCTCTTACTTTAATGAAGATAGTGATCAAATGATGGTACCTGAGTTGAATGATGTTCAAGAGCATGTTTTTGAGCAACCAAGGACTCTTAGTTTTGAACAAGGAGAGAGGTCAGCTTGGTTTGATAGAGACTTTGAAGGAGTTATTGAGCAAAAAAATGATGATTTTTGGAATGAGTTAGAAAACTTTTTCCTTAGTTCAAATATTAAACTAGTCGCCCTTCCTCAAGAGAGCTATGATGAAGTAAGATATTAGTTTGTCCAGATTTTCAAAAGGATAAAAAAGAATGAGTTGGTCCATGATGCCTACCAAGAGGGCCATAAGCCAAATGAATCTTATGATGATGAGATAGCAGCCATTGATCTATTGATGGACTACACTAGCATGAAGAACCAGCATGAGACATGTCTCAAAGAGCAAAAGGGATACATGAAGGTTGAGGACACATTTGAATTTGATACATTGAAATACATGCTATCAAAGTGGTAAGGTGAATCACCAAGTTATCACTCTAATAAGCTACCTGGTTACCACCATGAGGTTTATTGTCATGAAATACACCTAAGAAGCTTCCCCTTTGATCCAAGAGGAGGAGAAACATATCATTTTAGATGTACAAATTATTTTTCTTTCATTTATGTCTTATTTTTCCCTTAAGTGCTAATACACATGTGTGTCTCTTGTGAGCTTGCTTGCTTGTTGTGTGTCATTTCCCTTTGTGTGGTTCAGGTAGTAACTAGTTGTCTTGTTGATCAAGGTTTTGAGTCATGGTCAAGGTTTCTTATTTATTTCAGTCCTTATATGAATCTATGCCCAATAGATTAATTAGGCTACTAGTCTAGTCAGTATAGCAGGCATACTACCCATATGAGTTACTAATTTGTTGACCAAATTTTAGCCCTTCAAGTCAAAATTGGGCACCCCTATATGAATTCTCGGTCATTTAAGTCTATACCTTTTGGCTAGGTCTAGTATGTAGAATTATTTTAGAGGAGGTGTTCCACACAAAACCCATGACAAAAGTACAAGTGTTCATTCTTTTGGAGGTTTTATTTTTGGGTTTTTTGTTTAAGTGTCAGGAATTGTTTCAGACATTTTGTTCAAAGCAATTTTCTTGAAAGTTATATTTTTTTGGGCTTAGGGTCAGAAGTCTTTCAATAAAATTGTCCACTTCAATTTTTCTGAAGGTAACTTCAATTTTTTGAAAGAGCATGCTGCAATCCTTCTAAAGGGCTATTTTCAAAATTTTGAAGGTATTTTTCTCAGAGAAAGGGCCCATTTCTAAGCCAAAGGGCATTTTACAAAAACCTAAAGGGATAATTTTCCTTTTAGAAGGGTATTTTATAAAAACCTAAAGGGACAATTTTACTTTCAAAAGGTTCATTTTAAAAAACTACAAAGGTCTATTTCTCAAAAGTTGAAGGGCATTTTCCCTTTGGAAAGGGCACTTAGCAAAAGTCTAGAAAATTATCCGCATTGAAAAAGTGCTAACTCTAATTCTTTCAAACATTTTATCTGATACAAGGGGAAATAAAAAAATCCAAATAAATTTGGTTGAAGAAATTAAGTCCATGGGAAAGTGCCCAATGAATAAAAGTTTGAGGGAAATAAAAGTCTAAGGAAAATAGAAAAGTGTCTAAGGAAAATATCCCAAAGGAATTCATGACAGGTCCATGGATATCAAATTTAGGGTCATGGGCTAGCCGTTGGAATCAAAAATCTTGAAAATAAATTGAGGGTAAATGTGGAGGTGACAAATGATAAAATATTGAGCATCTAGTGCAGACAAAGTGAGTAAAAAATAGGTACGTTGATGGTTTAAGTCATTACTGGTAGCTGACCAAATCAAAGGGATTCCATGAAATCATAAACACAAGTGTCCAAAGGATGGCTAGAAGTTAAATTAATTAGTTTCTAACGGTAGAAATGAATTCCATTTCCCTTGAGTAGTGATATGTGTTAGATCCCCTGTTGATAGTTTCAAATGCTCATGGATGGTCTTTGATGGAGACAGTTTCATGAAGGATAGTAGAAGAGTCATTGCACCATTTCAAAAGAGTCTACCATGATTTTACATTGACATCTATCTCAAGATACATTCATTTTTCACTTCTCACTCAACCATATGTGTAGCATAACTATTTTTTTTCTCAATCCCAAGCATGTTTTCTATGACCTTTGAGCTTCCCTCTTTTCTATTCTTAAAAATTCTATAAATGAAGCCATTTTGGCATTGTATAGGAATTTCTCTACTGGGTATGGTGAAGCCATACAAAATTTGTGCCTTGAACCAATAAATACAAGTACTTTTACCTCATTCAAGGATTGCACTAGTGTAAAATTAGTTGTTAGTCTTGTGCAAGTATGGTTTCAATCGACCTTCACATGTCGCTCCTATTAATACCTAGTGTTTTATGATCTCTTTCTTACAGGTCAACAAGAAGTGTCAAGTGAGATTATAGATATAGTGAATAGCTAATTTAAAAGAGTGTCTTTGAATGCATATTTATTAAGTCTTCCTAACCTATGTTATCTCTTAAACCCCATGTTAAAACACTAATGTGAGAGAGAGTCAATATTGAGTGAAGTGTATGTGTAACTTGTCTTTGTTTCAAAGTGCATGATAAGGTATGAGTAGAGAAAATATTTTGGTGTATCACCTTTGTAGATTAGGCTTACTTTTCATGTTATTATTAACTCTTTTCAACCCCCAATGTGTTAGTAGTAGGGATATGTGCTTGAATGATACATCAAAGGGAGATATACCTTATCTAGAGGTTTATCTCACAAGTTTGCTTACCCACAGTAAGTGAGATGTCCCAATTTTGCCACTTGGATTAGAGGCCTATAAAACCTCTTCTCATATGGTACATCTAAGTGTCAACACATTGTTTTCAACTTTAGCTTTTGCTTCTTTTGCTTGATGAAATTTAAAAATAATCTATGTTAGCATGTTTTCCTATATTTCCCCCATTCTCAAGATAAGGAATAACACTTTACTATCATTGTATCCCTTTTTTCCCTTTGTCACATTTCTTACAATTTGAAGTAATTTAAAGTATTCCATGTGTCATTCATCTTGATTTCCCATTTCTTTCAATCCACATTGGATAAAACAAGGTCAAAGTCAAGATAACACTTTTATTTCACCTAGATTTATGAGACTCTTAGACTCCATACTCTTTGAAGTTTCTCTCTCTTAGCAACCTTGTCTCAAGTATTCAAATGAAAGTTATCTTTAGCACCCATGTTTGGTTTTCCAAATCTGTATGGAGGAGGAATAAAAAGAGCCATCAAAAAATTTAAAAGACAAAGAATTTAAAACAAAAGGCAATACTATCTAAAAGGCAACATATAAATCTCAAAAGTCAAATTCACACCAAAAGACATGATTACAAGCACATAACCTATCTCTAATTGAATCTCAAACTCAATAGTTGGCCTCACATAAAATTGAAGTCTTTTGGGGTATAGTATGCCAGTAGATTGGAATAGGGGATTTCAAAAAACAAATCTATGGTTCTACCTACTTTCTCAAATAAGTACCCAATCTTTGCAGTAGATCGATCGCTCTGTAAGGGGTCCTGAAGAATAGGTAACATGTCGTGGGGAGGTAGGTCCATTTTACTTTTCATGCATATAGCCTTCATGGAATTATTTATATACTCCATTTGTTTACCTAAGACTTTTGTACCTAAGAAAAGTTCTTCAAAGTCCTTAAGGTCAAAAGTCCTCTTATTTTGACAAACCTAATTTGAGTGTCTTATTTTCAATAAAGAGTTCCTCTACCTTGATTTTTACTTCATTATCCCCTCCACCTATTTCATTTCCCCCTTGATAGAAAAATTTTGATTCCAAATATGTTTTCCCTCATCTTTAATTCCTTCTTCTTCACCTCTTAAAAACATGCTAGCATTATTTTGTTTCAATTTTATTTATCCTTAGAGCAAAACAACATGTTTGAGAAACTATGTAATATTTATTTATTTACACCATATATTTACATTTATACATGTAATTTACTTTCCTTTTACCATTTATCATTATTTTACTATCCTATTGTTATAGACACCTGAGTTCATACCCTTTTTCCATTGTTGAGTATGGTTGGCTTGTTACTTCTCACTTGACAGTGTTGTTTTCCCTTTTTATGCATCCTTTTTCCATTATTGAGTGAGATGTGGATTGTTACTACTCACTCATTAATGTTGTTTTACCATTCTATTTTTTTCTTTTTATAATTGATTTATTTTTATTTATCATTTTGTTTGACATGTATCCTTGGTTTGACTTGGTGAGTTTGCTTTTCTTACGTGAGGATAGCTTGTTTGAGTTTTTTTGGCTTTAGTAGCCTTGGATTTTTGGTTAACTAATTTAATCTTATTGTTTGACTTCATAATCTAGTTTAACATAGCACTTATCACCCTAGCTTGCCAATTTTCCCAAGTAAATCTCATCCTCATAGCAATAGATATCTTAGATTTTCTTGTGTTTATTTATTTTTGCTCTTTAGTTTTGTATTCCTGGGTTTGTAAAAAGCAGTTTCTGCACCCTACACAATCAAAACTAACAACAAAGTAGACAACCATCCCATGATAAAGGTAAGTCAAAGTAAAATTTACATTTACTTTTTAGTTATTTCATTTTTAGTCATTTTTGATTTAAAATATTGCAATTTCTTTTAGCATCAGCATTATGTGTCATGTTCTTTCTTAAAGCACCATCCCCTATTACACCTTAGTGACACATGATGAGCTTCGAGTGGGGCATATGTATACACAAATATTTTCAAATTTTATCAAACATTGATGTTTTACATCTTGAAAGAACCTATCAAGACTCAATCTCTCTAAGTGCATGCCCTAAGGGGTGCATCAAGAAAGGGGTGGGTAGACCTTTGGTGATTCATAGGATTGTTTTCCCTTATTTCCACATTATTACCAATCCAACAAGATTTTTAAACCATTCCCTAAGCTATTACCCCTTCATTACACACTCTTCTGATATTTTATTCTTTCCCTCCTCCTTTTCTTACCTTAATTCCCTTTTAGACTATCAACTGTAATAGGTCGACCATGGCCAACCCTATAAAATTTAGGGATATTTTTCACTTTTTGGGTTTGTTATCCTTTCAGCTGACCTAGCTCAGACCTAGTGAATTATCCCTAAAATTATATTAGGTTGACCATGGCTGACCCTGTATAGCTAACATTTTTGAAAGGATTTAGGGAAAGATCCACCTATATATACAAGATCATTTCCATAATTACTAGAATATGCAATCAAGAGTTATTATTCACTCGTTCTTCTTCATAATCTACTCTCTCACCATTCTACTTGAGGAGTCTTAGCTTAGGGTTTGTACTTGGAGAATCTAGTCTTATTGATAAGTCTTGGATGCTTTGACCTTTTTAAGTTATCCTTATAAACCACAACAACCTCTTGTGAAACCCCTCTGGCTAAGGGAGATATTGATTATCGATGGGTTCACATTCAGGTAAGTATATTCTAGCTTTATTCTCCTCTCTTTAGTAGTAGAAGTAGCATAAGTGTTGGCTTAAATAATATTATTCTTCATATTCTATTTAATATGGTCTTAATCATACTTATATTAGTTGATATTCTCTTAAACATGTTTTGATTGCTTTACTAACCCCCTTTATTATGCCATAAGCTTTGGTGTGTACTAGATTAGATTTAGTTTCTTGTTTATTAGTATAAGTGAAATATTAAACCTTATGACTCTTTTAGGGTTGTTTAATGGTTGTGATAGATTTTAGGCTTTGTAACCATACCTTACATGGTGTATTATGACAAGTGATTCCCTAATCAGGTCTAGTGGATCCCCCTATTGGTCATGCTCTTGCTTAACAAATGTATTCTCAATTAGAAGTGTAGGTATGCTCTATCTTCTAAGTTATGATTGATTTATAGACATGATGTTTTTTTGATTACATATAGAATCCATCCATATAACAATTTTCTCTTGGAACCCACACACGTACAATATATGCCATCATCAACATGCTCACTCAAAAATTTCTTCCACAGAGATAACTATGCCTAAAACTACTTGGAGAGCCAACTTTGCTCATGCATATCTTTTGACGTGCTTCATTACATGATCTAAAATTTAGCATAAATAAACTAGGCTCAAAACTAAACAAACCCATATGATCACCTTCTCTTAAAATTTCCACACTTGTGAGATATGAAACCATAAAAATACTTACTTGTCTCTTCTTACCACATTGCAAATTTGGCTATGGAAAAACACTATCAAATACTTGGGAGCCTAACTTTGCACATGCATATATTTTGTCATGCTTAGTTGCATGATCTGAGAATTAGCACATAGAAAATAAGAACAAAAATGAATAAACCCATATGATCATTTTATCTTGACACCTCTACTCATGTGAATGCTAACCTCATCAACATGCTTACTCAGCTCTTCTTGAGCCCTTTCATAAATTTGGTTATGGGAACATAGTCAATTATGTTTGATAACCCAACTTTGCACTTACATATCTTTTGACACACTTACGCACATAGCCTGATATTTAGTGCATAAGAACTCCGAACAATACTTAACAAACCCATGTAACCATTTCCTCCTAACTCATCCACACATGGCAATGGTGATGTATTAAACTGCCTATTCAAATTTTCTACCACTAGACCCAAACTATCTAGATGAAAACTATGATCAACTAGATGAATTCCACTTATGCACACAAGCACTAAAAACATAGAAAACATATTAGGTACCTCTTGCACATCCTTAATACTCTATAGTCATCCATTAACATCTCTAACCATGAGAAAATAGAAGATCAACCAATCATACTTCAATCATACTACGACAAGTACATTACACACTTTTTCAGTGTCACATAGACTATCAAGGCACTTCATCCACTCACCAAAACATCTCCATGACATCATTTAAAATACTCCAACACCTTGGGGTATCATGAGGAAAATCTTTACAACATCCTCCAAAAAGAATTGAACTTCCTAAAGAGGATATCCCTGCTACCTTTGATTAGATTCAAAAAGGGAAGATGGCTCTGCCACCAATTTAAACCAGAGCATCCATATTAGGACCTCATCCTTTGGCAAGACTAAAACCCTCTATTTTAGAATCCTCTTCTAAAGAGAATATCCTTATAAAGGGGTCTTCCTACTGTAATAATTCTAATTCATAATCCTCTAAATCTTTATTACTTATAGGGCCTAGGTGTAAGGTCTTATGCCAAACATAAAGTACCCCCTTAGGAAATATTTGAACAATTAGTGTGAAATATCAAGACTCAAAATCAAATGCAACCTCCATGTCAATGCCTCAGAGGGTTAAAAATCTCAACCAAAATCCATTGTGGGGGTATTACTCTAATATTCTTGATTAACTCCTTTAGACTTCCCTTATCACTCTACCACCCATAAAACCTATTAACCCCCATGTTCAAAAAATGGCATTGTATCAAGAAAAGAATAAATACTTGTACTATCAAATAGCATAACATGATACTAAAATTTTTAATGTGCCAAAAGCTATGGTCCAAAATTTATTTGAAGAATATGATCTTTTAATAGAATAATTTGGTCATGATTATTCTCATAGTCAACCTACTAGGGTTACGACCACTTCAGGAACTAGTGTATTACCAATAAGGTTATAATGAATTTATAATGAAGATAGAACCTCTGATAGAACTCAATATCAACCCCTTTTAAATGCTTAATCATATGATTTAAGAATTAGTGCATAGAAACTAGGCACAAAAATGAATAAACCCATATGATCATTTTATCCTGACACCTCTACTCATGTGAATGCTAACCTCATCAACATGCTTACTCGGTTCTTCTTGAACCCTTTTGTAAATTTGGTTAAGTATGGGAACATAGTGAAATATTTTTGAGAGACCAACTTTACACTGTCATATCTTTTGACATGCTTAGGATCATGACCTAAAATTTAGTGCATAAGAACTAAGCATAATATTGAACAAACCCATGTGACCATTTCCTCTTAACTCATACACACCTAGAAATGGTGATGTCATCAAATTTCCTACTCAAATTTTCTACCACTAGACCCAAATTTTCTAGATGAAAACTATGATCAACCAAATCAATTCCACTTATTCACACAAGCACTTAAAGCATAAAAACATCTTAGGGACCTATTACACATCCTCAATACTTCATACTCATCCATGAACATATCTAACCAGTCCAAAAATTAATATCAACCAATCATACTCCAAGCATATTAGGACAAGTACATTACACACTTTGTCATTATCACATAGACTATCAAGGCACTTCATCCACTCACTAGAACATCTCTATGACATCACCATAACATCATTAAAATACTCCAACACCTCAATTCATCATGAGGAAAATATTTGTAACATCCTCCCATAAGAATTTAACTTCCTAAAGAGGATATCCCTGCTACCCTCGACCAAATTCAAAAAGTTAAGATGGCTCTACCACCAATTCAAACTAGAGCATCCATATTAGGACCTCATCCTTTGGTAAGACTCAAAAACTCTATTATAGAATCCTATTCTAAAGATCATATACCCTTACAAAGTAATATTCCCACTATAATAATTACAATTCATAATCCTTTAAATCCTTATTACCCGCAGGGCCTAAGTGTAAGGTCTAATGCCAAACATAAAGTACCTTCTTAGGAAATATTTGAATAATCAGTGCCAAGGATCCAGACTCAAAAGTAAATAAAACCTCAATTACAATGCCTTAGAGGGTTTAAAATCCTAACAAAGATTCATTTTTGGGGTATTACTCTAATATTCTTGATCAACTCCTTCAAACTTCCGTTATCACTCTACCACCCATAAAACATGTTAACCCCCATGTTCAAAAAATGGTATTGTATCGAGAAAAAAATAAATGCACGTACCATTAAATAGTGTAACATGATACTAAAATTTTTAACACACTAAAATCTATGGTTGACCAATTTATTAGAAGAGGATGATCTTTTACTAGAATAATTTGGTCATGATTATTCTCATAGTCAACCTACTAGGGTCATGACCACTTTGGGAACTAGTATATTACTAATAAGGTTAGAATGAGTTTATAATAAAGATATAATCTCTTATATAACTCAATATAAACCCATTTTAAACCCCATAGACTCAAATGATTTTGAAAACATGGTAAATCCACCATTGTTTCATATAGACATGATATACATAGCCATATAATCCTAGTCCCAGGGTCATAAGACCCAAAATCCTAATAAATCCAATGTGACTATTAAAAAATCTCTTGATTATACCATATATAGTCCTACAATGCCATCACAAAACATAAAATTTATATTTTAGGAAAAGTGAAAAATAATAATGCTTTAGGGTTGATACAAATATCAGTTCTAAAATAACTCCATCAACTCCCAATCAAGATGTCTTTGTATGAACTCATCCAAAACTCTCTGAAACATCATGAGGCTATGATAAAAGCCTTGAAATATACCAATATATAATTAGATAAACCTTATCCACTATTATATTTATTGCATCATTTCAAAAGTTGTTATCCATAACATTTCATATTCTAAAATATCACCATTGTAGCCTCATGACCAGGATCTATCATTTTTTATCCTTGCCTAAATTAATCAGACCCGAATCAAATGAGTGATAATTTATAATGGATCAAGGATAAATATTATCTCCTCACATGATTTTAATTAGTTAAAATTACTTGAGACTATTTTATCTCAATCTTTAGCCATCTTATGAGCATTTAATGATATCATGGCCCCTACATTAGGAACACTTGTCTTTCCCATTCAAGTAGGTATACATACCCTCCTTAAGTTATTTTATGTAATATAAGGGGATTTTAAATAAAATATACTATTAATATTTCTTTGGATATGTGTTATGCATTACATCCCATCTACTTTGCATTGATGTCTTAAATTTGAACATGAGGACAAGGTCCATAGTGTCCCTATCAATCCACATCCATTCAAAACATGTAATTTAACTTATAAACCTAATGATGTTTTGATCCCCCTAAATAATGTAAGTCCATTATGTTTATGGGAAACATACGCTAGCTCTACTATACCTTTATCTCATATCCCTGATGTAAACTCTTTTGACTCAGCATTTCAACAACTTTTTGTAGGGGAATATCAGCTATTAATACTCAGCACTTTAGCAACCCCTCAAGAATATGGATGTCTTGATCAATAGCATACTTATAAATCCAAATAAAGGAGACATCATCCCATTCATACCTCCCCATATCCAAATGCACTTAACCTATTGGGGAATTAACCAATCTCTTTTATATAAGGAAAGTCAAATGCACATCCAACCATCCACATCTAACTTCTCCTTTCTAGACAAACCATGCTTTGCATAAAATTACTTAAAATGTTGTGCTTAGAAAGGTTTTAGCCTAGGAAATTATAAACAAGGACCCCATAAGGTCAAAATAAATGTCTTTAGAAAACTTCATGAGAAACATAGCCTCGATTTCAAGAAAACTCCTAAAGCTAATGATAATCATGCTTTAGTGTCCCATGTCCCTAAAAATGTGGATGATGAAACTCCCTCATCCCCTCTCAGTTACCCTATGGAAATTGATGACACCATTTTTATCCTAGCTAAAAAAATTTATTATCATGATTCACTTGGAACTGCTAACCTATCAAGGTAGTGATAAAACTGTATCCCTTCATTTAGTTTTTTGTGACCTAATAGATGAAGATTATTCCTCAGTCCATGTAATAGAGTTTCAAGATAATGAATCAATTTTGACTTATTTATGGGTAGGATATTCATAACTGAAGAATATCATACCATCTGAGTCTCCCAATCTTTTAAATGAGGTCATGACTAATATTAATATAAGGATACTCAATGTCTCATGAAATATCAAAGTGAGTCAATCTTTAGATTATTAGGAACACCAATATTATGTAGTATTACTTGCCAATCATAGCCAAGATTTTTGTTGGTCTTATAGTGATATGCCCATAATTGACCCTATTATAGTTGTCCATAAAATCATTACTATTCTTGAAGCAAAAGCTTTATAAGATGCATCCTCATGTAGTACTACTTATCAAAGAAGAATTGTAGTGATTTTTTTTTTAACTTTATCCAACCCATAAATTACCCTCAATGGGTATCTAACATAGTACCTATCACAAAACCCATAGGGGGACTGTGCCTTTGTACTGACTTTCATGACCTTAACCTTGCTTGTCCAAAAGATGATTTTCCCCTTCCTAATATTTACCAGCTCATGGACCTCACTATAGGACATAAGAATTTGTCATTCATATATGGATTTTCTAGTTACAATCAGATCCTTATCATCCCTAAAGATCAACATAAAACCTCCTTTATTACTCCATGGGGGACTTTTTGTTATAGATTCATGCCCTTTGACTTTAATAACATGGTATCCATTAGTATTTCATCATGACTTACATTTTCCATGATTTAATTCAAAAAATTGTTGAAGATTATGTGGATTATCTCCTTGGTAAATCTAGGCATCATCAGGATCACTTATCTATCCTTCATCAAATCTTTGCTCATTTTATCCAATATCAATTTTTTTTAACCCCAAAAAGTTTGTTTTTGGAGTTTTATCAGGTAATCTCTTATGTTTTATTAATTCCCTTCAAGGGATTAAGGTCAATCCTACTAATATTAATTCCATTATTAATATACTACCTCCCTCCAACCTAAAACAACTTTGTAGCTTACAAGGGAAATTGTAGTCTATTCATCATTTTATTTCTCAATTGTTAGACTGATGTAAACCTTTCCATCACCTTCTTAATAAAGACACTCAATTTGTGTGGGATTTAAATTATCAAGTGGTATTTGATACACTTAATGAGTATCTCTTATCTCCCCTATCCTCATTCCACCAAAAGAGGAAAGGCCATTTTACTTATATATCTCAACTATAGATCATGCATTAGGTGCCATGCTTACCCATCATGATGATCAACATAAAGAACAAGTGATATATTATATAATCCATAATCTAGTTAAGTATGAAACTTGTTACATACTTATTGAAATAATATGCTTAGCCCTAGTGTTCATAGCTTCCAATCTTTGCTACTATTTTCTTAATCACAAGACTTATGTGATTACCAATACTGACCCTCTTAAATTCTTGCATTTAAAACCCTATCAAAATCAATGGATGGTAAGATTATTGATGTTACTCATTGAGTTTGATCTTGAATTCATTAACCAAAAATCAATCAAGGGGTATATCATTGCTAAGCAATTGGCTAAATCACCCCTTGTTGATAATATATCATCTAGATATGAATTCCTTGATGAAGCTATAGCCTCCACATCCCAGAAAGCTCTTGAATATCAAATGACATTATTCTTTGATAGATCTAAATGTGATCGTGGAGGGAGAGCTAGGATTATTTTAATACCATTTGAATGCATTCCTATCCCCTTATATTTTAATCTTGATTTTGAGTTCACTAATAATATGGTATAATATGAAGCCCTAATTATAGGTCTCCAAATAGTTTTGGTTCTATGGGTGAAATCACTTTGTATTTTTGGTGACTCCCAATTGGTAGTCAACCAAATAATTGGTATATATTAGTGCAAGAATAAAATTATCAAGAAGTATAAAATGTTATAATAATAATTGTTATCTAACCTTAACCATTACATCATTTATACCACTCCTCGATCAACCAAAAGTTTACCGACACCATAGCTTCTTTGGCCTCTTTTATCCCACCCTCTTACTTAAAGTCTAAGTTATTTGTCCTTATTCATAGGGTCAATAAACCTTATTACACCAAGACTAATCTTCATTCTATCTACACTATAAAATAAAACCATGTGGATCTATGGTACACATAGGTTTTTTATTACCTATCTAAAGGCATCATCCCTTTAGATCTATCCAAAAATTCTAAGCATGGTTTTCAATAGAAAAATTCCTAGCATGTGATACTACGGGGTGTGTTTTATAAGTGGGGATATGATGGTATTATCCTCCATTAACTCTAGAATTCATAAGTAACCTTCATGATAAAGAAACTCACGATGGAATCTGGGGCAGCAATTTTAGTGGTTTAACTATCACCAAGAAAATTGTATGATTAGGATACTACTGGCCCATTTTAAATCAAGACTATTGTGCATATGTCAATAAATGCATAAAGTGTCAACAACATGCTAATTTATCCCATATCTCTAGTCATGTGTTAAAAGTATCTAGTGATTTTTGGCCTTTCTCTCAATGGGGTTTAGACCTTATAAGGAAAATTAATCTCAAATCTTCGTAGTGACTGCTTTATCATTATTGCTACTGAATATTTCACTAAGTAGATGGAATCTATTCCCCTAGTTTAAACCAAGGTAGATAAGATTTTTTATTTCATTATTCATCACATCATATGTGGCTTTGGTGTCCCACATAAAATCATTTTAAATAACTAGAAATCATTTAAAAATAAATAAGTCTAAAAGCTATGTGATTCCTTTAGCATTAAGTTGAGTTTCTCATCACCTTATTATCCACAAGCCAAAGCATCGAATAAAACCCTTACCAATATGTTAACCAAAATGGTCAATGAGGCTAGAAAGGATTGGCATCTTCACATATCTTTTGCTTTTTGGGCTTGTTGAACTAGTATTCAAACACTACAAGGGCTACCCATTTTTATTTAGTCTATAGTACTAAAGTATTTCTCCTCAAAGTCCAGATTCCTTCCCTTAGAATCTCTCTAAAATATATCATTCCTAAAGAAGATTATCATCAAGATCGATTAGCACAGTTGGAAATCTTAGATGAGCATCAAGCTTTATCCCTCAATCAACTTCATGTATATCAATAACAAATAAACATGTATATAATCAACATTTAAAGGAATGAGAGTTTAATATCAATGACCTTATCTTTAAATAAAATCAACATGTCATAAATATGGAATGAAGTAAACATGTAAATTTTGATCCTAATTAGCTTAGACCCTATGTTATCACTCATAAATATGAATCTAAGGCATATCATTTGGCCTCCTCTAATGGAAAACTATAATGTGAGCCTCTGAATGCTTTGCATATACATCCTTTCTACTAATAATAATTCTATTATAAACTTTAGTCAGCGTAAATTCTCCTAAAAATCATATCCCCTATCTTTAACATACCTAGTAGTATGATCAAGAATTATGTGTATTTCTAGTAGTATACCAATTTTATCCTTAAATATGGATACCCTAGATCTATTCATAGCATGTTCTCATGGATTAGCTCCATTTAAAATAGATAAAAGTCCCAAATCATTATCTCCTAACAATACATTACCCTAAAAGCTTGTTTGAAGGGAATGACACATTTATCCCTATTTATTGGCTTATAAAAATGCCTTGAGTTTAATCCATGACAAAAAAGGCTTGGGATATCAATAAAAGAGTAAAGGATATATTTATTCCTTGAAGGAAATTTGTTATCAAAATCAATATAAAAAAATCAAAAAGTTGTAGACTATCCTTTGAAGGATAGTTGATAAGATACATATATCTAAATAAATAGACCACTTCCTTAAAGGATGGATATGTGCCTATGATTTAGGAAACTTATTTCATTGATTAGTTTCCTATTAAAAGTAAATCATGTATAAATCTATGAAATCAAAATTATATTCCATGAAAGCTTCCTGCATTGATCAGATTTCATTTGTAGACTTCCCACATTGATCAGTATACATTTGTTCCAAAAAACATAAAATAACATGTGTATTCCCAAAGAATTAAGTATTCTCCCCATTCCTTTAATCCCCTTAAAAACAAGGATTTATGAATTTGGTTAATTAAATATTGTTAAGGATTTTCATTAACATTGGATAAAAGAGTGTATATGCAAAAAAACAAGATGCCTAGAATTGGTTAGGATCCTAGACAATTATGAGTCATACATCTTGATCGGTTAATAAACATTTTAATTCATATAAATATTTACACAATAAACCATGATATAAAATCCCATCCATATAATATAATAAGTATAATCAAAAATAAAAACTATATAAGCACCATACATGTAATATAACATCTATAGCATAATATGTCATTAATCTATAAAATATCATAAATTATCACATATTATTACAAATCCATAATCCACTTCTAGTACATTTAAAGAACACACAAATCCATAATCAAGATAAAAGCAACTTCACATAATCTAAATATCATAATCCATGTAAACACTGCATAGTTAATATAATATATGATGCAACCAAAATCAAATTCTATATACATGTAATCCACATAATCCAAATCCATAATCATGTAACACAAGCTCATGTAATCAATGTCAATAAAGCATACAATCATGAATATGTATCCAAAAATCAAATGTACATCATAAAGTGTCATAATATGTAATATGTATAAAGGCTAATGCATATAGTAACCGTATATATGGCTACTCAGTAAATTATATGTGGTTAAGGTAGATATCCATTTGGTCTCCCTCATTATCCCCTACATCCATCATATCCTTCTATGTCACACTGCCCACACTAGTTATAGTCATTTTTTCCCCCTATAGAGTCTAACCCTACCTGAATAGGTGGTTGGCATATCTAGGAATTTTTGGTAAATAGTCTATAATAATCTGCTCATAATATTGTAACTCTACTACCACCTCCTGATATCTATCCAAGCTCACACTCCCATAGGCCCCATCCTCCTACCTTGTCCCCATCCTCCTATAGTGGACCCTAAAATTGCTCCCCCTACTATACCTACTAGTACCTAGATCCTCTCACACTACTGACAAGATTTACCCTATGCTCAGCATGCCTCATCATAACTCTGCTACAATGTGTCATAGCACCCATGTAACTCTATCAACTATTCCTATAACTAGTTAAGCTCCAAAACCACTCTAGAGTACTATGCCCTAGCTACATCCCTCTCAACCATAATAGTTTGTATATCCCCATCCCCCTCTCCATCTCCTCCTATAGCCTTTGTATCATCCACCTCTACATCTTTCACCTCTTGACTCTAGTGCACCACCCTCTCCTCTCCCCTCTATGTTGATCTACTCACCATAATAAATATGCCTTTATCACTCTATCATAATTTATTCCCTTTCCCTTTAGGTCCTCCTCTATTAGTTGATCTAGTCCTTTAATATGTGGCTCAAGGAGCTCCACCTCTAATTCATCTCTCATATATACCTGAGATACCTCAAGTAGATCTTGCCACATCCCAAACTATCATTGTATGCACCCAAACTAAAAAATATCCACATGCTCTAGGCATCTCCCCTACAACCACCTAGCTCATTACCCCACTACCAGCTCTATTTCCATCCCTAGACATATTGTAAATATAACATAAGGCATCCATATAATTTCATCCTTCTCCAACTCCTCTAGTACTTATCTATAAAAATCTAAGTCATAAACTCTCTCGTATCTATGAAGATAGGTAAAGTCATCCCTCCATATCATAAATCCAACACTAAAAGCAAACTAGTGCCATCCCATCCATGGCAGCCTTGGTGGTTGTACTACTTAGATACACTCATAGGTCCATCACTAAAGCACATAGGTAACATGAGTCCATACCATCACCACATCCACCACCCCCATAGTTCCCTATATATATGCTCTAGTAAGGTTTGTGCCCATGCAAATACTATTTAGTTCTCCTACATATTTGCAAGCACCCCTATAAAGATCTATGTGAACCTCCCTCCTCCCGAGTCTAATAATTCATAGCAAGATATTGAAGACATCGTCATGATCATCACCCATCTCTTATCTTGGTTTCAATCATAAAAACCCTTAAAACTAAAGACTCCTACTCTGAATCTAATATTTTCATCATCATCCCCATATAATTATGTCAAGGTAGTTTCCCATCCTCTCTCATCTACTGGGATGATCTCTACACCTTATATACATAGTCAAAGTGTTTTTTAAATGTCCTCTAGGGTCACTATCATCTCCCCTATTGATAAACAAAAGGTCCCTACATCTCGATCCCATCACTCTAGTAGTACCACTAGTATACTTTAATCTTAGTGTAGCCAACAATAGTGGTGTAGTCTTCCTAAGCTGACTACCTCAATATGCTCCTAGTTTACATCTCCCATAACATCTCCTAAGCACTCCAATAAAGGTGGCACTCAGTCTTACATCACTAGTATTACACATGCTTGTATTCCCATATTACCCTAATATTCATTTATTTTTCTAACAAATCATCATATTCTTTAAGTTTTATTTGACACTTAGAAATCATGATTGACCCTTACTAGATCGATCTTGATTGGTTATAGATTATCAATTACCATCAAATTGGTTTCGATCCCTAAACAATTATTAGATTATCCTTATAGAGTCAGTATCAATCTTCTTAGGATCGATGTTGATCCCTATAAAACCCTACCACTAAGCGAGCTCAAAATTCAAAAAAATAAAAAAAAATACAAAAAAAACCAAAACTAAGTTTCCCCTACCTTATTGTGTGATCATCATCATCCACTCCTGTTGGCATCCATCATGTATATCTCGCTCAAATCCATTAACAAGTGTCAAATGTTTTGGCTCTAGCTCAAATCATTTGATCTCATTTGTAAAATGAGTGTTGAATCCATTCAATGGCCTATTTATAACCGTTTTGGATCAATGTCTATTCTTACATGATCTCCATTGATTTGTTCCTAATCAGCATTAATCCCTTAGATCAATGATGATTTGGTCCATTTTAGGCTCCTTATCACTACTTTCAAATATTTTACATCTTTACAGCCCTATTCTAAGGCCACTTAGGTAATCTTTGTTACAACTATCTTATCCTCTATTACCTAGCATTATTAGCTTATGGACATAGGCCCCCTGATGGTCCCATAGCCTTTGAGAGTTATACAATTTTTTTAGTGTGTATCCCCTGTGGATTCTAAAAATGTACCTTGTTTTGAGAGCACTATGACCCTAGGTAATACACATGTACCAAGCACATCATATGCTTTGGTCAACCCATCCTATCCTTTTAACTCTTGACTACCTTTGATAGATCTTGTATGTTCCTAGTTGTGGCAAGCCATTACTTTTTTTCCTTGGGGTAATATAATTTATGATATCCTATATCTTATTAGTGTATCATTACACTTTGTGCCTATCCTTGCATCTTCAATCATTTGATATTTACCCTATGCATTACCAATTCATTTTCAAACCCATCTTTGCCTCATTATCCTTCATCAGTTCCCATTTTGAGGAGGAATACCTCCTCACATTAATACCTGGGGCATTAGACCCATCCTAGTTTTTATCTCATGACAGCGTATCATGAACTACTGAAAAAAAGGGGTAAATGTAGACACTATAAATTTTCACCATTTTATTATGAATAAATGTGTCTTACCCCTCCCCTACCATTTTATGCTAGTTAATGTAATTTTACTATTTATTATCTAATGTTGTGTAAATAATCTAGTTAATTACCATTTTACCTAGGTAACTAGTTAACTATCCCTAAATCCTAGTTAAATCTCTCCAAGTCTATTAAGGGTAAGTTTTTTTAACCTTCCCGTATCATATCCCCATTAAAACCAATTTAAACTAAGTTTTTATTTGAGATCTTGAGTTTTTTGAACTAATAACTCAAACTTAGACTGAATCGATAACATTTCCCATGATCATCACCGATCCTCTTAAGATCAATATCAATTTATATCCAAGGAAACCTCAAGTTATGGATCCTAATTTTTGCACACTAAAATGCTGACAAAATTCCCCTGGATCACTATGAAAGAATGCCATCCTAGTTTTAGTCTACCCACACTCTGTCTAAAGCCAACCATATCCTTGTCAATAAGGTATTTCTTTATAACATGGGAAGCTTTTATAGAGGTAAGTATGTAGTGTATTTGATTGATTTCAAATTATTGTTTTGTTACTTTATGTTCTATTTACTATTATAAGTTTGTTTACATAAATCAATGACTAGTTTAGGAATCTTTTAAGATTTGTTAAAGGCCTCTTTCAGCCCCTTTCTAAGTCTTTCAGTACCCACTATAAAAATTGACCATGATTCTTTTTGGATCAGCATTGATTACTTGATCAATATTGATTATGAGATAATTGGCATCAATCCCTATGTTTTCATTTATGTCTGCAACCTAAGACTAGATTAACAATCGTAAATATATCTAATTTATTATTTTTAAGTCCTGAAATCATGCATTGTTATTTGTAGATGACTTTACCTAGTGTCATACATGATGTGGTCTCAATTCATGACTTATCCATAGTGCTTCATCCTTTATTTTTTAATCAAAATTACATATATTTTGAGTTAGGACTTTGTGTGATTTTCTTTGCCTCGACTCTAGAAGCCATCACCAAACAACTAGAAGTAATCCAAGAACAAGAGGACTTAGCCATAACATATTTAAATGAATGTTTTGATAATATCTACATAGTAGATTGATTTATTTCATTTTAGTCTCATAATCTTATCACATGATTTATTTTAATTTAAGTTATTATATTATCGGCTTGATTGCATAAATTGTGGACTGACATCCCTCCAAGGAAGTGTACCAATTTTTAGAACTAGTCTTGTATCAAGTAATCCAACCATATATTTTATTAATTAATCTTATCCAAGTTATATTTTTTGTGTAGGTAGTCCTTCCTAGCCAAAAAGGAGATCCCACCTCATTGGATCAATGGTGCACATTCTCATCATAGATACTTTGTTGAAAATTAGAGGAGATCCAAACATAGGAAATTAATTCATGCATAGAGAGAATTATTTCAACTCAAAATATTATGCGCTCTTCTATAATTAATCATTCAAGAATAATACATACTTATAGGAATCATATTCCTATATTCTCTCCCCTAATTTCTTTCATACCCAAAATCCTATAAATAATCAAACTCCTAAATACGATATATTGTTATAACCTATAACAATATATCTCAACAATATAATATTCTAACTAATATAATCTTATTGTATTAACCATACAGTTAATAACAACCTTGTAACTAATGTTTACCTCTTAATAAATCAATTAGTTACTATTTACCTTTCAATAAATACCAAAACTAATATGATGTAAAAGCTAAATTCTTAACATTCCCCCCATAGTTTTTACATGGTACAAAAACATTCACACTCTTATCTGTAGTATGCTCACCCCTTATAGGATGCCTTATTTGGCTCATGACCTTGATAACAAGATCCTTACTTATCCCATGGTCTTACAGGTTAACCACAATCCTTGACATGAACATAACCCATCAACTATTGAGCTCTTGGTGGTTTTTTGGATCTACCACAAACACTTTCAAGATCCATGAACTAACTTACATTGGTATTTTTTGTCCTTTCATAATGTCTTCACATCAAGGAATCATGTTTGGAATTTACACACAAATTACATATCATGAACAAGCATTATTATTTTTTTATTATTTTTAAAAACACACAATAGAAATAAAAAACACACCACACAAAATGTCACCACATCATTGGTGTGTCCCCATCGTTGGTAACTGATGAGAGTTCATTGAAAGACCTCCTTCCTTCATGTATCCTCCATCCTCTAGTATGTTATTTCTCACTCAGTTGGTATGTTTATTTAGCTTAGTATACATGAATTTTTTGATGTAAATCCCCCCTATAATGCATATGTCACATACAAGTGAAAATGCATTCATGACTTTAAGCCTAAACAACTTTGACTTTTTTGACATAACTTTTTTTGACAACTTTTTTTATTAGGACTGACATTTCTTAACACAAATTTGACTTTAATAATGTTGAAAAAATGACTTAACTAACACTATATTTAAAAATTAATAAAATAAAATTACTTTTTAAATACTATAAACAACCTACCATTATAATACCAATTTGACTAAAAGATAAAGTTATAGAACAAATTAAATTGGCTTTGATAACCCTACTAAAATATAAAATAAACTATTTAAATGACATGAATTCATATATTATTGACTAATTATGAGCCTCAATTTATTATGTATGACTCTAAATATTAAAATTGAGACAACTAATAATAAAACCAATTTTGCCAATTTACAAAGTGGTTTCACAACAAGATAATCGTTGGAGCTCGGTGAAGTTTGATGAACAAATTGAGTTGAAGATATTTTTTTCAACATAGAGAGTAGGTGTATAATCCAAATATGTAATCAAATAATTCTTTTAATAGTGATCCTAAAATATATTGAGTACTAGGTTTGGTGACTGAGATTGCTACACTTCAATCATTCCTTCAAGTCTAATGCAAATCACTTATCTAAGTTGCCACATAACAATTGAATTTTATTTGCTCCTCTTTTTGCCAAATATAAATATATTGTCTTCAGAGGTAGAGATGATGACAAATAATTTAATATGATGCCATAGTAGTATCAAAATCATATAGAAGATATTAGAATGTCGTACAAATGAATTTGTGAATCTTTGTTGCTTCCAGGTTTGTTGGGCATAGAATATGACACTTGTGTATAGATCAGATCAATACATGGTATTGCACATTGATCATAATTACTATAATAGTTGATTTTATTTTCTTGAATAGCTTGTGGGGATCACGTATAGGAGATCAAGAATCAATTCTATGTGATGATTTCAATGGTTTGAGATCAAAACAAAACTAGTGAAAACTAATTAGAATACTGTAAGAGGCACATATTTAACTAAATACAAACTTAAAATTTTTTATTTTGTTTAACCTATTATAGACTTGGAAGACCACTTTCATGAATTGGGATGATTTTTTTATACTTTGACCAATATAATAGTTTGGCATGAGGCATGCATGAAAGCCAATGAGAGTAAATGAGATAATACCACATGAATAGAATATCAGTTGTTCATGAAGATATAGAATACCATACAAATAATGGATATAATGAACTTCTAGAGTTACTCCCTTTTCTCATTGATTACTTAGGATATAAAGGTAGATGAGTCATTATTTAGCCGTGAGGTGGATAGCATGTTAATCAGATATAAAAATTCCAAACCATTATTATTATCTCCAATATATTCAAATATCTTACACATATTATATTACTACACAGACACTTTGCAGCGAAGGATGATCCCAAGTTGAAGACTATGTTGAGTAATAAATATTGGCAAGAGTATGATGGAGAATTGACCATAGGTGCACTAGAGACTATAAAATTTCCAAAATATTTGTGGTTTTCTACACATAGTTTTATGTTCAAAATATGATGAAGACTCATACAAATAATGTCTTCATTTCACCTTTTGACTGCCAATAGATTACAATATACATAATAAGTAAAAAGATTGTCTATGTTCAGCTATAATACCATTGTTGAGAATTAGAGGAGAGATAAACATAAGAAATTAATTTATACATAGAGAGAATTATTTCAACACAAAGTATTCTGCACTCTTCTCTAATTAATCATTTATAATACATGTTTATAGGAACCATATTCCTATATTCTCTCCCCTAATTTTTCTCACACCCAAAATCCTATAAATAAGTAAACTCCTAAATATGATATATCATTATAACCTATAATAATATATCTCAACAATATAATATTCTAACTAATACAATCTTACCGTATAAACCATATGGTTATTAACAACCTTATAATTAATATTTACCTCTCAGTAAATCAACTAGTTACTATTTACATTTTAATTCATTTCTTAATCCCAAGGTAATCTCTTCTCTCTCAAAGAATATCATAAGACCATTATTCATAAATGAGAGGACTTACACACTTCTAGCTCCCTCATCAATTTCTCAACCTCTCATTTTAACTCCTCCTCCACAATTGATCTTAATCTTCATCCAGTGGCTCAAATTAATTAAAAAATATATAAATAAAGAGATTCCTCTCCATTATAAACAAGTCTTGAAATAAAAATTGAATTTATACCATTTTGGAGAACCAATCTTACATTAATCCATCAATTTTCCAAGCTAAGTCATCCATTTTTAAGGGATTTACATTGTTTGTTCATATGTGCAATTTCCACAAAGATTAAAACTACATCCATAAATTGAAACTATTGTGGAATTAATTTGTACCCTTGGAGAGGGTTCTTCATTCCCTCCCCAACTAAGCCACAAAATGGGAACAACCTCAAGATATGGGTATCTTTTAGTGATTTTGAGCATCTAGAAAAGGCTAACTTCCTCTTAGTAGATCACCTAAACTAATGTTTCTTGTTTGGAAAAGGGATATAAATATGGTATAGGGTAACTAAGAGAGATAAAAAGGTAATGAAACAAATTAATTGAGACTCATATAAGCATGAAATAAACACTGATTCATCATAAGATGGTCTTTGCTCACATAACCTCATAAACTAGCTAATTTGCATAAGTGTTTCATAAACTAGGCTCACGAAGCAATGAATGAAGCAAAGAGGAATTATAAGATTAACATAAAGCATCCATTAATTAGAGAAATATCTCAATTTCATAGCTATAACTAACTTTAAATCACCTAAAAATAGGCAAGAAATAAGGACAATGTCCATGGAAGAACACTTCTTCACAAGGCCGTCATGCACAAGCTTGTTAAACATAATTCAAAGGCAAGAGTTAGGTTTAAAATGTTCTTTATTGCTTAAATAGGTCTTTAATAAAAAAATTTATAGGGATTTTCCTTGTCAAGTGAGAGTCTCCCTTTTTTATTTAGGTGAGAAATGGGAGATATATGAAAAAATGAAAAGAGAGAGATGAAGCAAGCAAAACAAAAATCAATAAATGAGACCCAACCACTGCCATGGAGTCTCAACCACCTTTGGATCAATTATCACTAACCTTCCTCAAAAAAATAATATTCATTAGCCTAAATACCCTTTAATCCCTCTCATTGGCTTAAAAATGCACTAGAAGATAACAACTTGTTGAGGATGATGAGTCATGATCCATTAAGAAGGAAAAGTCTCCAAAGACTTTTGAAATTTCATTTAATAATCCACTTAACTTTCTCAATCTCCATACTTCATCTTGATATGTACTTTACATTATCCGATAATCACTTTAAATCATTCATATGGTGTCCCTTCTAACACTCCTTTCATAATCATAACTCTGCCCTTACTCCAAACCCTAAACATAAGTCCACTTTAGATGAAAACCAATTCCCTTATTAGTTTACATATAGTCATAATCTCAACAAATATCCATAGGCTAAACCCAAGATAGACTCCATAACCTGATTGAGTAGACCTTTACATAGAAATGTATATTATCTTGAAATCCTCGTCTTGCTCAAAATACTAAATGCATGAATAATTATTGATATTTTTGGGGTTTAACTAAGCTTTATGGGGTTTAACTGAGCTTTAATGGTGCAATATGAATTTTTAGTGTTTGCTTTGGATCTAATGTGTCCTCCTATGTGGCATCTCCTTTACACATTTTTTATGTCATTTAAAAAATGACCATTATCACTTTGAACATGTGTCTTCATCTCATACCCCTATGGAACTTGATTAATTTACTCTATCAATCTCCTTGAGAGTCGCTAACTTTGACTTTAAATGTTGGTCATTGATCTTTGATATCTATTTGAGATTGTAACACTTGATATCCCCACATTGATCTTTAATTATTGGTTCTAAGATTATGACACTTGGTAGCCCTACATACCTCTATGGACCCTATTATCAGTCTCTATCTAGTTAATAATCTTATGCCATGTAGTGGCATTAAATTTAATTTGGGCTCATTAGCTTATTGACTTATTTCACATTCCCAATATCCATCTGCATGGTTGAACATGCATTACCAATATTTGATCTACATGATCAAACATGCACTATTCATCTTCTAAACATAAAACTGAATGTGGGTCATTGATATCCTAGCAATTCACTATGATTAGGACACATGGCACCATTATTTTCAATATTATGATTCTCTAACCTATTGACTTCATGCTCAACATTAGATCTCCATCTACACAATTGAATGTGTGTCATTAATCTTTGATCTTGACTTGTTGACCCTAGTTTTCAATGTGGATCATCAATCAAAATTTTTACTTATGAATACACACCATTAATTTTGATCCAAGGGAACTTTGACTTATTGACTTCATACTATCACCCATGTGTCATTGATTCTTGATCTAATTGAGTGAGGTTTTGACACTTGGTGGATGATTATGTATACATGGGAAATAGATTACTTGGCCTACCAAGGCTTTTATGAACCACTGAGACTTTATGTAAGTTTTATATATAGGCCAATTTTTGTCAATGTTTTTGGTGACTTCTTAGGATTGCATGCCTACTATGTAATAGATTAGTCACATTATCTAATCCATTAGGCATACGAGGTCACAAGTCTATCCTTTCTAATTTATATGAAATGATACAAGGTTGTCCCTTTTTGAAAACCTCTTCTTAAATCAACAAGGACAATAAGAAACAAAAATAGCATTGTGCCCAAGGCACTTAGGGAAGTGAAACACACAACTGAAAAGAATGTGCACAAGGCACTTAGAGGAAAACAACAAAATATAATTTATTATGTACAAGGTTTTAACTTATAAGTACCTTCCCCCTAGATCAAATGGGAAACATTTAGCATCATTCACTTGTAATGGACAAGGATGGAAAATACCTTACTTTTGAGGCACCAAAATTGGTGGACTAGGTTGCTTGATTGCCAATCCTTTTGACATGCTCTCAAGTGGATAAAAAGGGAAAAACATGTCTATAATGTAGACATGATCCTGAGATGACTTAAAACTAATCCCAGGATGATATTTAATTTAAACAAAGTCTTGGGATAAGGTCTTAATCTTATTTGGGAGAATGATTGCTATCTCTCCATTTGGTGTCTCTTCAAAGCTAAGAGAGCATTCAAATGTATTTATAACTAGAACCTTATCCCTCAAGAGCTCATTAGGCTCATACTTTCTCTCATAATCCACTTGATCAATTTCTTGTCTTGGGAGTGAAGTTTGGGTATCCAAGTTTACACAAAAAGGACTCTAGATCATCCTAAAAAGTAGTTTCCTCTTGTTCACTTGGTAAAATGCCAACCTTAACACCATTATTTCTCTACTCACCTTGGAATAAGCCACATAGAAACTCACCAACCCATTTAAGATTCAGATTTTTATATTCTTATGGTTCAAAATCTGACCACTCTCTTTCATTCTTGAGGACATCAGTACTACCTTCAATGGATAATTCATCTTGAGACTGGTCAGCTTCTATAACCTACTTTATAATTTCATTTTCATGCTCTAGAGGAGATATAAGTTAGTTTAGAACCTATACCTAGTCCATGAAGTTATGGTACAACTATTTCCATACTTTATTATGATCCTCTTTCTCCTCTATGTAGAATAAAAAATTAGTTGTCCAGTCAAGGTCTCCCCCATGTTTAGCTTGAGGATTATCCTCTTCAGGCTCTAATTCATTAGTGTCAAATCCATGCCAAGAAGGTTGGTGCAAACCTAGTTTTTATTTCTCAAAATGAAGTGGGCTTCCTATCATGATCTCTTCATCATAAACACTTTTATTTTCCTCTTATGGCTCACCTATGACTACAATCTCCTCCTCTATCTATTTTAAAATAGGTTCTTTCTCCAAGAGAGAGATGGTGGGAGGGTGAAGAAGTTTTCCTTGCCTGCAACTTAAGCTAGTGTCTTTCCAACTAGGTACCTTAAGTGTTATCTTTCATGGCTCTCGAGGGAGGGATAAAGAGTCTTGGAATTATTGTAGGGAAGGATCATTGAGCTAAGATAACACCCTTTTTCTATTCTCTTTAACCACTAAATCCTACTTCTCTTGAATTGGTTCTTGGACCACCACAATTGATACATTTTTCTTCTTCTCTATGATTTTTTTAATTAATTTCCATGATGGAAATGTGTAAGATGCATCCACATTATCTTCTTCCTAAATGGGTATAGAAGAGGATGGTTTCACAAGAGAGGGCATGACATAGTCAGGGTCAAAGGTGTAGGAGAATATCCATGGTGGGAATTCATGATCTTTAGTTGAATGGTCTTCATTTGACCTCCATACAATAGGTCCTCCTTTACAAAGGGAAATGGTGGGAGGAAAAGAAGGTCCACTTGGTTGAGTATAAATATAACGAATGGGTAAACTGATTTGTTTTAGTTTGATATGTTCTTCCTCTCAAATCTCTAGCACCTTTTAATGGATAGTACCCACTCCATCTTTTACTTTTCAACATGTGGATAGTCACCTTCTTTAATGGATGACCACACACTCTAAAACTTATGCAAGAATTTCTTTACCACTTCATGGCATGAATGGGGAATTCTTGTCCAAGTCCAACCTCTTTATTGATTTTCATGATTGTTCTCCCTTGGTCAGGTATTCTTCTCTGATTCTTGACAAGGATTGACATTGACAAGGTTGATTAAGGGGATGATTTGAAACCCTTGGAGGTTGAGCTTGAGAATCTTGGAGGGAAGGGAACATAAATGATTGATTGCACTAGTTTTGCTGATCATTATAAGATATCAACACAGTCTTTGAGTTTTGGACTATGCTTCTCATCCACACCTTATTCTCCCTCTCACAAACTAACCATTATTCATCCTCACAAACTGACCACATATTCTTCACCAACTAAAGGATAAATACTTTCCTCTTGTATAACATAAATAGGGATGACTAAAGAAATTTTTAAACCCCTACCAATCTAATTTATTAATTCCATATAATCTGATAATGCTTACTTGAATCTTGACAAAGATGTAATGAAATAAACATGGTCTTAACAAGGGGAATTAGAGGACTGATTTAAATGCAAAGGAGCCTGATCTTAGTGTTTCTATCGCTAATTCGCTTTTCAGATTTAAGAGAAAGAAGAAACTAAAGAGATAAATGGACAAGGCATGGGAAGTACCTGGATAAAGATTGTGCACTGTAAATCCAGACGCTTGTGAGCACCCCTCTTTGGCTGTGGAGGAATGACACCTGCAAAGAAGAAGAACTTGGACAAGAAAATGTTAGATGGATAGGCGGTGGGTTGCCAAGCGAAAGCTTGTTCCCAGAAGTATGAGAACTTCCTTAAGGGAGGTCAACCCACTATTTTGATAAAAGATAAATGACTGATAAAAAGACAGAATGCTAAAATAGACTGAAATGATAGCAAACTGAAAGAGAAAAAGAAGCAAAGGCTTACCTGGAAGAAGCTGTCGGCCTGGTTGCAGTCACCGGCGTCGGTGGTCTCACCAGCGTCGGTTGTCAGGTCTGCTGACATCGATTAGTCTGCTGACGTCGGTGGGGGTAATGACTGGCGTCGATCGGGGCAATAGGCTTGGACGGGGTTTTAGGCAGATTCTGGTCGAGTCTAGACAGAGTCTGGTCTGGGCTTGGTCTGTGGATGGGTCAGTAGACGTACAAAATGGTCTAGGAGAGTCTGGTTTTAGTTAAAGGTCTGTGCAGAGGTCTAGGATAATGGACAAAATGTCGAAAAGGGATAGAGAGATAAAGGAGGCCAATAAGGAAGATAGGAATCCAGGTCTGACTTGTTTGGTTAGCTGTCTAGGTTGGGGAGAAGGAGAGCTGAATCTAGTTTAAAAAGAAGATGACTAGAAAGCATAAAGAAAACAAACAGAGTACTTACCTGTGCCCTGTTGAAGAAGGTGTTGATCTGGTTGCTGGTGATGCCGGATGTGAAGCCTGTTGCTGATGAAGAATCCCTATTGTTCACTTGTAGAAGCTTGCTGTGTACCTGAGGGAGAGAGTCAGATTGATTGGGAGAGAATTCAAGTGAAAGCACTGATACAAGGGTCTGATACGAAGGTTCAAGAGTCGGGATGCCAGGGAGAAAACGCAGAGATGCCAAGAGGAGCCAAGAGAGGAACAGAGAGATGAGATAACGGTGAAGAAAACCATTATGAAGGGTGCCGACGCCGGCAATATCGCCGACGTCGGTCGATGGTTGACCGATGTCGGTGGCTAAAAGGCCGGAGAAAGGCTAAAAATAGCCTTCTATCCATTTTCCAGCCGCCAGGTCAAATGAATGTGAGGATGAAACGGTCGACGGGAGGTTAAATGGGCGAGTGAAGAGATTGGAATGGGAGTCTAAGGCATTAAATGGCCATGTGGGGAATGAAGGGGATCCAAGGAGGGTATCCTAGGGTGGCGAGGTGGCAAGGAGAGGGAAAAATGGACTTATTAATTAAAAATAGATGATTATTTTCAATTAATAAGACCTAGGTAGGTTAGGGATAGTCGAAGTGGCAAGGGACCAAGGGGAGAGAGGAAGACCAAGGGTTAGACACTTTTTAGGTGTCTACATTTGCCCCTTTTTGTCTTGTTGGTTGTTCTAGATGAACTGCAAGACAAAAATAGGAGATGATTGCCCCAGGTGAAGGATGATGTGGATTGCCCCGAAGTATGGATGAGGTATTCCCCCTCAAAGCAGGAGTCGAGGGATGGAACCTGATGTCGGGTGCTGATTTGACAAAAGGTGGATGAGAAAGAGGAGAAGAGTGAGTGAAAATGCTGCAAAAGTCGTGATTGTGCGTATACCACGTCACAGGACAGGAAGGTCAAATTGTCGCATGTCGAGGGTCGAGGAGTGCCAAAATTGAAGTAACCGGGCCCCAGCATTTAGTCGTCTGCTGATCAGGTCACTCAATCTAAGCTGAAGCTCCAAATGGTCATCGTGTTCCAGGTATCCAGGGCTCAGGAAGTGCTCCCAAAGACACGAAAAAGCCACAAGTAGTAGGGATCAACTGGCTTGCGATCCTATACTTGCGAAGGGTCAAAAATAGTCTGCGCACAATTTGGCTAACCAGTCATGAGGTAGCATACATGCAAAAATAACCAAGGCAACATTGTCTTGGAAGTGGTCGAGGTCAGAGGAGATAGGCATGATCTCCAATGGTTGGTGGTCGATGGATGGATGAATGGACGAAAGGATGCGGCCGAGCTAACCCCAGAAGACCCCATGTCAACTGAGTGCTACCTACATAGCCCTGGTGAGAGGGCCTCAGGCCAATGTAGTTCTCCCTAAAAGGGAGGAAGGGTTAAAGACAATGATTGGTCTTGGTCAAAGAAAATGATTGGTCTTGGTCAAAGAAAATGATTGGTCTTGGTCAAAGAAAATGATTGGTCTTGGTCAAAGAAAATGGAATTGGGCATGATTAAAGTCACAGAAGAGAAGGTTTGTCCATCAAAAGGACGAACAAACGGGGGTGGTCGAGCTAACCTCAGAGGATGTGGTATCTGAGTGCTGCCTACATAGCCCTGGTCATAGGGCCTCAGACCAATGTAGTTCGGACCACAAGGGTCAAAATGGTCAATGATGAGTTTGGTCATGTGAGGGTAAGATGAGGCTAAGATGAGGATAAAATGATGCTACAGATGGTGTATTCTGTAGAATTGGTCGAGAGTCTTTCATCTCTAGCAAGTTTCCATAGTCGTGATGGATGTATGCTAAAAATGAATGGAAGTCTATTTATGCTTCAGCAAGTATTGGTTTATGCTTAACATAAATTGGGTCTGGTCGGTAGTTTCCATGTGTATTGGTGTCCATAGAAACTATGTGAAATGGTCTAGGATGATGCCGGCTGAAAATGGTGAAAATAGCTGGGTTTGAGATGAGTCGACAATTGATGTGGTTAAATGTGACCAAAGTGTAGAGAAAAGGTGAAAGGCAAATCGCTCTTTCATTGACAAGGACCAGAAAGGAAGCATAGATAGGGGTTATTAGAACCAAAACCCCGTTCATGCATTACGTCGTTGACCAGTATGGTGTTAGGGTGGTAATCGAATCACTTTGACATTAAAGTGAGCTCGAAGTCCCTTGAGCAGGTGATAGGAGGAGGATAGGATAACCCAGTTTAAGAGCAGGAATAACCGTGCCCCTTTTTATAGGAGACCCTGAGACAGCTACAAGCCAAGTCCGTGACTCATTTTTTTTTTTTTTTTTTTTTTTTTGGCAGTGAACTGATCGATGCGGGAAGTCCACATAATGATGTCATTTGATGTAGTGGTCATGTTGCAAAGCTGATCGATGCGGGAAGCTTCTAAGAAAAGTTGCTATTTTTAGCAAGATTAGTCATAGCCATCCTTCGAGGGAGTGGTCTATATTTTTGCTTGATAAAAAGTCTGAATAGCTGTCCTTCAGGGGATCAGTCTATTAGCTACAGTAATGATAGTATAGCTGTCCTTCGAGGGAGCAGTCTGTCTTTTTTATTTGATTTGATTTTGGATTATGTTTTGACATCTTGATTTTGATTTGTGATAGGAATTTGAGTCACGGACAAGACTATAGAAGCTCAAGGAATCCCCTTTTATTAGGACAAAGCATCCATGCGTCATAAAAGGGTCGTAGAGGACTTGTTAAAGGGAAATAGGGTTGAAAGGAATGAGGACGAGGACGAGGATTGCTCAAGGGACGAGCTCAAGTAAAATGTGTCAAGTGATCGAACACTCGACTAACAATAGAAAGGTCGAAGACGCAAGACATTAAGAGGGGTTTAAGGTCTAAGAAGACCCTGGGCCATGCTTGTATGTTATGATAAGGTCCAAGTCAATTAGGAGCAAACATGCCCCAATTTGCCTCTTTCCAGATTGGTCAGGTGTTGATTGATGGATGTGAAGTTGGTTGACATTGTCGTTGGTTGGTTGAAAAAGGTTGAATGTTTGGTCGAGAGGTCTGGTTGATTGATATTTGGTTGAAGTTTGGTTGAGACTGGTCGAATAATTGGTCAGGGGTTGGGTCGATGGACACTTGGTCGAGATGAGTGATTGATACGTGGTAGAGACTGGGTTGAAGAGTTGGTCGAGGTTTGGATGAAGGATGAATTCCCCCAGAAGGCAGGGAGAATGTTTGAAAGATTGGTTAAGGTCGGTTGAGGTTTAGTGGTCAGATGGATGGTATTAATGTCGAATAGGGGGGTCAAAGGCGGCAAAGGGACCATATTCCAGCGTGGAGATCCCAATTTAGGTGATGAGGTTGGAGAGGCATGAGTCGGGGTTGATGTTTTGTCGAAGAGGTGGTCAAGAGGATCCTTGGTGAGAAGGGTGTCCTTTTTCCGGTGTTGACGAATGACAGCTTTAAGAGCGCAACAATGCTCAGTGTCATGTCCCAGAGTGTGATGATAGTGGCAGAACGTAGAGTTGTCAAACCAAGATGGCCTTGATCCGAGATTTGATGAGTGAGGTGGTGTTGAAGGTTTATTGATGATGTGGTCGAGAAGAGAGGTGTCATTCTCCAAACATTGGTGAACGACGACCTTGAGGGCATGACAATGTTCCGTGTCGTGTTTAGGTGTGCGATGATATGCACAAATGCGAGTGTGGTCAAACCAAGGTGGTTTTGGCCCGAGAGAGTGATATGATCTAAGAGGCGGGAGATCGAGGCGAGAGGACTGCAACAAGTGCCGTAAGAGCAAGGCATATGAACCTGCTAACGGGTTGGGATGTTTTATTGCAGTGAGGGTTGGTGACATTGGTTTGGGAGGCGAAGGAGGCATAGGTCAAAGGTTTGGATGAGATGTATGTCTGATGGGTTGAGAGAGTAATGGAGGCAAATTGCCTCTGTGAAGGATGGGAGTGGGAAGCACTCCTATTAAAGTGGACGGATGCGGGCCCAAGATAGAGGGCAATGACGAAGGTGGGGGAGGAATCCTCTGATGTGGTCTAGTAGTCTTCGTGTGTTTGGGTCGAGGGCCACCATTGTGTGAGACGAGGTTAGATGTAGGTTTGGGTTTAGATGTGGATGGAGGTGAGTGAGATGTAGAAATCTCACGCAAAGGGCAAGAGGAAACCGTGACTGGGTCTTCCTCAGTTGAAATGGGTGGAGGGACTGGTTCTTCTCTTGGTGGAGAAGAAATAAGAGAGGGCGGCTCCTCAAGTGGGCAGAGGGCATGGATGATCATGCCTTCTACTTGTAGTTGAGGAGTAGGCAAGGTAGTGTCTTTGGATGGAGGTGGGCTTGATGGCGTTGATGTGGTCAAAGCGTCCTCCAATACAAGAGAGGTAGATGGAGGACTAGTAGGAGAAGAAGGTTCTTCATCCTTTAATGGAAGAGGTTGGTCAAGGACAAGAGGCAAGATAGTGCTAATCGTGTGAATGTCATGGTCTTGAGGGTCATTGGTCAAAGTATGGACGTTGTTTTGAGTAGGCGGATGATTCAGAAATGGTTGTTTGAAAATGTCGATATGTTGGTCAGGAGGGGCGTTCGGGTTATCTAAAATAAGATCCCCCTTGTCGATCATGTCTTGGACGATGTTTTTGAAGGTTCGGCAGTTGTCGATGTCATGGCCTTGGACGCGATGAAAGGGATAGAAGTCGGCCTCCCTATACCATGTAGGGATAGCTTTTGAAGGGTCAAATTGAGGTGGTCGGATTGGAGGGAGATTGAGGACCCCCTGCTTGAGTAGTTTTTCCAAAACGGAAGCGTATGGTTCTCCAAGTGGAGTGTAAGAACGCTGAATGTACCGTTGTTGGAATTGTTTGGTGATGCTTGGAGATGTTGAAGGTTGAGAGTAATTCGTTGTTGTCGAGGATGGTGATCTAACAACCACAGTATGGGCCACTCCTTTAGATTTAGAATTGGCAGAAGAAGAAGGTCTGGAAGAAGAATGGCCATTAGTTTTAGCGTTGGTATTACGCAATTTGACCTTATCTTCTTCAAGGGCACGGAGTTCAAGCTTTTGAGCCATGATGAAAGCTTCGTCAAAAGTGTAGAATGTCTAAATCTGCAAGGTAGAAGAGATGTGTCTGGCACATGCTCGAGAAAAGAGCTCGATGAGCTCGGGTTGAGGCAAAGAGAAGGAGAGCTAGTTGATCAGACCTCTCCAACGAGCGACAAAGTCAACAATTGATTCGTCGTCAAATTGCCTGATGGAGTAAAGGTCTATGATTGAGACTTGTTTGGTGATGTTGATTGAGAAATGGTCAAGAAATAGTTGGGCGAGTTGGATGAATGAAAAGATAGAGTGTCTGGCAAGAGAACTATACCAGTCAAGGGCAGGGCCAGAAAGGGACATAGGGAACGTGCGTAAAAGCAATGCATCGTCATGGGCAATAAGATAATAGGCATGTCTAAATGCACGTAGATGTTGTTGTGGGTCTTCCTTACTCTGAAAGCGAGTGAATTTAGGAAGCTCCCAATGGTTAGGGTATGGTCGAATAGGGACGAAAGGATGGATGGGCTCGCTGCAAATTTGCTCATATGACAAAGTATTGCCTGAACCGGAAATGGAGGCTTCGAGACTGGACATTTTATCCATCAGCATCTTAATGATGTCTGCTGACGGATTGGCGGGTTGAGCGCCCCCTAGGTTGTAGGGCGCTTGGAAGAGGCTAGAGGAGGCGTGCGACATATTCGGTTGTACAATGTACGGATGACTAGTCGCAGGGGTGGAAGTGGAGGCTAGAGGTGGTTGCATTATGAAGGTTGAAGGCATAAGTTGACTGGGCACCACCAAAGGTGGTTGAATGACAGCACTGGTGGAAAGATAGGTCAGCACGCCTACATTTGTGGGCGCAAGAGTATGAGGGGTCGAGACAATCAAGTTCTGATATGATGTAGAACTTGGTTGAATTGTAGGTAGTTGAGGGGGTAATGGAACCCCGATGGAGGTTGGTCTAAAAATAGACGGGGAGGCCAAACTTTGCGTATTGGCCATGGTTGGGTTAATAGTTGAGGTGAAAGGCTGAGTCATAAAGGGTTGGGTGGCGAATGGTGTGGATGTCGTCGCCATGTCACCCGAAAGGTCTCGTGTTGGGTTTCTCGCGAGATAGTTTTGGAGGGCTGCGGTATTGAGGTCTAAGAATCTCTCAAAATCTTGGTCCCCTTCAGGGATGATGGGAATTTGAGTCAGGGTCGGGGTCGGGATGGGTCCTGTAGGAGTTCTTTCGGTCTCCGAGTGGAACTCCATGATAGGACTTGTTAGGGACGGGATAGATGGAATCAGTTGTTGGCTAAAGTGGTTAAGAAGAGAGTCCTGGTTCCAGAAACTGTGTTCTTACAGTCTCAGAAAACCAGAATGGAGTTTTTGACAGAGAATAGACAGGTTTTAGGCTGCTGGTTTTGAAGAAAAAGGACAGTGACAGAGACCGACGTCGGTTTAAAAACTGATGTTGGTAAGGAAGATAGCCGACGTTGGTCAGATAACTGATGCCGGTAAGACAGGAAAGCCGACGTCGGTGACAGAACCGATGCTGGTGACAGAGGAAAGCCGACGTCGGTTGCAGAATCGATGTCGGTGACTGTGTTTTCCAGAGAACCAAAAGATTTTGAGATTCTTTGGAAAAACAAATGAAGAAAGCGTCCTTACTCACTCAAACAAACAGATGAGAAGAAAAGAACTGAGAGAGACAGACAAGCCTAAGCGATAACTCCTAGGAATTAACCTTAGAAATCTTGTGGCTTATGCCTTAGATGAATGTTTGGGGAGATTGGCTGAAAAATGGGTCCTAGAAGAAGGTAGTCTAAAGATGGTTTCGGGTCTTGTTTTAGGTGCTCAAAGATCTATGTTAGGGTCTGGTACATGGCCTGGTGCTAAGGAGCAAGCTCCCCTCACTTCACGATTCCAGTGGTTAGCTGGTCTCGCTTAGCCAAGATATACCTCGCCTAGAGTTTATCCTCCGCCAGAGAACGGAGTGGGCTTCCCCCTTGGTGATGAAATCCAAGTAGGGTCACCGAGACGAGTAAGGTATCCGCTGGGGGATGAAATCCCAGTCGGGCCTTGTCTCAGGTAAGTTTTATGTGCGTTTTAGTGCATGTGGTCTGGTAGTGTAACATCAAGTGTCTACGATTTATTCAATATGCAGATTTAAGTTACTAGATGTGGACTAATGCAAGCACAAGCAGAAATGAAAGTGCAATACGTTTTAATGCCCAAGTCAAAATGTGATGTTTGTTATGAAGACAAGTTTAAGAAAGGGTTGAGAGTATGACGTTTAGACTAGTATAGAAATGCAAGGAAGAAAGATTCGTTTTAGTCCTGCTTATAGTGTCATTGAGAAGAAAAGAAAGAGGAGAAAAGGTAAGAACCTAATGCTCCTAAATGAATGAAGAAGAAAAAGGAACCCAGGAGGAACCTAGGGTCCCACCGGGCGTGCCAGAATGTTTCTATCGCTAATTCGCTTTTCAGATTTAAGAGAAAGAAGAAACTAAAGAGATAAATGGACAAGGCATGGGAAGTACCTGGATAAAAATTGCGCACCGTAAATCCAGACGCTTGTGAGCACCCCTCTTTGGTTGTGGAGGAATGACACCTGCAAAGAAGAAGAACTTGGACAAGAAAATGTTAGATGGATAGGCGGTGAGTTGCCAAGCGAAAGCTTGTTCCCAGAAGTATGAGACCTTCCTTAAGGGAGGTCAACCCACTATTTTGATAAAAGATAAATGACTGATAAAAAGACAGAATGCTAAAATAGACTGAAATGATAGCAAACTGAAAGAGAAAAAGAAGTAAAGGCTTACCTGGAAGAAGTTGTCGGCCTGGTTGCAGTCGCCGGCGTCGGTGGTCTCACCGGCGTCGGTTGTCGGGTTTGCCGATGTCGGTTAGTCTGCCAACGTCGGTGGGGGTAATGACTGGCGTCAGTTGGGGCAATAGGCTTGGACGGGGTTTTAGGCAGGTTCTGGTCGAGTCTGGACAGAGTCTGGTCTGGGCTTGGTCTGTGGACGGGTCAGTAGACGTACAAAATGGTCTGGGAGAGTCTGGTTTTAGTTAAAGGTCTGTGCAGAGGTCTAGGATAATGGACAAAATGTCGAAAAGGGACAGAGAGATAAAGGAGGCCAATAAGGAAGATAGGAATCTAGGTCTGACTTGTTTGGTTAGCTGTCTGGGTTGGGGAGAAGGAGAGCTAAATCTATTTTAAAAAGAAGATGACTAGAAAGCATAAAGAAAACAAACATAGTACTTACCTGTGCCCTGTTGAAGAAGGTGTTGATCTGGTTGCTGGTGATGCCGGATGTGAAGCCTGTTGCTGATGAAGAATCCCTGTTGTTCACTTGCAGAAGCTTGCTGTGTACCTGAGGGAGAGAGTTAGATTGATTGGGAGAGAAGTCAAGTGAAAGGACTGATACAAGGGTCTGATACGAAGGTTCAAGAGTCAGGATGCCAGGGAGAAAATGCAGAGATGCCAAGAGGAGCCAAGAGAGGAATAGAGAGACGAGATAACAGTGAAGAAAACCATTATGAAGGGTGCCGACGCCGGCAATATCGTTGACGTCGGTCGACGGTTGACCGACATCGGCGGCTAAAAGGCCGGAGAAAGGCTAAAAATAGCCTTCTATCTGTTTTCTAGCCGCCAGGTCAAATGAATGTGAGGATGAAACAGTCGACGGGAGGTTAAATGGGCGAGTGAAGAGATTGGAATGGGAGTCTAAGGCATTAAATGGCCATGTGGGGAATGAAGGGGATCCAAGGAGGGTATCCTAGGGTGGCGAGGTGGCAAGGAGAGGGAAAAATGGACTTATTAATTAAAAATAGATGATTATTTTCAATTAATAAGACCTAGGTAGGTTAGGGATAGTCGAAGTGGAAAGGGACCAAGGGGAGAGAGGAAGACCAAGGGTTAGACACTTTTTAGGTGTCTACACTTAGTCATATGTAGGGGTGGGAAGAGGTAAAATTCCATGATAGGGTTGATAGGTTATTTGAGGGCCACTTGGGGGGAACACAAACATTATTAGCTTGATAAGTGTGATGTTGAGGTAGAGAATAAGCATATTAATCAAAGGATGGTTGATTATACATAACAAATAATGTTGATTATAAACTTGGGATACTTATACCAATTTATAAATACTTGTATTCACCATTGGTGTTTTCACACATGCCTCCAAAGGCTAATTACATGAAGAGAACACCAAAACTCTTCACTCAGTGAACAACGTAGTCCGACTAGGCATGCTAGAAAATGTTGTGGCATTAATTTTCACCCTTGGAGAGGGTTATTTATGCCCTCCCAACTAATCCATAAAATGGTAATAACCTCAGGCTATGGGTATCTTGTAGTGAGGTTGAGCCTCTGAAGAAGGTTGACTTCCTCTTGATAGATCACCTAAACTAATGTTTCTTGCTTGGAAAAGGGATAGAAAGAAAGTATAGTATAACTAAGAGAGATAAAAATGTGATGCACCAAATTAATTTAGACTCACATAAGCATGAAATAAATAAAAATTCAGCATAAGATAATTTTTGCTCACACAACCTCACAAACTAGCTAATTTGAATAAGTGTTTCATATACTAGTCTCACAAAGCAATGAATGAAGTAAAGAGGAATTATAAGATTCACACCAAGCATCCATCAATGGTATAACTATCTCAATTTAAGACCTAAAAATTACTTGAAATCACCTAAAAATAGGTAATAAATAATGACAATGAACATGGAAGAACACATCTTCAAAAGGCCATCATGCACAAGCTTGATAAACACAATTTAGAGGCAAGAGATAGGTGAAAATTTATCTTTATTACTTCAAGTGATCCTTCATACAAATTTTGATAGGGTTTTTCCTTTTCAAGTAAGAGTCTCAATTTTTTATTTATGGGAGAAATGGGAGATATATGAAAAAATGGAAAGAGAGAAAGGAAGCAAGCAAAATAGAAATCAATAAATGTGACCCAACCACTTACATGGAGACTCAACCACCTTTGGATCAATTAAAACTAAACTTTCCTCAATAGAATAACCTTCATTAACCTAAATATCCTTTAATCCACCTCATTGGCTTAGAAACACACTAGAAAATAAGAACTTATTGATGATGATGAGTCATGATCCATTAAGAAAGAAAAGTCTCTAAAGACTTTTGAAATTTCATTAAATGCTCTGCTTGCTTTTCTCAATCTCTAAACTTCTCCATACTTCATCTTGATATGTCTTTTAAATTATTAGATAGTCACTTAAACTCATTCATCTAGTGTCCCTTTTGACCCTCCTTTCACAATCACAACTCTACCCTTACTCCAAACCCTGAACATAGGTCCACTATAAATGAAAATCAATTCCCTTATTGGTTTTCATATAGTCATAATCTCAACAAACATCCAGAGGCTAAACCTAAGAAAAAATTCATAACCTAACTAAGTAGGCCTCTGCATAGAAATTTATATTAATTTTAAATCCTCTTCTTACTTGAAATAGTTAATGCATGAATAATTCGAGGGTTTTTCAAGTTTTAACTGATCTTTAATAGTAGCATATAAATTTATAGTGTTTACTTTGGATTTGATATGTCTGCTTATGTGGAATCTCCTTGACACACTATTTATATCATTTAAAAACTGATGATTATCACTTCAAACACATGTCTTCATCTTATACCCCCTGTAACTTGATTAAATTTGATCTAGCGATCTCCTCAAGAGTCTCTTGGCCTTGAATTTCAACATTAGACATTGATCTTAAATCTATATTCAAATTATGACACTTGGAAACCCTACATTTATCTTTGATTCTAGCTTACTATGGACCCTATTTTCAATCTTCATCTAGTTAACTTGTTTACGCCACATAGTGGCCTTGTGTACAATCTGGGCTCATTGACTTCTTGACTTGATTTGGACCATCAATATCCATATGCAAAATTGAATGCATATCATCAATCTTTGATCTATATAATCAAACATGTGATATTAATATTTTAAACATATGATCAAATTTGGGTCATTGATCTGCTACTAATTCACCATGATTAGGACACATGACATGATTACGATCAATCTCACGATCCTTTGACCTATTGACTTTATGCTTATCATTAAATCTCCATCTACATGATTGAGCGTGCATCGTTGATCTTCGATCTTGACTTATTGACCCCAATTTCCAATATGGATTGTTGATCAAAATTTATACATAAGAATTTTCACCATCCATCTTGATCTGGGAGAACTTTAACTTATTGACTTCATGTTATCACCTACATGTCATTGATCTTTGATCTGATTAAGTGAGGTTTTAATACTTGGTAACCTTGCATTAAATTTTATGATCCTCATTCTAACCTTAATCTTCTTCAAACAAGATATTTCAACCATGAAGTGATTGAAGCCAAGAAATTACTCCTTTTCAATGTGATGATCTTCTCCATTGCACCTACACGTGCTTATTCATAGTAGATGACTGTGCATATATGGGAAATAGATTGCTTGGCCTACCAAGGCTTTGATGAACCATTGAGACTTTTTTCAAGTTTCATATGTAGGCCAATTTTGGCTAACAGGAACACATATAATCAACAAGAGGAGGAGTAACATTTTCTTTGGTAAGTAAAGGTAACAACATGTTTGTTTTTATCTTTTTATTTTTCAATTGGAAGACACTTGAATTGATTAGGTAGTATTTTAAATTATTTTGATTTATACTAACAAAACTAATATTATTTTGGATTTTAAATTTATCATGCTCAGTGGTACTATGCACCCATAATCATCTTTGATATCATGATAGCTAATTTTTTAAGCAATTCCAAGCTATTTTGAGTAAAAATTAAACAAAATTTTATCAAAATATGTTAAAATTTGTATTTCTAGGTGCCAGAGGAATTACCATATATCCTAATGGATTTTCACACAAAAATGGATTATTTTCCTTACATGTTTGTGGATTCACCTCTATTTTCATCTTTTGTGGGATTGTCCTATCAAGTGGTGGATTTTCCCTGTGTAGTAGCAGATTCACATTATTTTTTATTTGCACTACCTAATTTATAGAAGCCAATACTTCTGACTCAAGTGTCCATTTGACCTCTCATTTATTCTAAAATTAAGATATCAAAAATATGCCTAAAACCATGAAAAAATAATAGTGTTTTGAGACATTTTTTATATCACCTTATATTTTGGTAGAATTACCCTATGTAGCAAATTTGCATTATTTAGAAGCAATATCACCTTTTTGTTGATTATTTCTATGATTGAAATATTTCAGTAAGATCACCCAAATAGTAGAGAAATCACCCTGTATAGCAACAAGATTAAAGTTTTACTGATTATTTCTTTATTTGCAATAAAAAAATGGAATTACCCTATAGCTCAGTAGAATTGCATATTATATTGGTAGAAATGCCCTATTACTGATAGATTCAACTATGTTTTATTTTTTGTAGGTTTCCACTTATTAGGGTGATTTTTTTAAACTACTAACCCCTTTTCATAGTTTTCACTTGTCCAGGATCAAAAATAAAACAAATAAAATATTCACATTTCATTTTAGGTTTAAAAATTAATTACATATTTTAATTTGGGCTTGAAATTTATTACTTTTGATTTTTTATTTAGTGTTTTTGTGTAGTCTATCATCAAATATAGTCTTCCATCATATTATAAGGTAAAATTCAAAATCATAAATGTCCTAAATCAATCATTTTAATCCCTAGGCTACTACTACATATGTTCTTCCCTTACACTGTAAGTTGATCTTGGGAACCAGAAATAGAATGCATCTATTTTATTTTGGATATGCAACTTGGCTTTGATCACCAAGAATAACTATTAGGGTTTGAAAAATTATATTTCAACCCCTAATGTTAGGACTAACCCCATGTTTTGGTAGGGTATATAAATTAGGAACAAATATGTCATTATTGGCCAAGTGGTTGTGTGTTTTAAGTGCATCATGAAGTGAGGGACTTTCATCCTTCAATACCTAGATAGCACTCCTGAGGAATGATTTTCTAGAAACAATCTACTAAAATCTTATCGATGGAGTGATCATGAACTTACTAGACCCTCTCATACATCCCATTAATCTTCATCTTCTATGGATCTGGGCCTTATCATACCTAAAAATATATAAAGAACACCCATAGATTATCCTATTCAACCTAGTTTAAAACCTATCAACCACAACTAGTTAGTAAAGTAAGGGAAACTAAAATCTCCCTAAGATACTCACAACATACATTTTTGGATTGAAGGATGGGAGACCATTCTAGTCACCATTTCATGAGGGTAAATATGTAGGCTACTAGTTTTATTGCATGCCCTTTTACACTAGAATAAGGATTTTGACTTAAATTTTATTATGTGCTCATTTATTAAACCTATTTGGATTAAAAACCTCATTCCTTAAATTCAAATCAAGTCAAACATCATAAATATAAGTTAAACTTCTAACTTGGACTAAAAAAAATCAAATTCAAAACATCCAACCTAGACTAAAACAAATCAAATTCAAAACATCCAACCTGGACTAAGTCACATCTAAATTCAAATCAAGTCATAGTCCATCTAATTCAAAAATTCAAATCAAATCAAAGTCAAAAATCTAACTTGGATTAAGTCAAATCAAATCAAGTTAAACATCGAAAAGATAACACCAAAATTAAAATCCTAGTCAAAGTCAAATCAAATTAGTCTATGTTAATCCCAAAGTTAAGCTTAGTTCCAAATCAATTACCATCCAAAATTGATCATATCCTCATGTTTTCATTCAATCTCTTGCACCTATCAATTGATACTGACAAAATCATGACATTTATCTTTTCTCCCATCTATATCAAATCCAACATCAAAAATTAAATCAAATCCTAATTAAACACAATCAAATCAAAATCTAGTATGAGCTTAATCAAATCAAATCCAATTGATCCAAACATTAAATACATCTAAACATCAATTTATCCTACATAAAATCCCATTTGGGCCTATGTCACCCAAAATAGATTTAGACATAGCCCATTTTAAATATTACCTATTTGAAAACAAAGATATTGTCTTTTTGTAGCTCTTAGTAATAGGTGCCTAACTTCCTACATATTATGATCTCATAAACCTAAGATCCATCTTATGCATGAAAACTCAAACATATCCATATCAAAATCAACCTATCCTTGGCACTCATGTTATCCCATCTCAAAAAAACATCCCATCTATTAGCTATAATCTTGATCACAACATCCCCCATCACACTAGAAAATGGAAATCCATTTTGGTACCCTTATCCAACACCAATTTAGCTTCATATCCACAAAAAATCTAATAACATCTTAATATCCCAACATCCAACATCTAACTAGCCCTAAATCCATAATAAACACATCAAGGATCAAGTCCATCCATATCCAAACAAGGCTTCAAATAAGGATAATATACTCCTCTCAATGAAACCTTGGAACAAATCCACTACCAATTACTCATAGTAGATATGATTATATATCCACCTATCAAGCATTTTGATGAAAGCATATTAAAAACATAAATGGTATCGTGAAGGTGAGTATTTTGAGATCACAAGATCTAAGGCCATTCTATCAATTGATGTGAAAAATTCAAGGATTACATATAATATTTGATTGATCATGGAGACATATAAATAGAACCAAATTCATCTACATCTAGGAAACAACAAGCAGGGATATGCCAAGATCCTTTCCTAGATCACAATCAAACTCATCTACTTCCAAATCAAGGTCAAGACAACCAACCTATCTTCTACAAACCCATTTTCCTAAATCACCCATCTTTGATGAGTCACCCTTTAACCAACCACCTGTACTTAACACATCCATATTTTATAAACCCTTCTTTGATGAGTCCATCTCAAAAGAATCCATAATTAACAATCAATTTATTTTTTCCCATCACATAAAATCCTCCATTTATAGGAATTCCTTTATCCCAAAGCCTTCATTACCAAAAAAATAGTGAAAAATGTACTTGTGGGAAATATAATCCAACAAGCCCTCTATGTGGCTAAATACTCAACACCCCTTATTAGCAGCATAACAAAAAATCAAAATCAATATCACCATTAGCATTAGCATTAGCATTAGCATTAAAATTAGTGTCATCACCATCATCAAATTATACATCAAAATCAGATTCAACATCAACATCAGTATCAGAATTAGAATTAGGATCTCATGACATCTGATGCATACCTTTTTTAAATCAATCTAAAGACATTATTGATCCTTATGTGATTCTTGATAAAAAATTTCCTAGCATTGAAATATGTTATCCTAGTAGCTTCTATGAGGATTGTGTTGCCTTTAATCCTTCCATCAATATCACCCATGTTTTTTACATCATCAATTATTTTACTTATTTTGACATCTAATCTCCTAAAATTATTGATTGGGACTAAAAAAATAACACGTTGTTAGACTTATTCCATAGAGACACAATATTTATATAATTCATGGGGATCTAAGACAACATCCAGTCAAATTAAGATAGTGATGGTCTCAAAATCATCTTCAATATAATAGCATATATAAAGAAACAAGTGTTCCTCAATAAAAATAAATCCAAAAATATAGTAAATCAAAATCTAAAATCAATTCCCCTTATTTAAAACCTCTTTGATGCACTATGGAACAATCAAAGTCAAAATCCTAAAAATAAAAAATCTAAGTCCTTTAGTGAAAACCTCTTTGAGGTGATATGGGACAATAAAAATCAACATCCTGACAATCAAGACTCTATTGGTGAAAACATATTCAATGCATCAATAGATGATCAATAATATTTGCATCACTTGATGAACCAATAATATTTGTATCACTTTATGAAGACACCACTGAAATCAACATCAAAATAACAAATAATCCAAAAATAATTTAGAATGCAATACCTCTCAAACCTAATGAGTATAAAAATATTTTGGTCCTCCTAAGAGAATTTTCAAAGGTCTTTGACCTCATAACATCCAAATTCATGTCACATATAAAATCAAAAATGGTGTGTGTGACTATTAGTCTCAATTTCCCCTAGTCTCCATATAATTATACCTCTTTTGATGATCGTATCCTTCATCCAAATCCTACATCCCACCATCAAATCAAATCCTTAATCTAATGCTTATCATACTTTACCTTCCCTAGCATCACTCTATTTTATAGTGGTTACAATGGTACCTTATTAATAGGTTTGAACGAATAAAAATCAATAATCAAGGAAGATCACAACATCATTGATAAGGTCCACATCAACTATAGGATCCTAGCATAGAATCTATCCAGAGTGGATATGGGATAAAAATCAATAGGGATATGTATCATGCATATCATAATCCTCTAATACATTTAGATGCCAAAACAATTAAAAAATAAAAAGAGATAAATAATTCATCCAATAGTGAAAACCTTGCTTATGGTACCTTGGGCAAGTACCATGATGAAACCAATTTTATGGTATCATGTGTAAATAGTTCATTTTTTAAAATTATCTCCATATTTTAAGGTAGCCCCATCCATATTTAAATCCAAATATTCATTAAAAAACTATTTGAATCCTATCCAAATCCTCATCCTGCAACCATCCTAGCATACTCATCTTTCTTCTTGTCTTCGCCTTGATAAGGAAGTGAAATAAGTTTTGAACCCCATTTTGGGAAACATCTTAGCATATCCTCTAAATGGAACTTCAATGACTAGACACTTAATTCATACATGGAATGGCATTTATACATCCCTAATCTACTCCTAATCATGCCCATCATCATCCAATATCATACTATATCCTTTCATTTATTCCATATATTATCATCTTCCATCCCAATGTTACAAAAAAAATTCCTTTTGCTAGTTACCCATTGTATATTCTTATTCAAAAAATCCAAAAACATCATAATATCTAAAAATACCTAAAAAATAAAAATAAATAGAAAATAAAAAAATAATATAAAGTCAAAAATATTTATTTTATCCTAAATCCAATCAAAATCCTTGATCCATTATTTTAGCTTATCATTAGGTATTCATCATTCCCAATCCAATCACCTTACATTTATCATTTCCTTGGGCACCATCCCTCTATCAATATCATTGATCCTTCACACATATATTTTGACTTGATTAGTGACAAGATGCTTTCTATTCATTTTATTTTCAAGTTTGTGTGTGTTTGCTTGCTTGCTTGCTTGTTGTTAGGTTGTGGAGCTAAAAGCTTCACTGATGCAAATAGAGAAGGAGGTTTTAGGAAGGTTGCTGAGTGTTACTATCATCAGCGTCAGTCAGGCCAATCGACGTCGGTAGGGAAGAGATAAAAGGAAACTAACATCGGTCAGAAGTCGGCCGGCGTCGACACCCTCCAGGCAGACAGGGGCCGACGTCGGTCACCTGTGTGGTTCGAGCTGCAAGTGTTTTATGGGTAGTTAGCTAACGAACCAAGTGTTTGCATGTCAAGAGCCAAATTTAGACTAGAAGCTATGGATCTAATTATTGTAATTAGGTGTCTAATTATTGTTTGCATGAGATCTATTTAAGAGACTCATTGGTTGTATTGTAAACTTGTGCTAGAGAGTAAGAGAGCAATAATATAAGCTCCTTCTATGTGTGAAGAGAGTATGGTGTGTTCCTCCTAGTGCCACAGTACCAAGTGTGGGTTTTGGATTGGAGACTCAGCAGGGTTCTTCTTGTATGTATGATCTTAGTCATCAAGTGAGCATGGCTACTTTAGGAGATCTACATGGGTAAGTAAGTTCATTGATTTGTAGGTGTATGTGTGTGCAAGGTCAAGGTTCACAGGTGTGCAAAACTAGATTGATTTACAGGTGTGCAAGATTAGATAGGATAGTAACACAACAGGGAGCAGAATCAAGTGGGATCTACTTAGAGTACAGTGTGTACTCAGAATGAGAGCAAAGAGGAAGGCAAGGAAGATCCTTCCATAAGTAAGATTAGATTGAGGTGCAGGTTGTTGTAGGTTCAAGAGAGATCTACTTGAAGTATGTTTGTGTACTTGTGGAGTGCGTGGAGCACTTGTGGTGTGCGTGGATCATAGGATAACTGGCAGTAGTGGATAGTGGCTGGTTGGAGGTGAACACCAACTCTGTGTTTGAGTTGGGTGTTGGGGCCTAAGAGAGAGAGCTTTGAGGGAAGATTTATTGTTTATGCCCTAGAGGTGTGGGAGCCCTAGAGGTGTGTAAGAAAGAAGAACTATGGCAGCCTTCTTTGTTGTATTTCCTTCTGAAAGAGTTTTAATATAAGTTGTGTATTGTCTCTCATATTCTGTGTTATTTTTGAATTCTAGTTACTTGTGTATTCTGGTTAATTTCTGCATGTTAAGTTGCTTGGTAATCAATTGTGTGCTTCTGTTATTTATCCCAACACTTGTTTAATTTTATTATTATGCCTTGACTTAGTCCATATGCATATGAAAATAATGTCATCATGGTTTCCCCATATCATGATGTCTCATGCCATGCATTTGTACTTGAGTCCATCCATCAACATATGTCAATAATGTCATCATGATTTTCCATATCATGTTGTATTTTTTATTTTATCTATTGGATCATGGGTCAATCCTTATGCACACTATGACCAAGTCATCATGGTACATACTGTCTTGTGAAATACCAAAAATCAAGTTGAAAATTATGTGGAGACATGTATTAAAATGGTATTATATCCCCTTACAAAATTTATCCATCTATTATTGATCTATTTTTAAATCAAATCATTTTATCCATATTCGACCAAGTCAAAGTCAAATAATCTATTTATCTTCATCATTCCTCATCACATTCCTCCCTTGTTGGGAGAACTACATCAACCTAAGGTCTCTATGGACTATGTAGGTAGCACTCAGTCACATGGAGTTTTTGAGGTCAACTCATCCATTCTTATTCTTATTTTCATTCTCATTCCTATTTCCTTTTCCATTCCTATCATTTTTTTTCATCTCTTAACATCCTTTTTATTATAAATAACTATCAACCAATCCAATAATCCTTGTGGCCCATCTGTGTATTCATCACTTTACCACACTAAATCATCCTATCCAATTTTATTCAATCTAGCATGTTCTAATCTAATCACGTTATCATGCAATCTTCATCATTAAATATTAGTGCATCTTTATGTGCTCATTTTTTTATGGATTATTCATTCTTTGAAAATTATTTATACCATCATCACCTCCTTCTACATCAACTTATCAAATCATTTTTATGTCGTCCATCAATATGATCATCTCATCATTAATCTATGTAGTAGGTTAAATATTTGATCTATGCATGCAAATCAATCAATCAATCATCCATCCAATCTCAGCCCATAGATTTTTAAGATATTTCATTCTCAAATCTAACCTATTTAGGTAAATTCAAGCATACAGCTCATTATCAAGATAGATCATTCCCAAATCCAAGCCTACAATTTTTCACGATATTTCATTCCCATATCTATGCTACTTCGGGTAAATCAATGTAATGAAATTACTTAGATGTTCGCATAGAATAATTATATATCACATAGAATAATCAAATATAAGAGATCACATGATAATAATTGATAGTAGAGCAAAATGTTGGATAAAATAGCAAAGCCACTTTAAGGGGAAAACCTTCATAATAATGCAACATGAGTTGAATAATTAATATGATGATCAAAGACTAACTAATACCTCATATATATAGTCTACTTAGCCATGGTAATTTCATATGTTGACCTAACTAAGAACATAGATAAATGTAACAAGAATATAAAAAAGGTATGTAAGCCACAAGTCAGCCACACATATCCCTAGACATGTTAAAGGTTAAGGGTGTACCATGCCCTTCCCCTTCAAAACATTGTTGTCTTCAATGTTGAATCAACTCTATATGTTGCTACACAAAGGATTCATTCTCCCAGGTGGCATATTCACATGGCAGATTCTCTCATTTGATTAGGTACTCCTTAATCACTATAGATTGTAGTTGTTTAATATGCATTTGAGGGATTACCTTAGGACCAAGAATAACTCTCCATTCCTTATCCAATTTTGGTAACTCAGTTTGAGTACCAACTCTATGTCTAATGACTTTCTCTAAGTATGGTACATGAAATACTAGATGCATATGAGTGGATAAAGAAAACTCTAACTTATAGGCCACACTACCAATTTTTTGAAAGATCTGATAAAACCCATAATAATTAAGGGATAAATCTTTATCCTTTTTTTGTTTCTTTAAGTACATCCACTTCTATGGATGAAAGTGAACAAAAACCCAATCACCAATGTCAAAATGCCTCTCACTCCTATGTTTATTTACCTATTGCTTCATGCAATTCTGGGCCATAGACAAATTTTCACACAAACATGATAAGGACCTCCTATTGATGGTGAATATGTTCCTCAACTACATGAACCTTAGGATACACCTTTAATTTTTAAGTGATGGATGAAGGGTGGTATCCATACAAGGCCACAAAGGGAGACATTTTGGAATAACTATGAATAAAAGTATTATACCACCATTCAGCAAGTGGCAACCAATAAACCCATTTATCATGTTTATCATAACCAAAACGATAGAGATATCCTTCCAAAAATTTGTTGAATACCTTAATTTATCCATCTGATTGAGGATGATAGTATGAATTATGAGCTAGCTTGATTCCCAAACATGCAAATAATTCAATCCAAAAATTACTAGTAAAAATGGGATATTTATCACTAATAATGATCTTAGGAGTACCATGCAATTTATGAAATATATTGAAAAAAGATTAAGCTATTGTACTAACAAAAAAGGGTTATGATAAATAATAAAAATGAGCATACTTATTGAGATGATCCACAACAACCATGATAATATTTTGACCATCAGATCTTGGTAACCCTATAATGAAATCCATAAACACCTCTTCCCAACATTGTTTAGGGATGGATAAAGGCTGCAAAAGACTTAGGGTTTTAATGGTTTCACCTTTATTTTATTGAAAGAGCATACATTTAGCCACATATTTCTAGATATCCTTTCTAATTCCTTCACAAAAAAGTCTTGTTTGATTCTATGATAGGTTTTCAAAAATCTTGAATGACTCCCAAGTGGAGTTGCATGAAGTTCCTGAAGGATTTTTTGTTTAAGAAGAGAATTATTACATAGGTATAATTTGTATTTATACCATAATACATTACCCTTACATGTGAATTTTTCAAATCCACCTTAACCCTACTGAATATTCTTAATCAAATCATGGATATCACTATCATTATGCCATTCTGATCTTGCTTCCTCTAGCCAATCTACCTACCAAATTATCATGGCACATAACAATACCTCAACTAATTCATCCCTCCTAGATAGTGTGTCTACCACCACATTTTCCCCTTTCTTTTAGACTATTTAAAAATCATATTTTAACATCTTAGTTACCCATTTGTATTGTTCTTCTAATGATAACCATTATTCCAAAAAATATTAAAGACTATCATGATCAGTCTTTAGCTAAAAGTGATGACCCATAAAATAAGGTCTCCATTATTTGATTGTATGTAGAATGGCCATCATTTCCTTCTCATAGATGGGATTGAGATAATTTTTAACCTTTAGTTGGAAACTTTCAAATGCAATTAGTCTACCTTATTTCATAAGCACAACACCCATACCATATCTAGATGCATCACATTCAACCATAAAAGTCTTAGAAAAATCACAAGTGGCCAACATTGGAGTGATGTACATAGCTAGTTTCAATTATTCAAATGCCCTAGTAGTTATGTTAGTCCACTAGAAGGAGTCTTTCTTCAAAAAAGAGGTCAGTGGGGTTGAAATGATACCATAATTTTTGACAAACTTGTGATAGTAACTAGTTATCCCTAGAAATCCCCTTAGTTGCTTGAGTGTCTTAAAAATTGGTCAGTCCACCATTACTTGGATTTTTTTAGGATCCACTTACACTACTTCATGTGAAACCATATGACCAAAATACTCAACCTCATGAGCTACAAAATTATTGTGAATCATAATCCACATTTTGATCTTTCTAGATTAGTTAGCATTTGGATGCAAACTTTCCATGTGGTGCCCTCACACTCATTTTTAAAAAGGAATGATTAGATTCCATAATAATAACACCAAATCACCATGTGGCATCATGATTCTCCTTAAGAATAAGGATTTATTTCTCATAACTTCAAATTGCACCATTAGCTGATGAAGTTAGAAAGGGGCCCACTCTATAGTTATAATGAGAAGGAAGCAAAACTTCCATGCAGGATAATAGTTCTTGTCTAAAGTGAATTTTCCTATCATAACTTTGAGCAGTGCCATTATATAAAAGGAGTGGGCCCCCATTGATATCAAACATTCTATAGATAGTTTTGAAGGTAGACACATGTCACTATCATGCTTTTCCTAAAGCATAGTGGGCATCATGAGGCATTACATTTGGCTCGTGATTTGGAGCTCCCTAGTCAGTTGTAATAACCTCATCATGAGCATGAGTGCCTGGTCCTAGGTATCATTTCCTCATGAGGCTAATGTGCGTATATAAGTTGAGTTCTTTTCTTTTGTAAGTGGGATTTTAGATAATTATTTGGTACTAGAGTAGCCATTTTAATAGTTAATTCTAGAATAAAATAATAGTAATTTTAGCACTTTTCAATCTATGACCATAGTAGGTATCCCTCATGGGTAGGATTGAATATTATATACTGTGCTCATTGAGGCCTTTTGTATTTTATTCTCCACTTAACAATGAATAAGATGTGGTGTTTTTTGTTGAACTAAGTGAAAGTTATTTCTATTTGTTATTTCCTTCCTCTACTTCTATAGTATTAATTCTCATTTATGTCATGGATTTTAATTCATAAATGTGTTCCTTTAATAGTTTTTGATGTTCGAAGATCCTAACTATTTTATGTAATTGTAGGTCAATACTTTAAATATCTCAGTACATCACTTTAGTTAGTTTCTATTTCAAATTTTTAATTATATTTTTCCTTACCCTTTCTCCTTAAATCAATTCAAAGAGTCAGCTTCTAAATCCCCAAATTCATTTTATAGATCGCATTTGAGTCCCAAATCTGTAAAGCTTCCTATAGAAGGCTATTTGTTGAGGGCAAAAGTTTTAGGCATCAATAGTTTTTTTCTTTTTTGACACACCCGATGTGACTCAAACCCATAATATCCCACTTAGAAGTCATAGTTTATGATCCATAGGCTCATTACAAGGTCATAAATAGTAAATAATCCAAAACTCATAACACCACCTCTAGTAGCCCCAACTCACCAAAGGACCATGGGATCTAGCACTACACAACAACAATAATAGATGGCTATCTAAGGAGTGCCAAGGAAATTTGTATCATAGAATAGTGGTAGATCACTCATCCCTCTAGTAGTCCTAGCTACATGGGATCCCATTCTTGTTAATACATTGAAGGCACTCCTTAAATTCTCAGGGGAATATTTCAAACTTACAATAGAACATCTACAAGATGTTTGCACTATACACTATGTCACATAATAGAATGTGGCCCTAAGACTACTAGCTACCTCTTTCAAAAGATGAGATTTTGATTGGTGTCAATCCCTTTCACCCAATTCTATCACCACCTGAGATACCTTGGGAAACAAATTATTTGAAATATTTAATGAGAAAGTAGATTGGTCATCTCTCTTGCAATAGCTAATTACCATCAAAAGAGCACCGTAAGAATCTATTATTGATTTTAATACCCAATTTGATAATACCTATAAAATAAGCCCAATAGTAGCTTGACCACCTGTAGGTATGGCCATTGTCTTCTACCTCAAGGCTTTCAACTTGAACATAGCTATCATGATTCAATCTCTTGGAGGCTAGTCACTATCAGATGCATATGATATAGTCATCAAAGTGGAGAATAATTTAATATATGTCTGGAAGCTTCCCCCTCAACCACCAATGCTAATATTTATAGAAATATTGATGCCCCTACAAGAGGAAGTTTTGAGCACCTCACAAATGCCTTCTTATATGTATGTATATTCACTTGCACAAGTGAGTATGTCCTCCTCATCCTCGCTAGTTATAGAGATGAAAGACATGAAGAGTATCTTGTGAAATTTCTCTAATGAGATCATAAATCTCAAAAGGTATCATGTCATTCCCCCAAAGCCCCTATACCAGAATTACTAGAATGGAAGGGTGCCATATCAACATAATAAATATCAAGAAAGGCAAAGGCTGAATCATTAGGTACTAAATTAATAAATGAGACCCATAAATCAAATCATCTTGATCTATGATCCCTTACAAACTTTCTCTCTAAATTTAAATAGAGAATTGGTCATTGACCAAAATAACTTGGTAGATAACTATAATTCATGGTACTTCCCATGTAATGATGTGCATACACCTTAAAAATACCTGAGAGGCAACCTTCATCACAAAAACATTTGAGTATTAAAAATAAGGAAACACACCTAATTCAGCTTCTTATGGATATCAATCCTCAAACATTGAAAATGTTGTCTTAATGGCATAGATTCAAGGAATGTCCTTAGAACAAGAATAGGAGATAGCCCCAGAACATGCACTTTTTTCTTGGGTAGAAGGCAAAGATGTGGCTTATGCAAGTGAGATCCCAACACTAAATTCCCCACATGTATAATCATATTACTTTACCCAATCTAAGAAGAGATTGGTTGAGACCCAAGAATCTTATACAATTCCCAAAGTGACTTTTGATAAAATCCTAGGACCCTATCCACCACCTCTAAAATATAAAAAAAGGAGTGAAATAACACAAAATAGGATAAAGGAATCTGAGGTCTAATCACAAGGGTCATATAATGTAGTAAAATAGATAAATAAAGCTCTAATTAATGTTTCTCTCTAGGATGTCTTATCTATTCTCATGTAAAAATCCTTACTAAAAGAAGCATTGGAAGACCAAGAGAATCTTGCACAAGCTATCCCAACTATGGAGCTAGCACGAGATAAAGGAAAGGAAGCCAATAATAGTGCATAACCTCATGCACCATCCATGTTAGTCAAATATTAGGTGGGGGTAAGTAAGAAGAAACCCACCCCATTCTATTTAACTCTCATTATGGGGAGGAAATTGTTGCATAATTCCATGATCGACTCTGGCACTAATACGACAATGATGTCCAAGTAGATTAGAGATGCATTGCAAATGTACTATAAACCTTTAAATAAAGGGGTGATGTAATTAGATGGGAAGAAATTTTATACCGTAGGTGTTATCAAGGCTCTCCTCTTAACATTGTAGTCTTGTCCCATTATCATAGTCACCCAAGAAGTTTTAGTAATAGACATCCCAGTAGTCTTCAAGCTATATCTATCATAATATTTCACCACCAAAATAAGTGGATACTTATCTTTGGATTGGTCCTATTTTATCCTAAGAACCAAAAATAGGTCAAAATTAAAGGTGTTGTCTGAGCCTCTATATCCTAAACACATAGGTGATGAGGTATGGTAAATTTTGAAGCAATGCACACTTCTTTCTCTAAGAAAGAGATATATCATGTAGAAATGCTCAAAGAATGAGTGGTAGAAAGTAGGAGCCTAGAGGAATAATCCATCTTTAGTAAATTCATTGAGAATGATCCTTTCAAAAAAATTGATTCCATCGGCCTTGGGACATATGTAATCCATGATGAGGATTAGGCCATCCCCGAGGTGATGAAGAGAGAGGAAGGTTAGAGTAAAGGACCTAAAGGTGAGTCTAGTTTTTGGAATTTGCATTTTAATGGTGTGAAATTCAAAACTAGCTCAAGAGAAAGCATATGATTGGTATCTCCATCCAAAAAAGAGACCCTATAAGCCTTTTGATTCTAATTCACCTACATGAACAATAAATCCAAATATAAAGTACTATTCCATGGCCTTAGCCTTGCTAAGTGCATGGGTGTAAAGTAATTAAAAGTGTTTAGTGATTTTGAATTAATGGTAAGTGTAGAGTAATTTTTTACTCTACATTGCATTCAAATTTTTAGTCGCGCACTGCAGTGTTTTGATTCCCGCATACCTTGGTCATGGCAGCAGAGTTTTGGCATAGGGCATGGGTTTGTCTCTTTCATTTCATTTATTTATGTGTTGAAGTGTAGCAAAGGCTGCCAAGTGGCATTACCTAAGCATAGATTCTCTTTGCCCCTTTTTGTTCCCTCATTTCATTTTTGCATAAGTGTTGAATTTGAGTGGAAACTTCCAATTGTCACTTTTTGAAACACGGAGCCAGCCAACTGGCATCGTTTGAGACACTTTTCATAACCTTCAATAGGGTTGTGGAGTGTGCCACATATCCAATAGCAGCTAAGTAGAATGCACCACATGTTGGCATCTATGTCTCATATCAGCTCCCACATTTCATTATTTTTTAGCAAAGGTCTTCAACAAGCTAAGTAGCAGGGAGCAGCAAAAAGTGCCAAGTGGTAGTCGCAAAAGGCCCTGGACCACCTTTTTAGAGGAAATTAGAAGTCACCACATGTTGGCATCTGAGAGACAGTCAATTTAATGCCTAGGTTCAATGCTTTGGTTCAACATTTTGGTTCAATACCTTAGTTTAAGTGTAAATGGTGTGCAATGTTGAACCGTTGAACCATTAAACCATTTTGGTTCATACAAGCAGTTCAAGGGAGTGTCCCAAAAAAACCAAAGGGGTCAAGTACCTATTTGAAGGGCATTGTTTCAATTTTTCTTAAGTGTCAAAAAGTAGCAGAGACCACCAGGCATCACTTTCTGAGCCCTTTCTACTATATTCCCAAGTGAAGCGAAAGCTACCACATATCCTTAGCTAAAGCAGTGGAAGATGCCACATATCTTCCCAAGAATGGTATAAGCTGCCACGCATCAACTTCTGAGAGATCATCTTCAAGCTTCATTGAATAAAGATTTTGGTGGGTCTTGGGTGTTATTTCAAAGGTCTATGGAAGATGCCAAGTGTCACCATCTGCAGGAGCCTAATATGTGCCCCAAATAATTCTATAGCATAGCTAAAGAGAAGCGGGGAGAGTCGTGTGTCTTCGATAAATCAGGCAAAAAACACCAAGCCTCATTCTCCAGTGCCTTCTAAGTGACAAGGAGATCTTCAAGGAATAGACTAAGTGTTCTTTCTTATTTCAACAAAATAGAGGGTCCTACACATGCACTTTCAGCTCAGTTAGAGTTCGGTATTGGGCCATAAATTTGGGAACGCATGATCAATTTAGAGGGAAATTTGGCTGGAGTTAATTCTAGTAGATGGAACAGTTCATCGAGTAGATTTTTTAGGGTTGGCAAACATTAAAAGTGCCATTTATTTGTCCCCTGTGAGTTAAGGGCAGAGTTGAATCGTGTAGGAAAGGGGATGATGGAAGGAGATACTTGAGGCTATAAAAGAAGAAGATCAGTATCAGAAGAAAGGGGGACATTCTATAGTTTTAGACTTGCTAGAGTTTTGACTAAGTAGTATCATTTGCTTTTGTCTCATTTTCTTGAGTTGTAAAGTTGATGTAACTGTGCATGTTTCTATGCCTTTTATGCAGCTGAATGAATTAAGAAGATTAAACTCTATGCCTTTGTTGATATTATCTGTGTCATTTGCTAAAGTAGTCTATATTATTGATTTTCTAGAGTTGTGATTAGGAATGTCATTTGATTTTGTCTCATTTTCATGAGTCAGAAGTTTTACATAACTGTACATGATTTTTGTGCCTCTTATGTGATTGGAAGATTCTTATAAGAAGATTGAACACGATGCCTTTATTGACATTTCCTGTATCTCAGCAAGATAAGCCTCTGTTATGAGCCTCTGTTTCTAATTTTTCAATCTTTTACATTGATCATGCATTTGTCTGCTCTTAAATGTAATTGAATCCTATATATAGTCTCATTGTGCTCAAGTTAGGATTAGGATTACACTCAGGTGCATCGCCATAGTTAGGTTTCATTTCCTGCATTTGCATTTCTATCTAATTTCTTACCCCTTTCCCCCCAAACACTTGATATAAAAGAAGAGACCAGCTTCTCTAAAATTTGGAGGTTGTTTCAAGCCGCAATATCCCACAGCTTGAAACTTCCCATTGTTGTTGATTAGAATCAAGCACAATTTTAAATATCAATAGTTTTTTGTGACCACAGTGGGACCAGTCTTGAAGTTTCTTTCAAGACTGCATGAACTAGAGAGCTACAAGGAGTCAGAGTTGTGGACAAGTCACCAGATCACAATCTGCTACAAATCCAGGTATTCTTTTGCCACCTCTGGTAACAAGTCCAAGGAGAAGAGCTAACTAGTTTGCACCAATACTAAATATGGGAGCCCCTGTACCCCCAAGAAATTACACAAACTAGAACACTGGAAGCCCCTTAATCCTCCCAACACCACTAGCCATTTGGGATCCTATCCTAGTAAATGCTCTAAAAGCTCTACCCAAATTTAGTGGGCAAGACTCAAAAATGCCTGCAGAACATCTTCAAGATGTATCAGATGTCTGTGCCATACATGTCACATAGCAAAATGTGGCCATAAGGTTATTAGTAGCTTCATTCAAAGGGAAGGCTTTAGAATGGTATTGGTCTTTGACCCCAAATACCATCTCTACATGGGACCAGCTTGGAGATCTATTCTTTGAAAGATTTGCAGAGAAGGGTGATAAGTCTTTTTTGTTACAATAGTTGATCACCAATCAGAAGGGACCACAGGAGGACATGACTGACTTTAACACCAGATTCTAGAAAACTTGGGATAGAATCCCTACTATAGCTAAACCACCACTAGGTATGGCCATAGTATTCTATCTCAAGGCTTTAAATTTAGATATATCTGTTATGATTCAATCACTGGGAGGACACACTTTGCCAGCAGCTTATGACTATGCAGTTAGAGCTGAGAATTATTTAATAGATGCTGGAAAGTTACCTCCAAGGCTTCCCATGCCTATGTTCCCAAAAATTTCCTTGCCCTTACCTCAAGAAGTTCCTAAATCTATAAGCCCACCTATGTCTATGTACACTTACCCTTAATCATTCGTGAAAGAACATGTCCCTACTCAGTCATCTGAAATGGATGATATCAAGAATATCCTGAGGACATTTTCTAATGAGCTAATTAATATAAAGAGGTAGCAGAATACTTTTCTTAATCCCCCTTATCAGGGCTATCAAGGAAATAGGTTTTTGTCCCAACCAAACCAATATCAAGGTCTTCTAAAACAAACTAACGATCAGCTAGCAAATCAAATAGTTGCAGTTCCCACACCGTCACAGACCATTCCTTCCAACTCAAATAGGGAGATGGTTCTAGGTTAGAATAACTATGTGGATGATACTAATGCTTGGTGTTTCCCTTACAATGATGCTCAATTACCCAGAGATTGTCCTAGGGGTAATCTACAACAAAGGGTGGCTGAGCAGAGAAGAATGGATGGCTAGTTTGCCAATACCAGTAACAATCAAGCCTACCAGTCTCCCAATATGCAAAATTCAATTTTAGTGGCTTAGATGCAAGGAATGTCCTTGCAACAAGAAGAAGAAATAACCCCAGAACATGCTTTGTTCTCATGGGTTGAGGATGAAGAAGTCATTTTCTTAAACAAAGCATCTACCTCCCAAAGGCCCGTGGTGCAATCTGATTATTACACCAGATCAAAGAGGAGGATGGTGGAGCAGTTTGAGATTGTAAGTGGTCAAGTCAAGAATAATCCTCCATCTCAAGGGAAAAGGAATGCTGCTATTAGACAAGAAGCACCTCAGCTGGTACAAGATTAAGGGATTCTTACCCAGATTTAGGAAAAAATGAGGTATCCTTATTACCAAAAAACTCAGTCTTTGGGACCGATCAATGTAGTGGATCAATTAAAGAAGACTCCAACACAAGTGTTAATATGGGATATTTTGGCTATTCTTGAATAGAAGACACTGCTACAAGAAGCTCTACAAGAGCAAGTAGTGCCCAAAGGCACTGTTACCAAAGAAGGACATGCTAGAAAAGAAAGGCTCAAAGATATAGTTTCTCATCAGACAACAGCCTTTGTGAATGATGTAGCACAAGTAAGTAAATCCAAGCCAGAGCCTTTCTATTTAACTCTGATAGTTGGAAAGAAACTCTTGCATAATGCATTGATAGATTTAAGAGCTAGTACAACTATGATGCCTAAGCAAATAGCTGATTCTTTGAAAATAAAATATGAACCCCTTGTAAAAGGAGTTATGTAGCTAGATGGCAAAATAGTGCAAACCATAGGGAGAATTAAACAACTCCTCTTGCAGTTATACACATGTCCCAACATAATTGTCAACCAAGATATAGTTGTCATAGATATACCTCTTGTTTTTGGTTTATGTTTATCCAGAGACTTTATAGCAAAAATAGGAGGGTATATGTCTCTTGACTGGTCTCACCTCATCCTGAGAACCAGATATGGTTCGAAGATGAAAATTCTATCTGAGCCACTGACCAAAGACCATATCACCAATGAACCAACAATAAGATTAGAAGCAGATCATGCCATGTTAAATAAAGAAGAAAGGATTTTTGTTGAAGAGCTAGGCAACTAAGCTGAGCATGATCAAGAAGAAGAAAATAGCCAGTTGGTGGCTATGATGCATAGCGACCCATATGGGAACTATGACTCTATCGGTCTGGGCACGTATGTCATTTTTTATGAGGACCAAACAATCCCAAATGTTATAAGGGAAGAGGCACCCACTACTCAAGATTTAGAGATCTGGACCTTGAATTTTGATGGGGCTAGAAGTAAACATGGTGCTGGAGTAGGGCTATCTGATTCCAATTTGCTTGCACTAATAATGATGTTGAGTATGAATCTTTAGTACATGGGCTCTTGTTAGCCAAGAAAAAGGGAATAAAGAACCTAAAAGTAAAAGGAGATTCAGAATTAGTAGTAAATTAAATATGAGAAAAGGCAACAGCCAAGAATGTGAGAATGAGATCCTACAGGCATAGGATTTGGGATTTGATAGAAGATTTTGAAGCTTTCAATATTGAGATAATCCCTAGAAGTCAAAACTCTGAGGTTGATGGGATGGCCCAGATTGGCTCACAATTTAACCTAGCAACTAGCCTATTGGTTAACAATGAGTCAGTAAAAGTTATAGTGAGGCTGACCATTCCAGACAATGATGAGAATTGGCAAGTATTTGAAAATGATGCTCAGATAGTCTCTTTCTTACAACAATCAAATGAGTTTGCTGACCAGTTGCACACAAAAATTGAAGAGGCATATGGTGATCAGATTATATAATTAAGGACTAATAAGCTCCCTAATGGATTGATCACCTTAGAAAACTTGTTTGACCCAGAGGATGTAAGCCTGGAAAAGAAAAGGTTCCAGGTAGATAAAGTAGATTATTCTAAAATAGAGGTGAGTGATGAGAAAAGACTAAAATTTAGGAATTTTGAAACTCAAGAAGAGAAAGAAAGACTAATCAAATTATGCTAGAGATATGATAGAGTCATAGCTTGGAGCTATGAAGACCTTCATGGATATAATAGAGACATTATCCAACACACAATAGAACTCACCGAAGGGTCTAAACCTATCAGGCAGAAATAGAAGCTAGTAAATCCAAGGATTGAACCTCTAATGGTAGATGAGTTGTATAAACTTTTAGATTCCAAAATAATATTTCCAATCAAGCACTCAACCTGGGTATCAAATCTAGTTCTAGTTAGGAAAAAGAATGGAGATGTAAGACTATGTGTAGATTTTAGAGATCTAAATAGAGCATCTCTGAAAGACCACTATCCCTTTCCCTCCATGGAATAAATTCTACAAATTGTGGCTAGATCAGAGACATTTTTTACTAGATGGTTTCTCTGGATATAATCAGATTTGGCTAGCTGAGGAAGACCGGTACAAAACTACTTTCACTACCAAATGGGAAACATTTGCCTATGCAAAGATGTCATTCAGCTTATCAAATGCAGGAGCCACCTTCCAAATAGCTATGGATATATCCTTTGGTGAGCTTATAAATAGGATCATCATGGTCTATCTAGATGACCTCACTATTTTTTCAAAAAATGCCGATGATCATTTTGATCATTTAGAATCTGTCTTCAAGAAATGTCAGGATTTTGGGATATCATTGAATCCCAAGAAATCCATCTTTGTTGTACCTCAGGGTAAACTTTTGCGACATGTAGTATCTAAAGAAGGAGTTTCTATAGATCTCAAGAGAATCATAGTTATAATGAACCTACCACTTCCATTAAATAAAAAGGTAGTTCAGTCCTTTTTAGGGAAGATCAATTTCGTCAGTAAATTCATATCTGATTTTGCAGGCTTGGTAAGACCAATGACACTCTTGGTAAAGAAAGACCTGGTCTTCAAATGGACTATAGAAGGAAGGCAAGCCTTTGAGGAGGTCAAGAAGGTTATCTCAGTAGCCCCAGTGCTTAGAAATCCAAATTTTTTCAAGCCCTTTGTAATGTATGTCTATGGAGGAGAGTCAAGTATTGTTGTTGTCTTGACTCAAAAGAATGACAGGCAGGAGGGGGAACACCCAATAGCCTTTTTCTCAAGAAATCTCATGGATTATGAGACCAGGTACATTTTTTTGGAAAGAAAAGCCTATGTCATGGTATACTTGTAGCTCACCCAAGTGTCAGGGAATACATCATGGAGGGAGAAATTACTGAGAAAAGAGCCAATTAGATCACTAAGATCCTTGAATATGATGTAGAGGTCAGACCCACCAAGCTGGTCAGAGGCAGGGGTCTGTGCCAATATATAACCCAAGAGCTTGAAAAGATGTTACCTGAGGAAGTAGATTCAGAAGGAGAGATGGAGATGGTGCTAAAATTAAAAGAGGTTGATCATGAATCCTAGGTCACAAGCAGGATTCATTTTATGAAAAATGGGATTTATCTGAGAGGACTCCCTCAAAATAGGAGGAGATACTATAAGATACAGGGAGTTCATTTTGTTTTAATTGAATAGGTCCTTTTCAAAAGAAATTTTGATGGAAAATTGTTAATATGTGTAGAACAGGCTGAAGCTGAGAGAATACTACATGAAATGCATCATGGAATATCAGGGGGGCATTTTTTTGCAAAGACCACAGCCATAAAGATAAGTGAGGTAGGATATTTTTGGCCTACCTTGTTTGAAGATTATTATTAGCTAGTTAAAAAATGTCAATCCTGCCAATATTATATGGGGATGAGAAGGAATACAACCATGCCCCTTAGTCTTATAATTATGGATGAACCTTTTGCTCAATGGGGTCTTGACTTCATTGGAATGATAAACCCAGTGTCCAGTATGGGTCACAAATGGATATTAACTACCATAGATTATTTCACCAGATGGACCGAGGCAGTCTCACTTAAGGAAGCAACAAAGAATGTGATCCTAGATTTTCTAGGGAGTATCACTACTTGCTTTGGGGCTCCTCACACCATCATTCTAGATAATGCTAAAGCATTCTTGGGGTCTAAAGTATCTGACTTTGCCTTGAAACATGGAATATATCTGAAAACTTCATCTAGCTATTACCCTCAGGGTAATGGTCTGGCAAAATCAACCAACAAGAACCTGACAAGACTCATCAAAAGAGTAGGGGTTGATCATCACAAAGAGTGGCATAAAGTGCTTAATCTAGCATTATGGGCTGATAGAATCATGCCTAAGTAGGTGATCAAAATGTCTCCATATGAATTAGTATATGGAAAGTCTACTGTGATTCCCCTAAGCTTGGAAATCCCCACTCTCTAGCTGATCAAACAAATTGAAATTGAAGAAAATGGCCCCATGCAGGTCAGACTCACAAAACTTTTGGAAGTTTAGGAAAAGAGGGATATAGCCCATGATTCATTGATTAAGCATCAGGAAATGGTTAAGAACTATTTTGATAAAAGGACTTTGAATCCTAATTTTGAAGTAGGCTCAATTGTTTTGAAATGGGATGTAAGGGCCACCAAGCTGGGTCAGCATACCAAATTTGAAGCACTATGGATTGGCCCGTATAAAATTTGTGCTTGCAAGCAAAGGAATTCATTCAAGCTAGAGTCGAGGGAAGGAGAACTTGAAGAGATTCCTATAAATGGAATCTATTTGAAGCATTTCAATTAATTTGGGTCTCTAATGTATTATAGTTAAATAATTTTCCTTTCTCGCATTATTTTTCATTGTTTTCCCACTTTTCTTTTAAATAAGTGTCTTAAACACATGTCGACGGCTCTTTTGAAGCTGTAAATTTCACAATTTTGATCTAGCATAAGGTAGAGTTTTCTTTTTGAGTAGGCTTAAATGTCCTGGGGGTCACTAGTAACTATAAAGTGATTTTTTACTCTACATTGCATTCAAATTTTTAGTCGCACACTACAGTGTTTTGATTCCCGCATACCTTGGTCGTGGCAACAGAGTTTTGGCACAGGGCATGGGTTTTTCTCTTTTAATTCTTTTGTTTATATGTCAAAGTGTAGTGGAGGCTGCCAAGTGGCATTACTCGAGCATGGGTTCTCTTTCTCCCTTTCTATTCCCTCATTTCATTTTTGCCTAAGTGTTGAATTTGAGCAGAAACCACCAAGTGTCACTTTCTAAAACATGGAGCTAGCCAACTGGCATCGTCCGAGACACTTTTCATAACCTTCAGGAGGGCCATGGAGTGTGCAACGTATCTAATAGCAGCTAAGCAGATGCACCATGTGTCAGTATCTGCATCTCATATCAGCACTCATGTTTCATTCTTTTTCAGCAAAGGTCTTCAATAAGCTAAGTAGCAGGGAGTAGCAAAAAGCGCCAGGTGGTAGTCGTAGAAGGCCCTGGACTACCTTTTCAGAGGAAATCAGAAGTCACCATGTGTCAGCATCTAAGAGATAGTCAATTCAATGCCTAGGTTCAATGCTTTGGTTTAACATTTTGGTTTAATACCTCAATTTAAGTGTAAATGGCGTGTAGTGTTGAATTGTTAAACCATTGAACCATTTTGGTTCATGGGTAGTTTAAGGGAGTGTCCCAAAAAAGCCAAAGGGGTCAAGTACCTATTTAAAGGGTTTTGTTTCAATTTTGTTTAAGTGTCAAAAAGTAATAAAAAATGCCAGGCATCACTTTCTAAGCCCTTTCTACTCTATTCCCAAGTGAAGTAGAAGCTACCACATATCCTTAGCTAAAGCAGTGGAAGACACCATCTATCTTCCCAAGAACGGCAGAAGCTACCATGCATTAACTTCTGAGAGATCATCTTCAAGCTTCATTGAATAAAGATTGTGGTGGATCCTGAGTGTTATTTCAAAGGTCTACAGAAGCTGCCAAGTGTCACCATCTGTAGGAACCTAATATGTGCCTCGAATAATTCTATAGCATAGCTAAAGAGAAGCGAGGAGAGCCGTGTGTCTTCAATAAATCAAGTGGAAAGTGCCAAGCATCATTCTCCAGTGCCTTCTAAGTGACAAGGAGATCTTCAAGGAATAGACTAAGTGTTCTTTCCCATTTCAATAGAACAGAGGGTCCTGCACAGGCACTTTTAGCTCAGTTAGAGTTTGGTATTGGGCTATAAATTTGGGAACATGTGATCAATCTGGAGGGAAATTTAGCTAGATTTAATTCTAGTATATGGAACAGTTCATTGGGTAGATTTTTGGGGGCTGATAAACATTGAAAGCACTGTCTGTTTGTCCCCTGTGAGTTAAGGGCAGAGTAGAATCACGTGGGAAAGGGGATGATGGAAGGAGATACTTGAGGCTATAAAAGAAGAAGATCAGTATCAGAAGAAAGGGGGACATTCTATAGTTTTAGACTTGCTAGAGTTTTGACTAAGTAGTATCATTTGCTTTTGTCTCATTTTTTTGAGTTGTAAAGTTGATGTAACTGTGCATGTTTCTATGCCTTTTATGCGGCTGAATGAATTAAGAATATTGAACTCTATGCCTTTGTTGATATTATCTGTGTCATTTTCTAAAGTATTCTATACTATATATTTTCTAGAGTTTGTGATTAGGAATGTCATTTGCTTTTATCTCATTTTCTTGAGTTGGAAGTTCTACATAACTGTACGTGATTTTTGCACCTCTTAAGTGATTGGAAGATTCTTATAAGAAGATTGAACACTATGCCTTTGTTGACATTTCCTATATCTCAACAAAATAATCCTTTGTTATGAGCCTCTATTTCTATTATTTCAATCTTTTACATTGATCATGCACTTGTCTGCTCTTAAATGTAATTGAATCCTATATATAGTCTCATTGTGCTCAAGTTAGGATTAGGATTACACTCAGGTGCATCTCCATAGTTAGGTTTCATTTCCTGCATTTGTGTTTCTATCTAATTTCTTACCCCTTTTCCCCCCAAACACTTGATACAAAAGAAGAGACCAGCTTCCATAAAATTTGGAGGTTGTTTCAAGCCACAATATCCCACAGCTTGAAACTTCCCATTGTTGTTGATTAGAATCAAGCGCAATTTTAAACATCAACAATAAGATAGGTGAGAGGGGTTGTCATTGTTAAGAATGTCCATGAAGCCCTACCACCATTGGATATGGGATTTGATTGAAGAATTTGAATATTTTATCATTTAGATCATCCCTAAGACCATGAATGTAGAGGTAGACAAGATGGTGATAATCGGTTCCTAGTTTGATTTGGTGATATATTTGTTCACCAATGAATAAGTGGTGTGAGTGATCATTAGACCCACTATTTATGATAATGACCAAAATTGGTAAGTGTTCAAGAGTGATGCTTAGATTTCCATGTTTATCTAATAATCATGTGAATTTGTTAAATAGTTAAAGCCAAAGATTGAGGAGGCTTATGGAGATCAAATCATGAAATTAAAGTAAAATAAGTTTCTTAAGGGGCTAATTAGCCTAGAGAATTTATTTGATTCTAATGACCCCAGGAATGACAAATAGAAGTTTATTGTATAAAAAAGTGACTACTCTAAGCTTGATGTCAGATAAAGAAGGAAATTGAAGGTTGGGAAAGAGGTTTCCTAAGAATACAAGGACGGATTGGTATTTATTAGTAACAAATATGAAGGAGTGATGGCCTAGACCTATGACAACCTAAAAGGGTATGACCATGAGGAAATATAGCATACCATTAATCTATTTGAGGAATATAAGACCATTTGGAAAAATCAAAGGCTAGTTAACCCAAAAATTGAGTCCCTTATGGCTCAAGAACTAAGGAAATTGATAGACTCAATAATTATATATCCAATCAAGCATTCAACTTGGGTCTCTAACCTATTTCTAGTGAGGAATAATAATGGATAAATCTAGCTATGTGTGGAATTCTAGGACTTGAACAAAGTGTCTCTAAATGACCATTACCCCCTTCCTTCCATGGAATAGATCCTCCAAATAGTAGCAAGTTCTAAAATGTTTTCTCTATTGGATGGGTTCTTGGGGTACAACCAAGTATGGGTTAACTAATAGTACCACAACAAGACCACTTTTAATACAAAGAGGGGGACCTTCACATATGCAAAGATACCTTTTGGCCTATCTAACATGGGGGTCACATTCAAAAGATCCATAGACATAGCCTTTCAAGGCCTAATTAACAAAATCATCCTCATTTACTTGGATGATATCACTATATTCTCTAAGAAAATGGAAAACCATTTTGACCATCTAGAGAATATTTTTAAAAGGTGCCAAGAATTTGTGTTGTCTCTCAACCTTAAGAAATGCATTTTTGGAATCCCACAAGGTAAGATGTTTGGATACATGGTATATAAAGAATTAATCTCTATCAACCCTAACAAAGTAAAGTCCATCAGGGATTTAGAATTACTAGTTAATAAGAAGGGATTCCAATCTTTCTTAGGAAATATCAATTTCATCATCAAATTCATATCTGATTTTGTGGGTTGGTAAAGCCAATCACATTGATGTTGAAGAAGGATCAGCCTTTCAAATGCACCCCTAAAGGGATAATAACATTCGATAAGATTAAGGAATCAATATCTACTACCCCATGCTAATCAATCTTGACTTCTCTAAGGATTTCATCATGTATGTAAATGGAAATAAGCATAGCCTATGGGTTATGCTAACTCAAAAGGAAGAATAAGGGATAAGTGATCACCCAATTACCTTTTATTCAAGAAACTTACATGGCTATGAGTAAAAATATAATTTTATTAAAAATTAATATTTCACCATCATCAAGTGTCTTAAAAAATTTAGACACCTGGTGACAGGGATTAAGAAAATGGTATGCATGGTGCATTCTAGTGTCATAGAGTATATAATGGAAGGAGAGATCATAGAAAAATGAGCTAACTATATCACCAAGATATTATAATATGATGTTGAAGTTAGGTCAACCAAGGTAATCTAAGGAAAAGTTCTTTGTGATTATTTGTCCCAATGTATAGATGCCCTGATAGAAGAATAAGATACATCAAAAATGGTTCTAGTGAATCAATATGAAGTCAATGGGTCTTGGGTTACTAATAAGACCTATTTTATGAAAACTAGTTGATACCTAAATGGCCTCCCCATGCATAAAATAAGGTTCTCTAGGTTGCAAGGGGCTAGCTACACACTAGTCCAAGGAGTCATGTTCAAGAGGAATTTTGATGGGGAACTACTCTGATGTGTTGATGATCACCAATCTAGAAAAATTATATAGGATATGCATTTCATCCCTCTGAGTGGACATTTATCTACCAAGACAACAATCACTAAGATCATGTGTGTAGGATACTACTATCTGACCATGTTCTCTGATTGCCATCAGGTATTCAAAAGGTGCCAACAATGTCAATTCTTCATGGGTAAGTGAAAGAATTTAGCTATGCCACTAAATCTGATCATAATTGATGAACCTTTGCATAATGGGGCATGGATTTCATTGAGATGATAAATCCTATATTTATTATGGATCATAAGTGGATTCTTACATCTATGTACTACTTCACTAGGTGGACTAAATTGGCCCCACTAAAAGAGGCAATTAGAAATATGATCATCAATTTCTTAGAAGAGATAGTAATAAGATTCATCCCTCTAAAGACAATCATATCAAAAAATACAAAGGCCTTCCTCAATTTTAATATCTCATAATTTATGCTCTAAAATTGTATTTTCCTAAAGACTTCATCTAATTACTATTTGCAAGGGAATGGGTTGGCCGAATCAACTAATAAGAACCACATTAGGTTGACCAAAAGGATGGGCACTGACCAATGGAGGGAATGGCATATGCATGTGAAAATGGCTTTGTGGGCTGATTGAATTACTCCTAAGTAAATCCTAAACACATATTATTATGAGCTAGTATACAAGAAAGAAGTGGTCATGCCTATATAATAAAAAATTCTTGCCTTACAAATTTTAAAAGATATCAAGATAGCAGAGAAAAAAGTGATGGAGGTTAGGCTAGAAGAATTGGTCAAGATATAAGAAGAGAGAGAACAAGTTGGTAATGATAAAGTCACCAATAATAGGTAATCAAGTGATGGTTAGATAGGAAGGCATCTGACCTGGGCTTCAATCTAGGGGACTTGGTCCTTAACTATGACTAAAAGGCTATAAAGCCAAGCCAACATGTGAATTTTGTCTCCCTGTGGAGGGGCCTTTCCACATCATGGATAATCTATAGTTTAACACATTTGATTTTTAAATGAATATGGAAATACATTAGGGATTTTGGGTAATGGAATTGATTTAAAACACTTCAACCAATTTAATGATTCTCCATTTTATATAGTTAGTGAGTTTCCCTTCTTTATTATTATTTCTTATTTTATTGTTTTTTCCTTTCAAGAATAAGTGCCATTGGCACAAGTCATTCATCCCATTTCTAAGTGTCCATGCCTTTTCCTTTATAATTTTGAATCATCTAAAGATAGATAGTTATCTACCCCACTCCCCTTACCACTAATGTCATATGCTCCCAATTGCATTATTCCCCATGAGGATCATTTTAAAATCTCTCATAAGTTATTCCTTGAGCATGTGTGACACTCTAAACAATTATGGGGTGCCCAAATTCAAAAAATGACATGATGATCATTCTAAATTGCTAGCCTATAAATATCTCTCTCCTAATCAAGCCAAACATTTTAATGCCTAAGATTTTCAAAGAAAATTGTGTGAAGAATCGAATAATTAATCAAATCATATTAAGTGAAGAGAATTGAGTGAGAAATTACAAGGAATTGTGAGTAATAAACCAATATCCAATGTTTTCATAGAGTTTTTAAACAAGATCAAATTCAATTTTTTGGAAGAGTTATAAAATAGAAACTTCTACATCCTCATCTAGTAGTGGAAAGAGTTTGAGGAGGTAGAGAACCTATGGGTCAAGTGGTCATGGAGATATCCCCCCATAGTATACAGTGAGAAAATGATATGCCTCTACCTTCACATAGTTAAGGCTTAAAGTGTTGATTGTCAAGATCATCACCAAGGTCATTGTAGGGACCCCTCTTTGGTCCTAGATTATGCAAATGGGATCTTTAATCCCAAATTATCAAAGAACCCAAAGAGCCTAAGGGAGGGCACCCATGCTTGAATGATTGAGAAGGTTTAGAAAAATAACTACGAGTCATTTAGGTATAGGATTTAGAGCTCAATGATAGAATAATACATGTTTCCTCTCATGAACCCATGCCTTGAGATCATGGCCTTATACATAGATTGATACGATGTCAATACTAGCATCATTGTAGGAAAAAACCACCTATGAGTGGATGTCAATACCAATGCAATAATGGAGATGATCTAACTCCCAAACAACCCCAAATCTAATGTCTATAGTATAGAGAGCTTACAGAATATTTGGGATACCTAGAATTATAATATAGAATTCATCAATTTACTCTTCTAGAGCAAATACACCAAAGTACCTCCTCTACCCATTACCTTTGTAAGCTTCATAATGCAAGATATAAAAGATGCCCTTTCTATGTTAACATATATTTTTAGGATGGACTTGAATGATCATGTCATTAATTTATAGTTGGGGGTATCTTCCTTTTTAAGATGGTAGGCAAGGAGAAGGTTTGCAGGATAGACTTTACAAATGTTATCATCACCACCATGTATAATGAGCTAGCAAACATCTTGACATAGAATACCTTTAGGTATTCCTCCTTCCTCCTCCACCTGATCTTGTATCATAAATCCTAATTCTTATCCTCATAATTCACCTTTAGTTCCATTAAGATGAACACCCATCCTAATATGATGATCCCCATCACCGTATGGACCCATATCTATTGGTCATATAATATTACTATGAGTTTTTAAAATCATTCCTATCCCTGATCTTGATTAACCTCAGCTAGGAGGCCATCACCTTTATGATGATAGATATCTAGAGATCATGGCTCATCATGGTAGAATTCTATTTTACTAGTTTTTTGGGGCCCATTTCACTTTTATCTGGGCCTATATATTTAAGGAGTAGCCATTCTAGCTCATATGCCTACTCATAAATAAGACCCTAGCCTTAGAGTTGGGTCATTAGCTTGATGCAGTTGACTCAACATACGATGTAATCTATAAGAATAAATCCTTGAATGGCATCCAATTATAAAGAGGAGGCATCATAGTGGTGAGTAGGTCATAAGAGACCCTACTTATGTTATAGCTTGTAGAGTTCAGTTTTAACTAGATCGATGACCAATGGCACTATGACCCAATTGGCTATATAACTGCTTTAAAGATTGATACCCCACTCAATCATGAGCCCTAGCCATGCCTCAAATAATTAAGGTCACCAATATAATATGACATCAAGTACTACATGGATCTATTCAAGATCTTTTCAAACACTCACAAGCCATGGGAGTCCTTTTACAAAGTGGTCTAGGAGTTTGACCCCATGAACAAAATAATAAAGGGTTTGAAGTCATAATTCATCTAGAAGGACTAGATCCAAGAAAAAATAAATGCCTATGGAAGTATAGGAAATATATTATCTAGAGAGAATGCAATTTTGATGACCTAGACACAAATGAAACATTTGAAAACCTCTAAGATGAGCACCATGAGGAGGAAGCTCTAGCTAAAAAAGAAGTCTTGGTCAAAGAAGAAGATGAGGATACTCCTTTGGAAGAAGAAGAGGACACCCCTTTAGAGAAGGAAGAGGAAGTTATGGTAATTTAGAGTCCCTCAACCTAGCCACCTCTTCTGTATCCATACCTAACTACCCTATAGTAACAATAGGCCTCTTTGAGACATATTGAGGTAGGGTCATCTCAGCTCAGATAGCCTGAGGCATGAGCATCTAGCCTTATACTAGGGTCCCCATAAAAGAATGAATGCTTTTCTCAACCCTTTATTTATACTTCCATTTCATTCTTCACTCCCTTTTCACCCTCCTTAATTTCCATTGATCTCTCACCTCTCTTTACTACCCAACCTATCACCTCACTCATGTCACTCTCCTTCACACAGTCGATCATGTCCCTTGCATCTTTTGTCTCTCCTCTACCCTCATCATCCATGTAATAATTTATTATGGTGAAATCACCCCACACCCCTATCTAGAGCCTCCCACCTTTCTCTCCTTCCACCATGACCCTTTACCCACTTGTCCCCTAGGGAATAATGTTCGTTGCTTCATAGTAGTAAGTGACCATTCCCTTTTGCTTGCCACAAGGATACCCCTTCATGGAGGAGTTAATTTAGTCATAGGATTAGCTTCATTATTAGTTAGATAATGTTATAAAATCTTGAGAGGCTTAGCTAGAGATGAGAAGAGGAAAATAGGCCAAGGCCCTGATAGTGCCTCACATGTAGTCATTCTTTGACCCAGAATAATAATCCCTAATGATTGTACACATGGTTCCCTAAGTATTCAAGCCCTAAAAATATATGCAACCAAGGGACTAATTGATCCATGCTATTAAACTCAACCTCAGTGAGGCTAGACCCACTAACAAGATTTAATTGATGGAGGAAACATAGAAGTCCATCACTATGGACTATATCAAGGTTTTTCAATGGTCGAAGAAGAGAGAGCTAAAACTTGTAAGAGTGAAATCTATGGTCAACTGCCTCAGCATTGAGGCCAAGGAAATAGACATAGATCTCACCAAAATGAGGTCCAACCTTCAGAGCCACATCACCAAAAATATATTCCATGCAAAATACAGTCAAAGAGCCCAGCTTATTATCATAATTTTTGAAAATGGTGAAAAAAAAATTAAATTGCTAAAAAAATTAAATTTTGCCTGAATACACCAAAAATTTTGAAAATTTCAAAAAAAATAGTTTATGGCCAATTTGATTTTTACCCCAAAATGTTTTAAAACAAATTTGAAACTTCTGTGTAAAAAGCCACTAGTGTTCCCTATAATTTACAAATATCATTTCACTTTTTATGGCTTGCTTAAACACACTTTTCTTTTTCACAAGTGTAATTTTCAAAAAACAATTCCTGTGCAAATTGTAAAAAAGTTTTCACTTCCCATGTAAGTTTCAAAAAAAAAAATCTTGTGTAAATTACAAAAAAGTTTTTCAATTTTCCCTAACCGTGAGAATAAATTTTCCACTTCTTTGGTCTTGTAATTTGCAATTTTATCTCTCCACTCTCATGTAATTATTATGATTATTTACTCAAGCCATGCTAGTGTGATTTATTCTTCCCCTAAGATTCATGTTCAAAACAAGATTATCAACATGTATATCAAGTGTGGTGGATTTGTAGATGCTCGTTAAATTTTTGATGAAATGACATAATAAGACAACTTCTCATGGAATGTGATGATTGCAGATTAAAAAAGACATGGGTGACCTCACTTTTTGGAATTATTTCATCAAATTCAATGAATGGTGTCCAACTTGATTACTTAATCTTTACCAGTGTACTCTCAGTGTGTGCCAAAATAAAAGATTTAGAATAAAATATTGACATTCATGTGTAAATCCAACACCATCACCTGTGTTAGCATCCTCTCAAGCCATACAAGAATGAGAGATTTGGAGAATAATAAGGCATATTGAAGTGATTGACCAAAAGCCTAAGTGATATGTTATCTTATAGAATGAAATGAAATTAAATAAATCAAGGGATGTTATGACAGTTTACTTTTCACTTCTAAAATAATTACCAATTTTGCTCATGAATTTTCATAGGCATTGCATGACATGGAAATCTATCTGCTTGAGATGACTGTATGGAATGCCAATGAGGAGGGTGGTAATATTATAATGTGAGGAATTTTAAAAATTCTTGGATAATTTTAATATAGGATTCACATGTTTTTTGACCATTATCGAGCTCATATTTATCAGACAATAACTATTCCATTTGAGTAACTTTTGAATGAACTTCAGTATGTGGAGGAACTAAAATTTAAGTGTGATGAGAAAAAGAAAGTATCTAAGTAAATGCATGCCACCATATAGCACAGTTGAAATTATTTATAAAGGGTCTTACTCCTCTAGAGGCACTTGAGCCTCATTTTAAACAAATTGTTGAGGAGCAGCACATTGACTATTAATTGGGTAATTTAGATGATGATGGTATAGCAAACTTTATATTTTAAAAGGGTAAGGAAACCATACAAATATTTAGAGGTATGCCACAAGAAGGTATGGAAACATGCCACTTCAGCTTCATAAATGTCTTGGATACACATTTTAGCATAGTAGATCTAAAATAAGTATAAAAACTCATGTAAGCATTATCAAAATAGGATGTGAGTTAGATACATACATTAATAATGCCATGGTTGACATGTATGCCAAATGTTGTGGCTTAGAAGATACAGAAAAATTATTTGATATAATGTTTGAAAGAGATGTGGTCTCTTTAGTATGATTTATTGATAACTTAAGTCCAAAAAAAGCATGGAAGATTCATCAATGTGTAGCAAAATACATAGAATTTAGATAGTATATGTTGAACTTTTCCAAGAAGAGATTGGATGAAATGTTATATGTGAGACTTATGGGGTGAATCTTGTGTTCATGTGTAGGATTAGATGCGGTTATGATTCCATGTTTTAATTCCATAAGCTCAATTTATTTGCATCCTGATGAATATGGCCTCATTAGCTTATTCATTGGAGATGAATAAGTCACGGTTTATTCAACATTTCTTTGAGAAATTTTGTCAAACAATTGAGCACCATTCTAAAATTTTGAACATAAATTCAAATGATAGGTGTGAAGACCTATTTTAACTTTTCCAAGTGTCATCTATGGGTTAACATACTTCAAATTGGATGTAGAATTTCAATGAGACATTTTGTCAAAAGGATCACAAGTCATATGTAAAACCAAAGCAAAGGTCATTGTGAGTGGAAGTGTAGTCAATGAGATGGCATTGCATCTTTATGAACACTACAAGCTTATTATTTTGAAGATCACTTAAAAATTTTAACTATATTGATTATGTCATGTAATTAGTGTTGTGTCATTATTGAAGCTTAGCTAGCCAGCCTCAGATAACCTGGGATTTGTTAATTCTATTTTAGTAAGAAGATTAAAACTACCTTTGAAGAGATAATTTTTCTACAAGTAATAATAGAGAGCTCAAATAGGAACTTAATGTGGATATATTAATTGTGCCTTATATCAGGATGATAATGTTGGAGAGTTGTCAATGGTGTCATAGTGATGTCATGGAGGTATCCAGGTGAGTGGATGAAGTGTCTTGATAGTCTATGTGATAATGAAAAAGTGTGCAATGTGCTTATCCTAGTATGCTTGAAGGAGGATTGGTTGATCTTTAGTTTTATCATGGTTAGAGATTTTTAGGGATGAGTATGGTGATTTGATCATGTGTAAGGGGCCTATCAAAAGTCAATAATGATTTTAGTGCTTGTGTGCATGAGTATAATTCATTTGGTAGTCCAAATCTTTCATCTAGACCTTTTGATCCTAATGGCAAAAAATATGAGTAGGTAGATTATTGATGTCACCATTACCACATGTGGATGAGTCAGGTGGAGTTGGTCATATTGTTGTGATCACATTTTTACCTAGTTTCTATGCTAAATTTTAGGTCATGCAATAAAGTGCAACATAAGATATGTAAGTGTAAATTTGGGTTCCTTGGCAGTTTGACAATGTTTTCCCACACTTTGCTAAATTTGTAATATGGAAATAAAAGTTGAGTAGGCATTTTGATGGTGTTATATTTTTCATGTGTGAAGGTTTCAAGAGAAAATGATCATATGAGTTTATTCAGTTTTATACCTAGTTGTTATACACTAAATTTCCAATCATTTGATGAAGTACGACAAAAGATATGCATGTTTAAAGTTAGCCTCCCAGGTAGTTGTTGACATAGTTAGCTCTATGGTAGAAAAATTTGAGTGAGAAAATTAATGGTATTATATCTCACATGCATAAGGGTTCCAAGAGTAGATTGATATATGGTTGGATTCTCCTATGTGAGGAGATAATATGGTCTAAATTTTAGATCATGTGTCTTAGCATTGTAAAAGTTATTGAGGTCCAACGTTGGCCTTCTAGGCAAATTGCAATGGTTCCCATAGTTGATTTAGCAAGAGATAAATATCAGGAACAAATGAAGATCTAATGGTTCATGAGAAATCATGCATATTCATCTAATGGCATGTATGGAGTCAAATAGGTCAAAGTGATAGTTTCTTAATGATAGATAAAGGTAAAGATCGAATTACTTCTAAGATCTGATGGTGAGCAGTTATTCATACTAATCAAGATCAATAAAGTGTATTGATTGAAATGAGTTCAAAGTGTCCTATTTTTAAACATAGATAAATATCAAGTTACATACAAGATATCTATAGATCATATTTGTTCTAGGATGTCAGGAAGAAGCAAGATGATGCCAAGTGTTCAAAGTTTAACATTTGGGCAGTGGTGCACTATGAGTTAAAGTTAAAAGAATATCAATAGTGTGTATTTAATATAAGTCATAATGACATGATATGATATCATGGTGACCGAAGTTAAATTTTGACTATTTGAATTCAAATATTTGAATCTAATAAAGTAAAGACTAGTGTTTGGTTTTTAAGCCATATCTTTTAATACAAATAGAATTTGATCATGGTGTAAAAAGAAAATTTGTAAAGAAATACAAGATGCATCTATAAATATATATTTAAAGGTTTAAAATTTTGTGAATTCAAATTTATTAAGGTTAAAATTTGACTATGTTTTCATGTTTATTCTAAAAATGATCTAAGAAGGATAATTGAGCTTGTGTTGATGTTGTTTCAATGTTTCATGATGACTTAGATATTGGAGAGTGTTGTAGAACCCATGAGGATAATATGTATGGATTTTGGAGGTGTGATCAATCTATCTTGAGTATGAACAATGCTTAGTAATTTGATTGTGTGTTCCTTCATGATGTCCTTATGAACTAGGCTAATGTTTGACTTGATTAAGCTTGCATAAAAGAGCACAATGATGACTATAAGCATTTTAGAATGACAAAGGGGTCATACAGAGTGGACCTATGCATTTTTAAGTGTTCATATGTTCTCATTTTACTCGATGATGTGTTAAATGGGTGAATAGGTCTCCATGAGACCTATAAGAACTAAAAGAGCCTAATTGAAAGGTGGAGCTTCTTAAGGGTGACCCATGAGTGTTGTGGCTAACCAAGATGGTGAAGATAATGAATGCTCTATAAATAGTAAAACCAAATGTGATGGTTTTTAGACTTGTAAAAGGTGTGTGTATGTGAGAGTTATCAAGTGAAAGAGAGGGAGAGTGACCAGTAGATGAGTTGAGAAGTAGATCAAATTGAGGACTATATGTATGACCTATGGGTCATATTTTTGATTTCATATTAGTGATCTTATAGGTTGAGGATGAGTGAAGAGGTCTAGGGTGATCTAAAATGAATGTTTTGGATGTTTTGAATGTGCAAAGTTGAAGAGAGATGATATACTTTATATATCCATCAGATTGGTAGGAAATTAGTGTTTAAGAGATGTGGTATTCATAAGTGTTATTGTTTCATCTCAACATATAGTGGGTTGCAGCCTCCTTGCAAGGTGAAACTTTCTAAAGGTCTAGGTACTTTAGAAGCTCAACTAGATAGGTATAGTAGTTCTTTGTGAGATTGTAGTCTCACTAAAATAAGGGATGGTAGTTCTTTGATCAGTTGTAGCTAGTCTAGATGGGATATTTTTATTATAGGATAGTAGTCTAATTGTAGGTTCCAATGGGTTTTCTCCCCTAAGAGGGTTTCCCACACATGTCATGTGTTATGTGTTTGATCTTGCATTGTCTCTCTTATCCATTACTATGAATGATGTGTATGCTTCATGAATGCTTGTGGTAATTGATTAAGAGTTTAAAAGGATTAAAAGTGAAGTTGGATTATCTAGGCTCATTGATTCACCCCCCCCACTCTTAGAGATTATACCTCTAACAATTGGTATCAGAATAGGTCCTTTGATAAAGGCTTGATAGCTTAAAGGTGATCCAAGGTATAATATGGGTAGTCATTAAGGAGATTTCTCTACTAAGCAAGCACTGATGCTCAATGGATCCAATTATGCTTTTTGGAGTGCAAAGATGAGGACTACATTATCTCCCTAGGGATTGATGAACGTAAATATGTTGTGGATGGTTATGATTCTCCTACTACTCCTCCATCTAGTGTTATAGATAATAAGTTGTTTGAGAATAATTCTAAGGTAATGAATGCCATTACTTATGGTCTTATAGAGACTTATTTCACCAAGGTAATCCATTGTAAATCTATTAAAGATACATGGGATAAATTATAAATCATTCGTGAATGAGATTCAAATGTTAAGTTGGCAAAGATATAGACTCACCAAACACAATTTGAGAGTCTTAAAATTAAGGAGGAAGATTATGTGGCATCCTTTCTACAGAGATTTTATGAGATTATGAATATCATCAGAGGTCTTGGAGAGAACCTTGAAGAGGCTACTATATTTCAAAAGGTATTAAGCTCTCTTTCTCTCAAGTTTTATCCAAAAGTATCTATTATATAATAAAGTCATGATCTTACTCAGATGAAGATGGATCAATTGCATGGCACCCTTATTACCTATGAGATGAGAGTAACTGATGATATACCACCAAATATGGAAGTAGAATTCATGATAGAAATAATGCCAAAGAAGAATTTCCAAGATAAAAAACCTAAAGAGGATGAGATATCTGACATTGATGAGGATGAACTAATTTCTTTGATTACTAGTAAATTGAAAATATTATCAAGGAATTATAAGGGTAAACTACCCTTAAAACGTTTCAAATATGGAGAGATAGGACATTGTGCTCATATGTGCCCTCATAAGCATGAGAATAATGATGATGAAGATCATGGTTAAGGCGAAGATGAAGACAAGAAGACATATAGGAGGAAAATATTCATAAATTATAACAACAACAAGAAGTCCTTCAATAACAAGAAGAGTCTATACACCAAACAAGATTGTAGCTCAACAAATGAGAGTGAAGATAGTGACTCAGAGTATGATTATGAAGAGGATGGTTCTATTGGAGATTAATCCCTTTTCATGGTTGAGGAAGGAAGTTTCTCATATCAAAATGAATCTACTTAGAGTAATTTAGATGTTGATAGAGATGAGGTTGACTATGAGACTAAATTGATGAACGCCCTTAAAGAATTAAAAGATTGAGAAGAATATCAATAATAAGATGAAATATAAACTCAAAGACTATGAGGAGAAATTCAATATATTTTAAGCAAGAATTAATGAAGACACCAAGGCACATGAAGATATTATCAAACATCTCAGTTGTTAATTGGAAATTTTGTCTACAAGCTTGAGAGTTAAAGAAGATGAATATTCAAGGTATGTAATTGAAAATGAGTCATTAAAATCTGAGTTAAAAAGGACATCTAGTAATGTAAAGTCATTTATGATATTTGAAAAGAGCTAAGGTGATCTAGATAATATTCTGAGTGGTCAAAATCATTATAGTGATAGAACTAGTCTTAGATATGAAGAAGAATAAAAGAATGTAACTCAAGACAAGATGAATACTAATGTGAACAAGGACAATCATACTTTAAATATAATTCATCAGATAAGGAATGAAGTTACTAGTAGAATGAAGACAAATCAAATCAGATATCCAAATGTCATGATGTATGTAAGTTTTAATGGTTATTATTACACATGTAATCAATTTGGGCATAAAGCTAGAGAATGCAAGAGACAAGTTAGAAATGAGTTTGCATGGAACTATGATGGGGGTCATCATTCAAAATATGTGAACAAATTTAAGTGATTCAATTATCTTGATGTGGGGCACTTTGTAAACCATTGTCTATATAAGGTTAGACAAGATGAGTCATCTTCCAAAAGAGGAGGTTGTTTTGTTTGTCATGACATAAGACGCATTGCAAGTTTTTGCCCAAACAAGGTAAGACAAACTATGTTTCCATCAAAGAGTATTTTTTGCTATAACTACGAGAAGATAGGCCACATTGATAGGTTCTACAAGCAAAGACCATTAGGTAAAAATAAGTTCAATCAGGCTCCTAGAGTGCAAAGTAGAAGGCAAGTTAACTCATGGAAACCAAAGGTGGTAGGTATGAGTCATGATGAGACTATAGGACCAAGTAATTTATTTGTGATGGTGGAGAATGCTATATAAGGTGAAGAGTGACAAGGGCTCTCATTGTCTACTCATTTTTTGAATGAAGGGACCAAGCTCAAGGTGAAGACTAAGGTACTAGTTGAGGCCAGTTCTAAGGTAAGTATGGATCCAAGTGAACATCATGTTATTGCTAAGCAAGTTTCATTCAAAAAACATCACTTGTCAGTGACTAGTGATGAGGTTATAAGTTACAAGGAAGATTCTATAGATGGAAAGGTATGTCATGAATCTATATTATCTCTATGTATTGGCAATCCAATCATAAAGGAGAATATTGTAGTAGATGAGCATATTACTTCTCTTAAGCTTAATAAGAAGAAGAAGAAGAAATATAAGTATTAGATAACCAAGGAGAAGGAATATGAGGATTTATGGGAAAATCTTGGTTTCAACATTGCTTTAGGACATTGTGAATTAGGATGTCTCTGTCTATGCTTTTTAAGAGACTCCTTTTAACGGAGAAGCAAGTGTTGATGTGTATGCATTATCTATAGGGTCAGAATGGGTGTTTCTAGATGGCCTAATGAGATTTATTAAATTTTAATAATATTTTTATGCTCAAAAAGGTCTTTTGACCTTATTCTAGCTTGTTCCAAATGGTTTTGTGGTTTGATGGTATGTTGAAGACAAATTGAAGATTTTTGAGTGCTCTCAATTTTCTCAGTTTTGGCTTAAGGGCAAGTGGGCCTATAATAGGTTAAAGGATGTATGGGTTCCAAAATATGTGTAAGATAAAATCTTGGTATATAATTGTGTGATGGGTGTCTCCAGGTGTGAAAGAAGTTCTAGAGGTATGGATTAACCAGAAGATGGTTTGTTGACCTTGTTTATTTGTGAGATTTTAAGGTTTTAGGCTATGCTAGAAAAGTGGTTTGCCTTATGATTTTAGGTATGTGTATTATTAATAGGTTGAATGGGATAAATGAGTTTTCAAATCAAGCTTCACAGATATTTTAAGGTTTGTGGTTTTCAAGTTATTCAAGTTTTTGTCAAAATGGAGGCCTAATTAGTTAGTAGGTTTGTGAAGGAAGTATGTTATATAGGATGAGATATGTGATGAAAGTTTTTGTGATTTAGTTTTCATATTATATTGATCTATGTGTGAATTTTTAGATCTTGAATTTGTTTCTATAGAAAGTTATGGGCTTTGCAAGTTTTAGGTAGGGTTACAAGGAGACTAGACAGGCCTAGTGTGAAGAAGAATGATTTTTATTTAGATTTTACAAAACATCAAGGAATGAGTATTTAAAGGTGATTTATAAATTTGGTTTAGTGAATTTTTCCTATATGGTTAGTGGCATGAAGTTCTATTGGTGGTCCTTGAGGTGGTTTGAGAGAGAAGGCTAGTAAGCCTGTATAGTGGTTCTTCATGGTGTATGGAGATTTGAAGATGCTCAAATGATGAAATAGATTATAAATATTAGGGGGGTTCCCTATAAAAAAAAAAAATTGGAGTTACATCATATTTTAGTACTTTAGTGTGTTCTTTCTTCATTTGTTGTAGTGCTTGGTTGAAGAGAGTGTTGGCATAGAGCAAGAGGAAGTTGTCAAGGCAAGAAGAGGTAGGCTCAAGGTAAGGGGGAGATTTTATCATATTTATATGTTGGTCCTTTATTTTTTATGGTATTTTCAAGTCTTTAGGATCAGTTGGTTCCCACTTTGTCATTGTGTCAAAGGGGGAGAAAGTTTCTATTTTGGGCGTGCTTGAAGAGAGAGAAGGAAGGTGAGTTATATATTATTTCATGATGGGTGTTAACATCAATGAAAAAGGGGGATATTGTTGGATATTTTTCAATAATTTCATAGTAATGTCATGGAGGTGTTCAGGTGAGTGGATAAAGTGTCTTGATAGTTTATGTGATAATGATAAAGTGTGAAATGTGTTTGTCCTAGTATGTTTGAAGGAGGCTTGGTTGATATTTAGTTTTGGCATGGTTAGAGATATTCAAGGATCAGTATCTTGATTTTATCATGTGAAATTGGTCTTATCATAATTAAAGAATGATTTAAGTTCTTTTTTACATGATTTGAATTATTTGGTAGTCCATAGTTTTCAACTAGACCTTTTGGGTCTAATGGCAAAAAATCTAAGTAGGTAGTTTGTTGACATCACTATTATCATGTGTGGATGAGTCAGGGGGATTTGGTCATATGGGTGTGATAAAATTTGTACCTAGTTATTATAATCTAAATTTTAGGTCATGTGATAAAGCACAATATAATATATGCAAGTGCAAATTTGGGCTCCCAAGTAGTTTGACAATATTTTCCCATAGCCAAATTTGCAATATGGTAAGAAAATCTAAGTAGACATTTTGATGGTGTTATATTTATCACATGTGAATGTGCCAAGATAAAATGATCATATTGATTTTTTTATTTTTTTTCCTAGTTGATATGCACTAATTTTTATTTCATGCAATAAAACACAACAAAAGAAATGCATGTTCAAAGTTGGCCTCCCAGGTAGTTGTTGACATAGTTGGCTCTGTGGCAAAAAAATATAAGTGAGAAGATTAATGGTGTTATATCTTACATGCATGAGGGTTATAAGAACATATTTATATATGGTTGGATTATTTTATGTGTGGAGATCATATAGTCCAAATTTTAGATCATGCATCTTAGTGTAGTAAAAGTTATTAAGGTCCAAAGTTGGCCTTCTAGGTAGATTGCAATGGTTCCCATAGTTGATTTTGCAAGAGATAGAAATCAAGGCCAAATGAAGATCCAACAGTTCATAAGTGATCATATGTATTGATCTAATGATGTGTATTAAGTCAAAGAGGTCAAAGTTATAGTTGTTTAATGATAGGCATAGGTAAAGACCGAGCTACTTCTAAGATCTGATGGTGATTGGGTATTCATACTAATCAAGATCAATGGAGTGTAATGAGTGAAATGAGTTCATAGTGTCCAATGTTTAAACATAGATAAAGATTGAGATATGTACAAGATATTGGTTGAGAGTATTTATTATAGGATGTCAGGAAGAAGTGAGATAATGCCAAGTGTTCAAAGTTTAATGTTTGGGTAGTGGCACACTGTGAGTTAAATTTTGAAAAAGATAAACCATGCATATTTAATCTAAGCATCAAGGACACAATATGATATCATGGTGACCAAAGTTTTACTGTGACCATTTAAATTCAAATATTTGAATTTAATTAAGGAAAGACCAAGGTCTAGTTTTTGGGAGATATCTTTTAATAAAGATAGAATTTGTTCATGGTGTAAAAAAATAAATTTGTAGAGGACTCCAAGATGAATCTAAAAATATATATTTAAAGGTATGAAATTGTGTACAATAAAAATTATTAAGGTTAAAATTTGACTATGTTTTCATGTTTGTTCTATAAGTGACCCAAGGCAGATAATTGAGCTTGTGTTAATGTTATTTTGATGTTTCATGATGACTTAACTATTAGAGAGTGTTGTAGACTCCATGAGGATAATTTGTATGGATTTTAGAGGTGTGATCAATCTATCTTGAGTATAAACAATGCTTAATAAGTTGACTATGTGTTATTTCATGGTATTCTTATGAACAAGGCTAATGTTTGAGTTGATTGAGCTTGCATAGAAGAGTGCAATGATGACTGTAAGCATTTGAGAATGATAAAGGGGTCATGTGGAGTGGACCTATACATTTTTAAGTGGTCCTATGTTCTTGTTTTAATCAATGATCTGCTAAATGGGTGAATAGGTCTCCATGAGACCTATAAAAGCTATAAGGACCTAATTAAAAGGTGTAGCTAATTAAGGGTGACCCATGAGTATTATGGCCAACCTATGTGGATGGTATTGAGTTATGTCTCAATGAGATAGATTCCTTAAGGGTTAAGGCATGCCTATTGGCCAACCAAGATGGTGATGATCATAAATTCTCTATAAATAGTGAAACCAAATGTGATGGTTTCTAGACTTGTAAGAAGTGTGTGTATGTGAGAGTTATGGAGCGAAGGAGAGGGAGAGTACCCAATAGATGAGTTGATGAGTATAATATATTTATTTTTTAGGTCATGTTTCTAATGTTAGATTAGTGCTCTTACAAGTTAAGGATGAGTGAATAGGTCTAGGGTGATCCAAAAGGGATGTTTTGGATGTTTTGAGTATTCAAAGTTTTAAGAGAGCTTATATAATTTGTATCTCCATCAGATTGGTAGTCAATCAGTGTTTATGAGATGTGATTTTCATAGGTTTTATTTTGTCAGCTCAACATCTAGGGGGTTATATCCTCCTTATAAGGTAAAACTTGTTAAAGGTCTAGTTGTTATGGCAACTAGGTTATATAGATGTAGTACCTCCTTATGGGATTACAGTCTCACTAAAATAAGGGATGGTAGTTCATTTATTAGTTGTATTTGGTCTAAATTGGTTCTTATTATTAGAGGATAGTACTCCAATTATATGTTCTAGTGGGTTTCATCTCCCAAGAGGGTTTCCCACACATGTCGTGTTATGTGTTTTATCTTGCATTATCTCTCTTATTCATTTCTATGAATGATGTGTATGCTTCATGAATGCTTTTGGTAATTGATTAAAAGTTTGAAAGGATTGAAATTTAAGTTGGACTATCTAGGCTCACTGATTCACCCCCCCCCTCTCAGTGATTATACCTCTAAAATATAGGAGTTAGCTTGAAGGGTATAAGCTATTACAGTTATCCAAGGTAAATTTGATATTCAAAAATACTTGTCAGTTAAATGGAGATGATTAAGGGATGATGATATTAAAAATTTAATTGGCATTGATGATTGTGTGTTTGTGCACAATAGTGGATTCATTAATGGAAATAATGATAATAGATGAAGTATTAGAAATGGCTAGGAAATATCTAAGAACACAATGATATTGGCAAGCCATATTTTGTTTAATTTGATAAACATCCCCAAGATATAAGTCATTTCATATTATTACTCTAAAAATTATTGGGAAGAGGTTCAAAGATGTGAAATTAAAAGCGAGGATAATGTCAACATTTCATAATATTTGTCAAAAGGTTGGTCTAACTATTAGTGCCCACATATATGATCTTGATATGGAAGCTTCCTTAAAAATATTAGACATATTTAATATGCATACAGTAATGAAGTAATCTACCATAGTTTATTTTGATGCTCAAAATCTTATACACACTAACAAACTTCAAATAACTGAGGGAAAGTTTAATGAAGCATGTGAACTTTCCTTCAAGGATTTTTTAATTCATCATCAAAAAATTTGTCCTCTTGAGTCTTTTCTCATAATTCCTAGTTGTAATTACTATAAACATTTTGAAATTTATAATTCATGAATCCTAATTACACTTGGTGAAAAAAACATAATTTCACCTTTGCACTTTTCAATTCATACAATTTCACTTTTATACTTTTGCACACAATGCAATTACACCAATGCACTTTTACATCACTTAAATGGTGTTTTTTTACAAAATCACTTTTGTACCTTCAAAAATGTAAAAAAATGTGGTTACACACCATAACCACCTCCCCATGATATAAATATGAATGTAAGACTCATTTTAAGGGGGGGCTTTTAGCAGTGAAACTCTATAGAAACTTTTGAAGGATGAAATTGTATTTTTGACTCAATAAAGATTAGAACAAGGAGATTTTATAAACTTTGTGTTTAGTATTTCTTCATGAGTTATAAATTTTCATATGATTCATTTGTCTCTATATATTTACTTTCAAATTATTTTCATAATCACTACCAAATTTTTAGAAAATGGGAATTTCACATTAAGTATTTCTTTTAAAATCTTCTTGTGTTGTTTCAATGAATGTGAAATCTTGATAGGGTTTAAGCAATGTTTTAATTGTCTTGTACAAGTAAATATAGGATGGTTGTATTTGGTCTACTATCAGTATTAAAAAATTATCTCATTGTATGTTTCATACTCCTAAGGGTGTAATTATGTCTTTTTCACCAATTGAATGAGAGTAGTTTCCATGCACGTGGTGTTTTCCCCTTTTGGACTATTCTGGTAAGTTTCTACATTTAGCTACCCAGAGTTGTTTTTCATTTTTCTCAAGGTTATCATGGTATTTTTGTATTTAAATAACTATAATAACCCTATCTTCCCTTATTTCTTTAATTTCTCTATGCTTCCCTTCTTTATATTATTCCCTTATTTTCTCCTCATTTTATTTTTATCTACTTTATGTACTTTCAGGTCAAAAGTATGAAACCCTCAATAGAAAACATTTTTGTTTTAAATAATTGTGAATATATTTTCCCCTAATTTTTTCTTTTTGGATTTCAATAAAGGTAGCTTTGCTTGTTAATATGAGAGGTAATTTGTCCTACTTTACTGACTAATGTAAGAATTGAGTTCCCACACTGCTAACTCAAAGTCACCAATTTATCACCCTGACAAAATTTTGAGCCAACAATTTTTGGTGACTCCACTGAGGATTGAAGTGTTTTATACACATAATTTTTAGACATTTCAAGGAACCTCCCTTGGAATGGAGGTTGGTGAATTCATTGAGAAAATGTACCTAGTGCCTACACATTCCTAATTATAGAAATGGCATTGGTCCACCCCAACCCTAATGATCCCCATGTCTCATGGGGAAAATATTTTAGACCATTTGTTTGGCCTAATACAATAGCGGTATTTATTAATATCATGGTAGTTTATGTATTTAATTGACTATAATAACCCTGTCCTCCCTTATTCTTTTCCATTTTCTATTCTTCCCTTCTTTATATTATTCCCTTCTTTTCCCTTCATTTTATTTCTATCTCCTTTATGTACTTTCAAGTTAAAAGTATGAAACCCTCAATAGAAAATATTTTTACTATAAATAGTTGTGAATATATTTTCCCCTACTTTTCTATTTTTAGATTTCAATAAAGGTAGATCTACCTACTAATAGGAGAGGGACTTTGTCCTACGTTATTGACTAATGTAAAAACTCATTTCCCACACTACTGACTCAAAGTCACTAATTTGTTTCCCTGATAAATTTTTGAGCCAACATAGCTATGAATCTAAATCATAGAGATAAAGGCCTAGGTCAATGGCTTGTAGAAGGAAAAGGCAACCACAAAAGCTAAGCTACAAGAAAAGGAGTTATATCTTGTGCAAACTCACTAGAGTCTCATCAACTCTACAAGAGTGTATCAATAATTACATTAATAGATTCAGTAGGAGTCCTTAGCCAAGGACCAAAAAATCTTGTAACTAAATAATGACCTCATCATGCAGTCCTAGACCTTAGGGATCCTCCCAATGGTTTAGCAACTGTATATATCCTATTGGGAGAGGATTAAGAATGTGGCTGCAAACTTGAAGCCAACACTTGGGTTCATCATGGACTCATAGAGACTGAGCTCTTAGGTGAGCATGTCCATAGACCAAGTCCTTGATTTCATGTCCCCAAAAGTTCAAGATATGTAACTCTTGGTTCAAAATATATATAGCACAATGTATAGGATGTTATAGGTAGTGGGGGTGCCTTATTGAAGGAAAGCAGTGGTAAAGGTGAATGAATTGTTGATCTATAATAAGGTAGTGATAAAGTGTAAGGCATTTCTCAAAGCCTTAGAGAAGGTAATATGGGATATAAAGGGGCATATTGAATAGATGGTCCAGTTGGGACTCCCTTGTCCATTACTTACGAACAACACCATCTTCCCAAAGGATAAAATAAAAGATTTTCTAGAGAAAAAATAGAATGACCTGACCATTTTTATGGCTCTCGATCAAGTGCCCAGCCTTTCTAAAGTAGAGACCATATTATAGCCTCTTACCCAACTAGAATTCAAAATATTGGTAGTAGTCCAAGGCTTGAATAGAATCTCCTTCAATGATATTATTTATTTAGACAAGGCCTTAGAGGCCCTAAAGAATAAGGTGCAGTCGAAGGAGGAAGATTGGATGCCTTTAAAGGTTGCTCTTCAAAATTTATAAGTTATAGAGGCCTCAAACCTTTTTGGATTTTTTGCTTCGACTAATTTGTGAAACTAGAAGTTTTGGGTTCTTTCATCTACATGCAATTCCCCCTAAAATTCTCCAAGAACTATGGATCATAATCCACATGTTAATCTTTCTAGAGTAGTTAGCATTTGGATGCAAACTTTCTACATGGTACCCTTACACTCATTTCTACAAAGGAATGATTGGCTTCCTTAGTAGTAGTACCAACTCACCACATGGAATCATGATGATCCTTGAGAGTAAGGCTTTCTTTGTCATAACTCCAAATTATACCATTGGTTGATGAATTTGTAAAAGGGCCCACTTTGAAGTTACAGCCAGATAGAAGCAAAACTTTCATGCAGCATCATGGTGCTTATCTAAAGCAAAGTTTTTCCTATCATAAATTTGAGTAGTGACATTGGATTAAATGAGTGGGCCCCTATTACTAGCAAACATTCTAGAGATAGTTATAGAGGTAGAAATGCATCATTACCATGATATCCTAAACTATCATGGGCATCATGAGGTATTGTAGCTATATCATATTTAGGATTTAGAAAACTAACTACTTTCATGAGCTAGAGCTCCCTAGTCAGTTGCAATAGCCTCATCATGAGCATGAGTGCTTGGTCCCAATTGTCATTTCCTCATGAGGCCATTGCACCTATATAATTTAATCTCTTTTATTTTATAATAAGGATTTTAGATGATTGTTTGGTACTAGAGTAGCCACTGTAATAGCTAATTTTGGAATAGAAATAACAATAGTTTTAGTATTTTTCATTCTATGACCTTAACATGTGCCTCTCATGGGTAGGATTGAATATTATATATTATGCCCATTGAGGCCTTTTATATTTTATTCTCCACCTAACAATGAAGAGGATGTGTTATTATGTATCAAACTAATTAAAAGTTACTTTTGTTTGTTATTTCCTTCCTCTGCTTTTATAGTATTGGTTCTCATTTATGTCATATATTTTGATTCATGAATGTGTTCCTTTAATAATTTATGACGTTCAAAGATCCTAGTTATTTTATGTAAATATAGGTCAATAATTTAATGATATTGGCACATTGCCTTAGTTAGTTTCTATTTTAAAGTTTTACTTGCATTTGTCCCTTACCCTTTCTCCCTAAATAAATCTAAAGATCTAGAATTTAAAACCCTAGAGGTTGCTTTATATATTGCATTCAAGTCTCACATTTGTAAAGCTTCCCATAAAAGGTTTTCGGCTGAGGATGAAATTTTTAGGCATCAAAAAGTACATTTGGAAGGTTTGGCATATAACTAATGTTGCTCTATAATTGAGAGCTCTTATTTCACATGTTGCAAATGGTCTTCCCAATTTTTACTATAAATAAGGATATCATCAAAAAACACTAGAATAAATTTCCTTAAAAATGGCCTAAAAATAGTATTCATCAAACTTTGAAAGGTAGATGGTGCATTTTTTAGACCAAAAGGCATAACCATAAACTCATAATGGCTTTCATGAGTTTTAAAAGCTATTTTGGTTAGGTTTTCATCATGGATTCAGATTTGATGATACCTAGAATGTAGATCTAACTTGGTAAAATAAAGATAACCATTCAATTCATCTAGTAAATCATTAATGATAGGAATAGGAAACTTATCTTTGATAGTGTACTTATTAAGCTCTTTATAGTCGAGGCACATCCGATAATTGTCATCTTTCATTCTTACCATGACAACTGGCAAAGAATATTTGCTTTGGTTATGATGAATGATTCCTATATCCAAGATCTCATGTACCATCTTTTCAATTTCACTTTTATGGGAATAGGGATAACTGTATGGCCTGATGTTGGGTGGTGTACTACTAAGAATAATTTTGATGGCATGATCATGCATGAGGCTAGGTGGAAGTCCTTTTGGCATGTCACCAGAAACAATAGAATGGGTGTCAATCACTTGTAGATCAAGAGGTGTAGTTGGCTAAGTTGGATGGACTTTAATGGAAAATAAGTGAGCCATAAATCCTTCAATACCCTTTCAAAGAATCTTGTAAATTTTATAGAAGCTAACATTTTTTGGAGATTTGGCCCTTAATCCCCTTAGCTCAAATGTCCTTCCCTTAAAATGAAATCACATGAATAATTCCTAGAAATTCATCTCAATAGTGCCCAAAGTGGTGAGCCACTATACTCCAAGAACAATATTGGCTCCACCCATAGGAATAACAAACATAGGAAAATATAACAAATAGTCTCCCATGGATAACTTAATACTATGGCATTTTCTTGAACAACTAATAGTATCACTATCTGAAACCATGACCTAAACTTCTAGAGTGAGATAAATGAAATAGTTCAAACGAGCAACCAACCTAATATTGATGAAGTTGTGTGTACTCACAAAATCAATCAAAATAGTAACCTTATATTTTGTAAATAAACCCACCACCTTAATATTTTGGGAAGTATTAATAGTTGAAAGGTCATGACAATAAATAATAGGCTAAGAGTCTTGAGATTCTTCCTTAGATCCTTCTACATCCTCACCAATTGCCTCATCATCTACATCCTCATTGGCACCTTTGATGTAAAATAACTTATTTTTAACATAGTGATGTCCTTTGATCTATTTGTTTTTTCACCCATAACACAACCCTTTGGCTCATTTAATCTCAATTTGTTGAAGTGTCAACTTGGTGGGTTGAGTAAATGATGATGCTAGAAAGGTACGATCATGACCAGTAGTGAATTTTTTTTGTTTGATCATCTCTTTCTCTTCTACCATACATGACCTTAGGATAGATTTTGATATAAATAATAGATTAAACATTTTAACCTCTAATTGGATACTATCTTTGATTCCACCCAAAAAAATATTAGTCAAATTTGCCTCAATGATGTCTTCCCCCTGTAAGGATAGATTCTGAAATTGATGAATATAATCCTGTAAAGTTCCTATTTGATGCAGTTTGAATAACTAGATGAATTAGTTATCCAAGACATTATTTTGATAATGATACAATAACTCAGTAGTGAAAATAGACCATGTAAAGGGAGCATCATTATTTTTCTTTTGAGCACATAACTAGTGATACCAAATGAACTGCTCAAGTTACTGATACAGAGATGCCATTATCACCTTCTAAGAACAAGGAGTTTGGTGTAGATCAAATAAATTATAAATTTAAGTAATCCAAGTGAGAGTATCCTTACCATAAAACATATGCATATCCACTTTTGGAAGCATCAGTTTCACACTAGGATTGGAGTTGTTAGTGTTGAGAAGAGGAATACCCAAATGATGAGGTAGAGGGTTATTTGTCTATAACTGAGATGAAATGGTAGCCAATTTTGTAGTGATCTAATGAAATTGAGTGTGTACCCAATTAATCTCTCCACACATCCCTAAAATATTAGTTTAAATAGTAGCAAAGTCATCCTGTTTGTTGTAGAAATTTTCACTCATTTAGCTTTTGTGCTTAGTCATGCGCTTGGCAGTTAGACCAAGTTAGTTATATGTTTGGTATAGCTAGACATGAGAATAATAGGGTTTAGTTCATAAAATTTAACACACTAATATTATGGCATCAATTTTACATTAATTTAAAGCCTTATGCGCTCACTCGAAGCACAACAGTGAAGGGATTGAGCCCACATTAGGTTAATTAAAACATGGTGCAACTTTAGGTTCAAAGGGAATTAATCATTGATAGGATAAGTTTAGGTAGCCTATTGGTGCTAGGATATTTTGGGGGATCTCAATAGGCATGAACCTTCTTAAGGGTAAAAATCTTATGTGTAGTTTCATCTCTGCTAGACATGGTTCTTAATGGCACAAACTATGGGGATGGCTTGGATTCAAGTGCACCTTCTTTAAGTTAGCACTCTAGGCATGGGTATTAGGGCCTTGGCATAATTTGGTTCCAAAACTTAGTCTATTTTATAGGTAGGCTAAATTCATTAGATGGCACAAGGATGCCATTAGTGATAAGGGATGAACCTTAATACCATGATACATTCAAAGAAAAGAAACTATAGCATTGCTCACATAAAACTAAGTCACAACCATATCACAGTGCAAATTATAAAGAAAGAATCAATACTCCATTTATTCAATAAAATAATTAATTAAATCATATTTCAAGACATGAAAATAGAGCAAGTGATCATATTTAACCTTTCCTATGCCTAACGACTCACAAGCAAGATTGGGCTATACATTCAAAGTGTCTAACCTAGTTCATACAAAATACAAATACCTAATGGTGGCTCTTAATTTTAGTAGAGATTAATTTTATCAATCACCTCCTTATTTTTCAAATACAAGGCTTATTTTATAGGCAATTGGGCATCTCCTTTCTAGGTTAGATTGGTGCATGCCAAGTGATGAGCTATCACTAGGGGTCACTATTGAACTTGTTCCACTATGCTACCTAGGGTGGGTGAGTGCATGCCAGATGCTAAGATATCATTGTGGGTCATTATCCTACCTACTCCACTATTCTGACACTCATGCTTCTCAATATACCATGTACAAGTTCCTACAGGTATTTCCTTTGAAGGTCAATGCCATGCAACTGCTTGCTAACTAGCGTAGGATCGTTGAGGATTCCTCTAGTTGGTACCAAAAGGTAAAAAAAGGGAGAAATAACTCCACAATATTACCTCACATTGAGATAAGTTGAGTTTTAACAATCCACATAGTTATTAGAAAAGGGGACCAAACATTACCCCATAAAAAATTATTAGTCTGCCTTGAACTAGTCTTTAAGTACCTTTGGTGTGAAAAACTCAAGAACACCCTGCTCTAAATACGCCTTTAAGTTATCAAATATCTATATAGTGAGATTGATCTATTTAATGGTGTTATCTACTTTATTAGAGGCAGCCTCAAGGGTGAGCACATCTTTATTTTCTAGCTCTTTCTTGAAGGCTTCAAGCCTTTCTCTTGTTTGCCTTACCTTGCCATCTAAGATATCCCCTTGCTCACTTACCTTAATTTTGAAGGTGTAGAAGAGAGCCTCCAAGTCTTTCTCTTAGGTCTTTAGTTGGGCACTTATGGTGTTGACCTTTACCATCACTTAAACATACTCAGTTTTGATCATTGAGGAGTGTTGGAACAAGGCATCTTTCTCCTCCTTTACCTTTTTAAGGCATGCATCATTGACTACTACTTGGGAGGTGAAAGTACAAAATATGGTGTCTTATTCTTCCATAACCTCTTCTAACTTGGCTAAGAGGTTTTCCACCACATCCATCTTTTCATTTAACTCCCTTCTTAAAGCCTCATTGGGGTCTTCTGGCTCCTCAAGCATCGACCTCATCCTGAGAAGCATCTTCTCTACAAGTGCATAGACCTTGTCAACCTCTTTCATCCTTGAGTTATCTACACCATCCAAAATGGATTCATTTACATATTTTATGTGCTCAACCAACTATTTGAGTTTTATTTTTATTGCTTCAAGTTCCTCCTCTACCTCTTGCACTATATTCTTCTAGTTATTAGTGTGAACATTATTGATGATGTTATTTCACACTACTAAAGAGGCCATATTAATCAAGGAATTATCTAATCACATAGGGTTCCTATATTAATGATTTATGAGTTGGTATCCATGCACTTCCTTTAGCTTTTTGGTGCTCTGACATGATTTTGTCAGAAGCTCAAACTGGGGCTCGCCCATGTAGTGATCTAACACCCAAGAAACTTCATGGTGCATCAAGGTTTTGGTAGTCTTTGATAATATTTACTCCATCATATATAAGTATTCATATTCTTTTAACCCTTGTTGCACCCTTTCCTTATGTCCTGACTCATGCTCTTCTTCCTCACTCAGTTCCTCTTCTTCTTCATTGGCACTAATGCTTGCACTAGTGCCTTCTTCTTCTTCTCCTTCTTCTTCTTGGGGTTCTTCATTGAATTCCCCCCTTATCTATTTGTTATTTTTCTTTGGTGATAGACCAACCATCGTGTTCTTCTTTTAGTATTTATTCTATGTATTTTCCCCTTGTCTATTTCTTCTTACTATGAATTTTTGGTTTGAGCTTCTTTAGTGCCAACCTTATTCTATTCTTGCCCCAATAGGGCCTCTATTTCCTTCTCTATTTGTTTTTATAAGGTGCCAATATCACCCTCTTTATCTCCAAGCACTCCTTTAGAGCTAAGATGCACCTGTTGTGTAGCTTATTCTATTATTCTGGTAGAGGCACTAGGTGCCTTCTCTGGTAATCTCTCTTTCTTGGGTTCCATGCTAGCAGTACTCTTCTTCTTCTCTCTTTCCTTTATCATCGTAGCCCTTTCCTCTTGGGCCACTTTTTGATCTTTCTACTTTCTCCTAACCTTCTCTTCCTTGGCCTTTATCTCTACCTGCTCTTTCTTGGCTTTCTCCTTTTCAACCTTTTTTTGCATGGTTTGTGCCTTACATTTCTTTTCTCTTGCCTCTACCTCCTCAACCTCTAACCGATCCATCTTAGTTTGGGGCATGCCCTTAGCCCTCATGGATTCTAATATTTAGTGAAAATTTAGCGTCATGTTGATATGATCTTGGTACAATCTCATGTCCTTCCACTTGTGCTTTAATTTCTCTTCTATCAGTGTTTCTAAATGTGTTGTTTCCTCAATCTCTTCTCTTATTTATACTTCTTTCCTTTCATCTCCCTTATTCTCTTTCACCTTTTATGCCTTGTGATCCTCCTCTTTCCTTTGTTCTTTAACCTCAACCATCTCAATAACCTATTTTGACATCTTGGCCTTTATAATTTCTTATTTTTATCTTTTAGCTTATGTGCCATCTAAATTTTCACTTCATTAAAGCTGAGTTTCCTCCATCTCTACCTTCATTTCTCCAACTTAGTTTGAGGTGGTAGGGAGGGGGTTCATTCACTTGATGAGGACTCTTCATCCTCAGGTATGATGTATGTACCCTTCCCACTCTCTTATTCTACTAACTCCTTTTCCTCCTCTTCCTCAGATGTGGCTATCTTAGGCATGATAAAGGGAGCCTTCCCCTTCTTCTCTTTTTCATTAGGGGAAAATTTGGGCACAAATAACATGTGCTTATTTGAGGAGTCTAAAGGAGATTATTCTCCTTATAAATTGATCTTCAACCTTATCCACTCCTCCATTTCCTCCAAATACTCCCCCTCTTTTTCTTTGGAGACTTCTTCTTTTTGGTTGGTGTTGGCATTCCCTCATCCCTGATCTAGACTGGGGATCTTCCCTCTATTCAACACTCTACTGAACCTTGGAATCCTTTTTTCATGGCTTTATCTCATAGTATAATATATGTATGTATCCTACGATGGTGACTTCTTGGATAGGATAGATGTTTGGGTTATTTCATGCATCTTCTTCATCTTTAGTGAACTTCTCATCTACACAAGGGAATCAATGCCTCAACCTGTACATCTTTGTATCCAATTCCTTTACTATAATATCCATCTTTTGTGTATTGGGGATCTAATATAGGGCATCTCTAAATTATCCTTTTGAGAAGGTGAAGGGGAGATTCAACCATCCTAAACTGGTCCCATCCTATAGTGCCAAGTGCACTACATAATAATTATATATTATGGTGAAAGATGCTATCCTGAACATACTCTAGGGAAGCCCACGAGAAATGTGCCACTCCAATCTAAAAGCTTCTATGTATTTTTCAAACCAGTGCATTAGGTGCTTCTTGTAATTAGGGTTGAAGGAGGTGGGATAAGTGTAGTCTTTATAATTTTGTGTTAGGGATTCATTATTCTAGGAAGACCTAGAGATTATCTTCATTCCCATTCAGGATCCTAATTTCCTCCATAACAATCAAGATAAGGATGGACCCCCACCTGAAGGTTCCCTTGGTACTATTGCACTCTAGTGCATTTTTCACTAAATCATAGGTGATGAACTTTTTGATGTTGAATTATATGCCCTACAACATGTGATAGGAAATGCAAAGGTATGCTTTTGATACATCAATCCACTAACCACTTGGGCATAATTTGGAACTCATGAGGAGCACCACTTCCCTTGTATCAGGGTCCTCACACTTATTGATGGGGAATGTGAAACCTATTTTAAATTAATTGAGGATCTTTGTGTTACACTCTACCTCTTCATCATCATCCATCATTTTATATATGTCCTTATTAGTATCTAGGATAGCGGTTATCCTCTTGATCAATTAGGCTAAAATATTCATATACTAGCCTAAAAAATATATGCGGTCCTCATGGATATGTAAGAGTAGGAATTAGACAATTTCTCTAAATTCTCAAAATAGGGAAACTCATAAAGCTAAGCTATGATATAAGTGGTCAAATTATGTAAATTTGAGACATTAAACAAGGTATCACCTTATGGCATCTTATGCCTTGTGATCACCATCTAGTCCTACACCAAGCCTTTCAAGTGGATTGACATCTGGTGGTTATAATCTTTAAGTTGGAAACTTTATGTAAATAAGTACCAACTTTCCCCCACCTCAACCTCTAGGGGAAATTATAGAAACTAGTATTATATCTTCATTAGTGCCTTGGTATCTACCTTTATGATGCTAACTACTTTGATCAGTTATGCCTTAGTTTTAGTGGTCATCATCTCCTCTACAATCTTAACCCACTTGGCTTCTTATTGTGCCTATATGGAAATTGTTATTTTTCACTTATTTACCATCATAAATATGCTTGTGTTGAACCTTGGTAAGTGTGGCTTGTGAAAGCCTCGAATGGTGGTCAATGCTTCTATAGTCATGATGTCTATGACTGTACCTTCAGATCTGAGCTTCATTGGTTGTTAATGGTGGCATGGGTGATAGATTATTTTTATAACATTTTTTTTTACATAAATTTCTATCCCTAATCCTTAAAATTGGTCTCACTACAAATTAAATCTCTCTCAAAATGTCTTCATTCACTAAAGTGCTCAAGTTTTCTCTGTGGTAGGGTTGTTTTTCTTCATCTCTCTAGGTTCTACTCAGGTTTGCTCTAAGTTGAATTAGTTTAAACTTTGTAACCTAATCAAGTCTACCACATGCTATTTTATACCCTTATTTCTCCACTACCATCATTAATGTAGGCTTTATGGTGTAGGCACCTTGATTTCTTGGAAATCATAAAAAAACTATGAAATTTTCAAAAATCTCTTGTCCTTAATGCATTAATTATGTATATTTATGTCATCATTATTGCCTCATTAAATGTTCCTAATGGATTTTTTGGTGAAGTTATGTGTGGTTTAAAAATTCACTTCTTGCTCATTTCTAAGTGAATACCAGATGTCTTAGATGATTTCTTTCTACACTTGTATACGTGGTGTGACCTTCACCTTCCTTATGGCAACCTAGGTACAATGTTTCACATGCATGCAACTCAAACTCCTCATTTCCAATTTTTATTCTAGTTGTACTCATATTTTAATCATGATTCTTTATCTTGGTCAATTTATTATGCATCATCTTTCCTTGGCCTATCCTACCCCATATAAATCCCTTACACTAGCCCTCCAATACTTCATTTCTCTTCTAATTCTCTTGTGCATTGTTAGAGGGTGCAGCTTCATTTTCTTCCTTATGCTCAACCATGTTGATCATCTTCACTTTTTGCCTTCTTAGGTCTCTAGTGTAGGATCATTTGACGCACCTTATTTTAACTTTTGTATAAAAGTAATGATAGAGTGGTTCATTCTTGGGCCTTCGAGTGCCCTACATTGTTCATCTTGTGTACATGGATCTTGTGTATTTTATGCTTGCATCTGGGGAGCTTCACACACCCACCACTTAGATATTTATCCTCATGTACCTAGAGGGCACAAAGCACTCAATTCACCTGATTATAATTATGCATGAAGTGATAGTAGATAAGTCCTTATAGCTATCGCATACCACTTACTGATTCTATACACTATACAAGGAATAAAACAAAAAAGAAAATAATTGTTTAGCTTACGCCAAACTTTATCCTAGTCAACTCAGTTTCAAACTAACTAGTGACCAAGAAGTCAAAGTTTTCATGGCACAAGTGCCAGCCTACTACCTATATGGCTTTAGTTGGTTTCCATTAAAATGCCTAAGGAGTATTTCATTATATAATGTGCATAACTTGCATACACTTATTTCTAATATGTGTTGGATGATGTAGGGGCCCATCCACCATATTTTTAATTTGCCTAAGTGTTTAAAGTACTTGGAATCATAGATCAACACTAATTCTACTTTAGTCAAATCCTTGTGCTTGATATGCTTGTCATGCCAGTAGTTTTGACATGCCTTATCAATCTAATGACACCATCTTGTTTGGGCATATTTTTCATCCAAGAGCTCCAATTCTTCCAACCTTGTGTATAAATATTCTTGGTCATCTAAGTGACCAATCTATGTAATACATAAGGAGGGCATCATGAATTCCATGGGTAGAACTACTTCAATGCTAAACACTAGTTAAAATGGTGTAATGTTGTTTAGGCACTTGTATATCATGTGGTATACCCATAATACTATTGAAACATGATCATCCCAACCCTTGCAACCAATGTCACATATATTTTTTAGGCACGTACCCAGGATCTTGTTGAATGCTTTAAATGTTTTGATGGCTTGTGGATGATAGGGGGTGGTCTTTTGGTACACCACCATGTATTCAATTAAAAGGATGTGCACTATATCATTAATAAAATGAGTACCCCTATCGTTAGTCAGACTTAATGGTCACCCATACTAACTTATGATGTTTTCCCATATGAAATACATAGTTATTGTGGTTCTATAGTCTTTTATTGGTGTAGTTTCAACCCACTTGGTAAAATAGTCAGTGGTCAATAAAATATATATTACACTTATGCACCATGTTGTGAGAGTTATTGGCCCAAAGAATTCAATGACCCATTTTTCAAATGGTTCTTAGGAAATAATGGGGATGAAAGGCATCTCATCCTAGTGGTTGGGTTTACTAGTGTACTAATATATGTCACATGCCTTAGAATACTCCTTTGTATCTTGGAATAGACTTGACCACCACAATCTTGATTGCAATACCATGTGTGCCATTATGTCTCTAGTATAATGGCCTCCTATGATTCCCTCATGCACTTCCTATAAGATGGGGTCCCTTTCATGTTTTAAAACACACTGATGTAAGACTTCATCTCTAATTAATTTGTATAACTCCCCCTTAATGAGTTAGAATGGGGTAGTGTAAACTATAAGTTGTTTCTTCTCCTTAGTTGACAAGGTCTAGGGTATAAACCTAGACATTAGGAAAGTATCAATCTTTGGTAAATCTTTAGCAATGTGTTAGACTCTGTATAGCTATGCATCCAGTATGTTATCCTCAATTAACACCACCACATCACTAAAATTGATGTGGGATAAATGTTCTAGCCCCAAGTTCTACTTTTTAGGTTTAAAAACAACTAAAAATAGAATTCTTGGAATATAATAGTACATCTACACATATTCTCATGTAAAACAAGCTCGTTCATGAGGTATGAGTGTCTCATGATTAGTGAAAAAGATGAATGGGGTTGCTAGTAGATATTGCCCAAATTTTTGTAAGGCATAGACCATTACCAGTGCTTTACACTTGGTGGTGGTGTAATAATGTTCTACCTACATTAGTTTCCCTCTTGTGAAGGAGATAGGGTGGTCCATCTTGCTCTCACTTAGTTTCACCAATATGGTGCCAATTATAGACCCTGAAGTATTGCCATGGATGTGGAAAGGAGTAGTTCAGTATAGAAATTATAGAATTAACATGCTATCTAACTTAAAATTTAATGTTTCAAAAGCCTCCTCTTACACTTTTCCCTAATATAATGGATCATATTTAAATAAGAGATCCTCTAGAGGAATTGTGATCTTTGCATAGCTCTGTATAAACTTCTTGTAGTAGCCATAATGGCCTAGAAAGGCATGAACATTTTTCTATGTTAAAAGATTTAGGAGCTGAATTATGATGGCTATCTTTGTAGGATCAACAATTAAATCATCCTTATAGATGATGTACCTGAGTAATGTTCCAAAGGGGGTTATGAAGATGCACTTCTTTAGGTTTAATGATATATAGAGTTGCCTACACCTTTCAAACATGAGGCATAGAGTTGTCATAGTGGTCTTTCATAAGACCATACACATTCCAATCATCAAGATAAACTTGGAGGAACTTATGGATAAAATCCTTGAAAGTAGTGATCACTACCCTAGAAAATATGACTGGTGCATTATTGAGTCCAAACAACATCACATTGTAAATGAAATAACCCCATTTAGTCATAAAGGTTATTTTGGGCTTATCCTCCTCAATTTGTACCTGATGGTAGCCTAAGAAACTATTAGTGAAAGTATAGATTTCACAATCTATGACTCCATACAAGACCTCATCAATGAACAAGGTCAAGAAAGGGTCATTGATACGAGCAGTGTTCAAGAGCTTATAGTCAACATAGATCCAAATAAACTTATCCTTCTTGGTGATGATGACCATCAAGCTTACCCAATTAGATTATTATATAGGGTAGATGATATTGATAGTAATTATTTTATCATTCTCCATTTTCACTTTGGCACAAATATTGGGATTCATCTGATATAGGTGTTACTTGATTAGACTCACACCATCTACTAGTAAGATGCTCATTTTTCCAAGGGAAGGGTGGGTGCCCTTTATGTCCTAGTAATTTTTTAGGAATAAGTCATAAAATTTTCTCAAGAGGTATATGATTCGTGCCATCTCTTATTCAGACCAATAAGCACCTATAGTAACAATCTTTAGTTCATTTTCTGCACTGATGTCTACTTTAGTAGTCTTGAGTGGTGTGTGTTAGGGTTCATTCCTCTCCTAATGAGAGTCTTCAACATACCTTGTCCCCTCAATTATTTTAATTAAAATATGCATAAAATCTTATTCATTTAGGGTATTTTCATCCATAAGGTGCACAAGTTTTTATCTACCTATTAGAGCCTTCCAATTATGCTCTTTCTAGGTCTCATCATCTTCCTTGTTGGAGTCACTATTGAGTGCCTTTTATTTAAATAATGTCAAGAGCTCTAGTCCTTTTTCCCTAAACATTTCCTTAAGGTGCTCTTCTAATATGGTAGTGTCCTCAAACACTACCATGCAAATGACTTGTAGTGGCTCTAGTAGCTCTAAGTTATGTGTAGAAAAGGAGAAGGTGTGCACAAAACTTTCCTTGAGTATCTCCCAATTCCTTATTTCATAGTGCATCTCATTTTCAATGTACCATGCTTAGACCCATGTTTTCAAGGTCCTATAAAAGGCATGCACCGATAAGCCTCTTGATGTATTCTCATTATAGACAGTCTAGGTTTCTTCACACAAATGCACATGTGTGATTGGGTCAAAATTGTTAGAGTAAGAAGGTATGTCAAAATCCTCATTACTCTTTCCAAGCCTAGTATATATTGTTGCCTTCACATCTTTCCATGTTGGAAAGCTAGGTCTTTACACTGCTAACCACTGAATAGTAGTGTTTTTCAAGGTGTACACTAGTGCACCCATTTTATATATTCCCTTGGGGATGTAAGGTTCAATGTCATGGACATACCTCTCTATAAGTTGGCTCCTTTTATAATTTGGAAGCACTACAAGCTTCCCTTTACTTATCTAGAATGCCCTTTTTCCATCCTTTTTGGTATGAGGAACCCATCTCTTCTAATTACACTTAATCCTAACCATTCCCGCTCTGGCTAGCCTTGGATCAACTATGTGCACTAGGTGGCACCTTTAGCTAGTGACCTTGTAAGCATCTTCTACCCATCATTTGAAAGCTATGTCAATTTTATTAGAGATTGATCATGTATCCTCCCATTTTATCATGCCTTGGTCACTAGGGTTAAGCTTCTTAGTTCCCTATGCTATGATGTTGCAAATGTGGTTGATCTCATCATTGAAATCAATGCTTTCCACATATGGGGGGCCTTTATCACATGATAGAGGGATCAGCACCCTCTTTTTGCCATTTTTAAAACTCATAAAACACTTCTTTAATTTCATGTCTACATTATTAGCATAGCACCATGGCCTACCCAAGAGCATTGGATAGTTGTCCTACTCTACCAACTCAATGACCTCAAAGTTAGCTCAGAACTTGATGCCCATGATATCTACAATGGCATCCTTCAATATCATGATAGGTTGTACTTGGGTTTTGTTAGCCATGAATATCATGTGAGGTGAGGGCCTCAAGGGTGGCCATCCCATCTTCTCCCAGGTATTTTTGGTCAAAATATTAACCTTAGTACTCATGTATACCAGTAATTCATAAAATGACCATCCATTGATGGTGGCATCTATCAATAACCTTTGATCATGCTCTATATTTTGAGTATACCTTACTTTACATGCCCACTCCATATGTGATGTAGAAACTTTAATCATTGCATGCTTCAATAGCAAATATTTTATTAGGGGTAGCATCCCTTCAATTTATAGGATGTGTAAGATCTTAGTCAAGTCCTGTAATTCAACCTCTTGGTTTTCATGTCTTCTACATGAAGTGATGGCCAATGCCTCTAAATATCTAGCTAGTTAGAGGTCACCCTAAAAAATTTGTATTACACTCATGGCTTATTTTAGGATGTCCTTCTATCAATTAGGGTCAAGATAGGGTACAAATTTTGTCTTAGGTCATGTTATATGCTCAATGCAAATTAATTTTCAATACTCCAAGCATAGTTCTTAGGTCAGTCCATTGTTTGGTTGAGTGGTAAACCCACTCAAAGTTGTGGCCTATACTTTAGGCATCTCTTTATGAGTCTATTATGGCTTGGGATCCCACCTTTCTTATTTGAAATTGAACCTAACTATTACAACACCTTTGTCTACAACAAGTCAACCATGAGTTATCTTTTTATATAGGTCTGGGCATTCTTTAACCACATGTGGTCCTTGACAATACCCACACATTGGGTGTGTGAGTTATTCATGTTGATAATGCTCAGTTGACCCACACTTGTAGCATGATCATGATAGGAATCTTCCTCCACCATGTCCTCCTCCTCATCTGCATGCACCTTTCTAATTCCCATAACCCATATTGTGTTGGCCATAGCCATCATTGCCTTGACCTACTTGACCATCGACTCATGTTATCACCTATCATGAGATTATTTCCATGTTTTGATGAATCTCATTGATGACTCAATAGTCCACTATTGAATGCATTTAGGTATCACACATTTTATAAAAAATAGTAGTGTTCACTTGACTGGTGCATTGTAGCATAGGATAGTATCAAGAGTGATGTGGCCCATGACAAACTTAATATATGGGAAGTAGGGTTCAAAAATTTATTCATAAGTAATTATTCTTATTATTCCCCCCATCTCATACTCAGTGTATCATAACCCACTGCGAGTGTCATGTGTCAAACCAACAGTCAACTTTTGTAGTTGGGAGGTTATTGATGTGATTTGAGCCTCCATGAATGGGTTGATCTTGATATAGGCAATACCTATTGCCTCAACCTAGAGTGTAGCTTCAAGCACTTTGTATGGGTCTATGAAGGTTTAAATGGATAGTGCTCATCTCAAGGGAACTAACAGGCCTCTAACAAACCATTACACATGCTAGGAGGAGTGAATGTCATATATAAGCTTCAAAAGAAGAGTTTTAAATTATGTGTCATATAAATTCACACTCTTGAATAACTCTTAGCTAATTTATTTGAGAACTACAATGCTTTATTTCTTAAACTTAGGGATATCAAACTCTTTCAAGAAGGCTTCCTTCAACATATCATAGTCAATCATAGCCTAGTTTGGATTGAATTTATGATACCAGGTATGGGTGTAGTCTAGTAAGGTGGTCACAAATTGAGTCACCTTATGCTCAAATTGAGTGAAGCCTTAAATACACCATTGTATCTTACACTTAAGCACATGTTCCATAGTATTCTCTACACTATGATACTTGAGCAAGTACAACACCATCTCATAGTAGATATATTGAGGGGGTGGTGATAGGTTCTAAGGTGTTTGTCCCCCGTGCATCTATGTTAGAGGTAGCCATATAATGCCTCTAATTATAGGGTGGAGTACTGAACCTATCATTTTCAGCTACATTATTGAAATTATCAGTGCTTTACCTCTCACTTATGGCACCATGCCACTTTTTATGATCTATTTCCTAGTTAGTGTAGTTGACATCCTCTACACAAGAATGATTATGCCTATGTTTAGGATTCTTAGGTTATAATTTTATAGATTGATTGTGTCTTCACTCAATTCCTCATATGGAATCACTTGCTTAATCATAAATCCTTGATTAAAATCTTGAATCTTGTCAAAGTTAATGTTGATAATAGGATCAGTTACCATTCTTTTGTCTTTGGATGGAGAATCTAATGAATGAGGTTGCACTTCAAGTTTAAAGGGGGTAGGTACTTCTAGTACGTCCTTAGTTTCTACATCTTGTAGGAACCCACTACATCCTACACCCAATTGATTAGTCTAGTCTCTTTCTTATTCCTCTTTCTCCTTACATTGTTGTATTTCAAGGGATCCTTCCCCATGCCCTTCCCACTCATTATGGGTCCTCTCAACGCTTATAAGTTCTACATCCTCCATTATTCTACACCTTCACTTAATATATTTTAGCCTTCAAAGTTTTTAGGTGTTAGGTTGTTCATCTTCTTCCATCATACCTCACCTACACTTCCCCTTCTCACCTTTTACACTTGCTCATACACACAATAATTTTAGGCTTCCATTCTTATGGTTTCTAAACCATAATCCACAAAAACCTTCTTTAGTTTGGTGTTGTGTCCTCTTATGAATGTGCCCCTTGGTTCATGAATAAATTCATACTTTGCTTCTTTAAGACATGAAAAGGTTGACACTATGAACTCCAACACATAAATGGTCAACACACCACTCCACCACTTGTCTACAGCATGCATCTAAACTTCATCCAAGCTATCAAGCCTCTTTATGCACTCAGTTGTCCACTAGATGCATTGGTTGTAAATTCACCTTATAGAGGTAGTATAGGAAACCAACCATCATTACACATGCTTAGGTAGCTCACAAAATAACACCTCATATAGATCATTGTATAGGTTAGCTTTCACCCATTTTCTTAGCTCCAACCCTTTGCATGTAGGATACTTTTGTGCAAAACTATCTTTCACTTAATCTAGCAAGTGCTCAATGTTCTCATGTGATAATTGGATTATCTCTATGTTTCACTATTTTAGCAATAAAATTCAACATGTTTCCTAGAAACAAAACTAAAATATTGTAGAAAAGTTCACTCATTTAGATTTTGTGTTTATTCATATGCTTAGAAGTCAGGCCAAGTTAGTTCAATGCTTGGTATAGTTAGGCACAAGAATAATAAGGTCTAGCATATAATATTTAACACACTACTATGTTGGTATCAATTTAACATAAGGCACAAGACTTGTGCACTCACCCAAAGTACAATAGCAACGAGATCATGCCCGTGTTAGGCTAGTTGAAACATGGTGCAACTTTAGGTTTAAAGGGACTTAGTCATTAATAGGATAGGTTCAAGTGGCCTATTGATGCTAGGATATTATATGGGATATCAATAGGTGTGAGCCTTCTTGAGGACACAAATCCTATGTGTAGGTTCATCTCTGCTAGACATGGTTCTTAATGGTGCAAGCCATGGGGATGGCTTGGATTCAAGTGCACCTTCTTCAGGTTAACACTCTAAGCATGGGTATTAGGTCCTTGACACATGTTAGTTCTAATAATTAGTCTATTTTATAGGTATGCCTAAGTCACTAAATGGAAAAAGGATGCCATTAATGAAAAGGGATGAACCTTAATCTCATAATACATTTAAAGAAAAGAAACTATAACATTACTCACATAAAACTAAGTCACAACTATATCATATCATAAACTATAATTCAAGAATCAATACTCCATTGCTTTAATAACATACTTCATTGACTTATAGTTCAACATATATAGTTCAAGACATGAAAATAGAGAAAGTGCTTGTATTTAACCTTTCCTATGCCTAATGGCTCACAGGTGAGCTTGGGATATACATTCAAAGTGCCTAACCTAGTTCATACAAAATATAAATACTTATTGGTGGCTCTTAATTTTAGCAGAGCTTCTCTATATAAATCTCCTCTTTCTTCAAATACAATCCTTCTTTTATAGGCAATTGGGCATCTCCTTACTAGGTTAGATGGGTGCATGCTAAGTGATGAGCTATCATTGGGGGTCACTATTTTGCCTACTCCACTACGCTACCTAGGGTGAGTGAGTGCATGTCAAATGTTGAGCCATCACTGGGGGTCACTATCCCACCTAATCCACTATTATGACACTTGTGCTTCTTGATCCACCATGTAAAATTTCTTACAGGGATGTCATTTGAAGGTTGGTGCTATGCAACTGCCTACCAGCTAGCACAAGATCCTTAGGGATTCCTCCAACTGGTGCTAAAAGGTACAAAAATGTAGTGATCACTCCACAATATTGCCTCAGATCAAGATAGGTCAATTTGGCATGGTCCATGTAGTTGGTATAAAATGGGGCCCAATAATACTATACCACCTTTATGTCAACTTAAAGTTAAGAAATCATTAGATCTAAAGTTATAGATTCCATATCATCCCTAGGAATCTTAGGAGTTTCTTGACCCCCTTTTTTCCTTGAGTAGTAGGACCCACCATGCACAAACCTTAGGAGGGTTTTCACCCCAAAAATTTGTACTAAGTGATGGTACCTTTATAATCACCTCACCAAGATGAATCCAATGATGACTTTTATGCATTAGGGTGAAAAACATTTATACAAAAAAGTGTACCAGTAAAAATATCATTGTAATAATCTTGTTGAGATGAATCCAATGAGGATAAATGTGCAAAGGAAAAAACATTTTCCAAACTTTTTTTTATTTTTTTAAATATTTTTTTCAAAAAAGAGTTTCAAACAATACTGTGTTGATAGAAAAAATTAATCCTTCCTAGATTACACGTGATGTTTTTCACTCCTTTTACTCCAAAATTCATGCCTCACCCAATCTAGAAAAAAATGCCATAGGAAACTTGCCCAGATCAAAGCTCTGATACCACTTGTAAGGAAATTACTTATATGTCTGCATAGAATAATTATATATCACATATAATAATCAAATATAATATATCACACATTAATAATTGATAGTAGATTAGAGTATTGGATAATATAGCAAAGCCACTTTGAGGGGGAAACTTCTACAATAATGTAATAAGAGCATAATACTTAATATGATGATCAAAGACTAACTACTACCTCATATATATAGTCTACTTAGCCATGGTTATTTCATAGGCTGACCTAACTAAGAACATAGAGAAATGTAACAAGAATATAAAAGAGGCATGTAAACCACAACTCAGCCACACATATCCCTAGACATGCCAAAGGTTAAGGGCATAGCAATCAAAGTGTGCATATTTTATTAAGATGTATCCTTTTTAATTTACCCTATTTAGGGAAAATAAATCCATCTTCATTATAAATAAAAGTGTACAAGAATTATCTCAATTTTGTTAATCTCATCCATGGGCTAATCTCATATCTCCATCATCACCTACTATCTAATCATCATCACATCCTGCATCCTAACTCCTCTTTCTTCATCACCCACCCTTTTACTTTTCCATTATAGACTCTTTATCTCTTTTTTGAGAGCCCATCTACATCTTTCATCCCCTCATTACCTCCATATGGTGCATCATCCATTATATTATTTCATTATTCTCATCATCTAACTTTCATCCTCCCACCATTTTTTGGATTCTTTTTTCTTTGAAAATTCTTTACTCTTCCATCATGTCTCATAATGCCCTTTTAAACAAGATCAAAATATAGACACCTAAAATTGGACATTTCATGTTGATTATAACCATATGATAATTCCATGCTAATATCATCCTTATATCTTAAATTAGTCTTATAACCACACTAACATCTCTAGAAAATTCACTATTCATCCCCCTTGATCAATTAATCATTTCTTCCTCAAACATCTTCAAACCCATAAAAATGCACATCTCTCTTCATTAGTTAATTAACTTGCATAAATTAACTAACCTTCTTCTAATGATAAATTCCATAGCTTTTGAATATTCATATTTGTTAAAATACAAAAAAATTAATATTCATCACATCATGATATCATCCCCCTCAAATCCCAAAGTAATCTCCACACTATCCCACAAAATGAATCTCTAATTCATTTCTCAATCCCAGGGAAATCTCTTATCTCTCAAGGCATGTGATAATCCATTCTTCATAAATGAGAGGCCTTATACAATCTAACCTCCCTCATTAATATCTCAACCTCCCATTTTGACTCATCCTCCAGCGTTCATCTTGATCTTCATCAAATGACACACAAATCAATCAGTAAATTATATAAATAGAGGGGTTCATCTTCATTTTAAATAATTCTTGATAACACAAGGAAGTTATGCCATTTTAGAGAACTAATCTTATATCAATACATCAATTTTTTAATCTAAATCATCCATTTTCAATGGGGTTACATTTTTTATTCATCCATGCATTGTCTATATAGCTCACAACTACACCCATACATTAGAGCACATTCAATTGACAAGAGGAGAAAGGTTATCTTTAGTAAGTGAAGGAAACCATGTGTTTGTATCCATAATTTTATTGATCAATCAAAGGGAACTTACATTGATTAGGTAACACTTCAATTTATTTTGATTTATACTAATGAAACTAATCTTTACTATTAATGTTATAACATTCTTCCATAGATAGAAGAATGGTAATTTTTAATAGCCATACAATTTCATTCATGGAATGGAGATTGCCTTGGTAAACCATTATCATTGATTATTCTCTGAAACTTGTTGAATTAGCTCAGCATGGTCTATGTCTATCCTTGTACGATTAATTTATGTGATATTCACTGATGAGGGTCATCAATCCTCTTCATTTAATAATGTAAATCTAGGGTTGGTGTCCAAAGGCAATATGTAATAGGAGAAAGAGATTTCTATCAAATGGTCCCTTCTACCACACTCCACACTCATAGAAATTAAATCACACATGCATGAAATTAAATCACACCTTTGAGAAAGTAAACTATTGAATTGAAAAGGAAATTATAAACAAATAAAATAACTATAGGGTCGCAACAAACTATAAAAAGGAATAGTTACAGACACAAAGAGATAAAACAAAAATTTATAACAAAATGATAATTTCATAATAATGAAACAAATAAAAATACATTAATCTATCTTCCTTAGAATGAGTGGCTAGCTTATTCCCTAGAAGACGATTTATTTAGAACACAAGATTCAGAATAAATTACTCAAAATGATGGAGAGAAAAGTATATGTCAGATTGGCCACAATATTGGATCCTTGCACAGAAGTTTGAGAAAATATATGTATAAAGAAATTAAATCACAAATAAATTACAAAGAAGGAAGAAACTTGTCTTCACATGGAAATATTGTAAAATATGGTTGTTTGCATATAATCACATTAACCTGTCTTTCTTGTCTAACCTTCCAAAAAGGAAAAGTGGGGTACATAAAGGGAAAATTAGGGCAACATGATAAAGTTTATAATTTTCTTAATTAAATAATTACATTACAATATAATTAGCCTATGTGACCCTTTTTTAACTAACCTAAGGAAGATTAATTAACATAGAATGTCCATTAGGCCGTGTAGGCAAAAACCAATGGAAAAAAGCACTACACTAACACCCCCTTAAGCATAGCTTAGATGAGATGAGAATTGGGTCCTGACATTGAAATCCTAATAAGGTACCCAAGTACATATTGAATAAGCTCCATAAAAGGAAAAAAAGGTGGAGCAGCCCTAACCCCAATGAGAGCTCATAGATGAACAAATTTACTCTCTGTAAAAGGCTTGGTCAGAATATCTATAATCTGCTCCAATGTTGGATAGTATTGAAGATCAATAACTTGATCATTGATAAGCTTCCTAATGAAGTGCATGTGAATCTCTATATGCTTGGTCCTTTGATGGAGAATGGGATTCCTAAAAATTTGCATAGTGTTTTGGTTGTCATAGTAGATAATTATTGGCTTATGAAACTAGATATCAAACTCAATGAGAATCCCCTAAATCCAAATTACCTCGATGGTGGCATTGATATCCCCTCTATATTTTGACTCTATAGATGATAAATCAATTGCATACTACTTCTTGCTTGACCAACTTAGTAAACCTGAATCAAATGAGAAACTATAGCCTAAAGTATACTTTTGACTCTAAATATCTCCAACCCAATCTAAATCTATGTATCTGATCAAATCAACCTCAGTTCTTGCTCTATAGTGTATCCTATAGTTGTGAAACCCCTAAATGCAATAAAAAATATGCTTAACTGATTTCCAATGTAATTTATGTGGCTCTTTCATAAATTAGGAGACCATGCCAATTTCATAAGATATGTCACGTTTAGTGTGTGTGAGATAGATAAGACTACCCACAACTTATTGATATGGAGTTGCATCAACTAATGGTATAGGATAGTCAACCTCAAGCTTCACACTAGACAAGAAAGTAGTAAGAGTGGGCTTACAATCAACCATGTTAAACCTCAAAAGTAAATCAATATAATACTTGGATTGTGATAAAGTTATCCCAGAGTCTGACTAAATGATTTCAATCTTGAGAAATTAATGCAATAATCCCATGTCTATCATTGAAAATCTATCTAAAAGTGTCATTTTCACTATTGAGATGGATGATCATAAGCTTCCTATAATCAATAAGTCATCCACATAGACAACTAGGATCAATAAAGAATCATCTTGTTGCAAGGTATAGACATTTGAATCCAAGTGCCATCTGGTGAACCTGACTATGAGTAGAAAGGAGTCCATCTTAGCATACTATGCCTAAGGGGACTATTTAAGTCCATAGATAGATTTCCTGAGTCTATAGACCAAGGATGAATCTTTCATAAAGCCTTATGGATTCTCCATGTGAATCTCTTCTTTGAGGTCACCATGTAGAAAAACACTCTTGACATCCATTTGGTTAACATCCCACTGATGTATGACTATGATAGAGTGAGTTTGATAGACATCATTTTAACTATAGGAGTAAATGTCTTAGTGTAGTCTATGTTAGGCACCTGAGAAAACCCCTTTGTAACCAGATGAGATTTGTACTTATCAATAAACCCATCTACACCATATGTAGTGTGATAAACCCATTTGCAACAAAACAATTTTCTTCCTTTAGGAAGAGGGACCAAGTCCCATGATTTGTTCCTGATTAGGGAACTATACTCCTCCTGCATAGTAGAATCTCATTCTAGAATGCCAGATGACTCATAAAAGGTTTACAAATATGAGGTAATATCCAAGTAGGCATGTGAAGTTTCCTAAAACTATGAATATGTCTACCTTATATCTGATGGATTTCTAACCCATTTCCTAGCAATTTGAAGTGTCTATTTGGCCCAAGTGGGACCGAAATTGTATGTGAATGGAGAATTAGGAGGTGAGTCATCATCATCTAAAGAGTGAGTGTGAGATGGAGGAGAATCCTCATCACTTCTATCATCACTTGAACTCAAAGAATAAGAAGATTCATCCTGATCATCAAGAGTATTTTGAGGTGGATCCAAGTCACTATCTGAGGTGGAATCAATGTCCAATGAGACTTTTAAAGAGTGTAGAGTGCCAGTAGTGAGTTCAATTGGGCCCTCAAAAAAATTGACACTATTTTTAATGAACAACTCATGAGTTTTAGTATATAGGAACATGTATCCCTTAGTACCCTCTGTATACCCCACAAAGATACAAGACTAACTCTAAGGGTCCACTGATTTACATTCCCTCTTAGGAATATAGGCCATTGATGGTGATCTAAACACTCAAAAGTGATCCACTATGGGCTTGTGATCATCCCAAGATTCAAAAATAGTGATTCCTTTCAAGGATTTATGTGAAACATGGTTTCAAATATAGCACGCACAGTTGTTTGCTTTAACCTAAAACTAAGGAGCAAGAGACTTTGATTGAAGCATACAGTTAGTTATTTCCTTCAAGGTACTATTCTTACATTCAACCACACCATTCTACTGAGGACTGTATGGAACTGTGTGTTGTATCTTAATCCCCTATGATGTGCAAAACTACTCAAACCTATTGTTGACATACTTCCCACCATTATTAGTCCTTAAGATTTTGATGGAATAGTCTAACTGCTTCTCCACAAGTGCCTTGAAATCCTTAAAGTGATCAAAGACCTTAGAATTCTTTTTGAGAAAAAATTCCTAGGTGTACTCAAAAAATCATTGATGAATATGATCATGTATCTAGTCTTGTTGAATAAATGTTTTGGAAATATACCTACTATGTCACTGTGGACAATTTCTAGCTTCTATTCAGCTCTCCTTGCTTTACCCTTGTCACATTTATCTTTTGGATTCTTGCCAAAAATGTAGCCATTATATAGGCCATCTAAATATTTGACTTTAGGCTACCCTAAAACCATGTCCTTATGATTGAGTTGCTCTAAATAACGATAGTTTAAATGGCTAGACCGTTCATGCCATAGTTTGTTCACTCCATCTGCATGAGTAAGCAGTGCAACTAAGGGTTGATCTAGGGAAAATTATGAGAAGTTATATAGCCTAGACTAATTATTGGTCTTCTTATAGGCCACTACAGTGTCATTTTGTATATCTTTGATAACCACTGAATCAAATGTGAACTCAACTTTTTTCCCTACACCTATGTGAGTGATTTGTTACACTGATAGAAGATTGGTGGATAGTGAAGGAACACATAGAACATTATTGAAGGTCCCATCACTTATTTCAACTGATCATTTACCATTGAATTTGGTTGAAGTGTCATCACCCATGAGAATTGAAGGCATAGGAACATGGATCTATTTCTAAAAATAGATCCTCTAAAGAGGCCATGTCATATGAAGCCCCTGAGTCAATAACCCAAGTCAAAGGTTGAGAATCTACTGTAATAAGTTCCTTGCCCTCATTTTTATCCTTTTTATTATCTTTAGCCTTTGTATAATCTTGTGCAGACATGTTCTGAGTTGGATACTTAGGAACATTGATGTTATTCTTCTCAAGCATCTTAGTCAATTGGTCAATATTTTTTTTCATGCACTGAGATTCATCATGCCTAAGTTTCTTACAAAAATTGCATTTGAGTTTCTCCTTCTTAGGTTTCCCACTTGAGGAGGACTCATTTGATGATGCCTTAGGCTTGGCATCTAATTTTTTATTCTTCTTATGCTCATGATCTAGTTTAGATTGTTTCTTCTCCTATTTACCACTGCTAGAAGGCTTCTTCTTGTCTTGATTGACAATCAAGGCATATGATTTTGAAGATTTTAGTGCACCTATTTCAACCAACTTATCTTTATCTTGAGTCAAATTATCAATAAACTCATGAAATGATGGCATTTTCCAAGTGGATCTAAGTGCACGTTTGGTAGCATGAAATGTAAAGAAAAAAATTGAATAGTCATAACCCAATTTTGGAAGCATAGATAGAATTAACTAGTTATTTGTTTTCTCAATGCCACATTATTTCAAGTATAGTCTTAGTGATTTAAACTCTATAAAGAAGTTTTTTAGGGTGTCATAATCACCTGGGCTCAATGTGAAAATCTCATTCTCTAGCTCATGACCCCTCATGATGTCCTACACTATAAAAATCTTGTTTAGAATGGTCCAGACTTGGGAGTTTTTTTGGAATCAACGTGAAATAGGAGGTCAGGAGACATTGACAAACATAAGAACCCATAGGCTTCATCACATTGTTTGTACCACTTAACTTATTTTACATCTGTATATGGCTCAATTTCCTCACCCATAGTGATCTGATAGAGTCCTTTACTTCTCAAGGTGAGCTATATTTTAGACTTTCATTTAAGATAGTTAAATGGTGTGAGTGGTTCAATGTTTAGATCCATTAGTGTAGATTAGATTGAGACAATTTTTAGAAGTGAAATGAAAGCAAAGAATAAATTACACATAGTATAAGTACCCCCTTGAACTATCAATAATACCCCCCTTAAGTTACAATGCAACACATACTCAATATTGGACTTTGGGCACCATTGAGAATGCTTCTATGAGCACTTAGTGTGAGAGAGTATGAGAGGAATGTCAGGCATAGTTGATAACGCGTCTAAGAAGAAAGGTCTAAAAATTTTGAAGTGAGTTTTAAGCCATTAAACTATGAAGAAAATGTATTTTTAAAAAGTCTTTAAAAAAATATCACCAATGCATAGATCTTGAAAAAATATGCATTTTTAAAAAAATAGCACCCAAAAAGGAGTTATGGATTGAAAGTTATGGCACTTACAAGTTCTTACTTCACATATACCTCAACCCTTTCCAAAAGAGGAAAGTTTTTTTAACAAAAAAGTAATGTTATCCCAAAAACCCTTGAAAAATATAGAAATGACAAAAAACTAAAGTAATGCTATCCTACAAACCCTCAAAAAAGACAAAAATGGCAAAAAACTAAAGTAATGTTATCTTGCAAACCCAAGCAGTAAAGAACCTCTGAAAGTCTGAGTCATTGCCCTCCAAAAGTTTGAGTCAATCCACAAAGAGTAATTCAAGTTTCTTAAACTTCTTTACTTGAGAAGTAATCGCCCTTTGAAGTAACAACCCTTCAAAAACTTGATTTGGTCTTCCCACTGTAATATGGGTTTTCCAAACAACTTTACATGAGAAGTAATCAACCTTCAAGAACCCAAGTAGTGTTGTTCTAGAACTTTAGATTGGTCTTTGAAGATTAATTCAAGTTTCTTAGAAAGTTTTACTCTAGAAGTAGTCAACTTTCAAGAATATGAGTAGACTTGTTCCAGAAACTTGAATTGGTCTACGAAGAGTAATTTGGGTTTCTTGGACTGCTTTATTTGATAAGTAATTGCCCTTCACAAACTTGAGTAAAGTACTTCCATAAACCTGAGTAAATTACTTCCACAAACCTGAGTTGATCTACGAGAAAGTAATTTGGGTTTTTAGACCTTGATTACTTAACTTCTCATATTGAAAGTAAAGCAACTTCTAAACCCTGATTTGGTCTACAGGTAAGTAATCAAACTTATTAAATAACTTAACTTAAAAAAGTGTAGTTACTCACCGTTGGAAGTTTGAGTTGGTATGTAGGCTAAGTAACAACCCTCTAAAAGTCTAGATTGGTCAACAAACTCTCGAAAGTATGCAACTTGAAGTTGATCAACTATTGATCTAAAGTAATGACCACTTGTAGATCTAAGTAGCTCATGGATTTGATGGCATATAAATCTAAGCAAGCCAAAAATAGCTAAAATACTTTAGCTATGAAAAATCTGAAAGAGACCCATTTGAGATTTTGACCCAAGAAAAAAAACCCAAAAGGCATTTTTGCACAACAACATAGGAAGTATAATTTTTTGTTGAAAATGAAAAATGGGGCCTTTGGATGCCAAAAAAGAGAAAATTTTGATTGTTCCAGAACTAGGTCAAGTTTATAGTCAATCATAAGATTTTGGTATCTTCTAAAACCAATGACACAATCAGTTTTGAGATCAAAAGTTCTAGTAGAAAGCTTTGCATGAATTCCCCAAGGAATCCCACCAAACCCTTATTTTTTTTGAAATAGCATATTTAGTTGCAATATTGGCAAAAATCACTTTGATACCATGTCAGATTGGCCACAATCTTGGATCCTTGCATAGAAGATTGAGCAAATCTATATATAAAGCAATGAAATCATAGATAAATTGCAAAGAAGAAAGAAGCTTGTCTTCACATGGAATTATTGCAAAATATGGTTGTTTGCATATAATCACATTAACATGTCTTTCTTATCTAACCTTTCAAAAAGGAAAAGTGGGGTACATGTAGAGAAAATTAGGGAAACATGAGGAAGCCTCTAATTTGTCTAATTAGATAATTATATTAAAATATAATTAAACTAAACTAAGGAAGCTTAATTAACATAGAATAGTCATAAGGCCATGTAGGCAAAACCCAATGGGAAAAATCACTACACTAACACAAGCTTCAAAATAGATTACTCAAAATGATAGAGAGAAAAGTATATTGATTAATTTAATTTGGGTATGGGAGGTTGCATTTATAATTTCATGCTTCCAACCAACACCTTATTTAGAAGTAACAACCCAGACATTCTAGCCCATCTCAATATCCACAAAATATGGAGAGAGATATTTATTATAAGAATATAATATATTACAACATATTCTCTATCTTCATATAATATGGAGAAATCTATTTATTGGAATGAAATTACACATATCTATATTTGTATACAATATATAAATGGAAAGTTTGTATATATAAATCTATATATAGAACAACTCTAAATGGAAAGCGTTCTTTTGATTGATGGAATAGACCAAGTAATCATAAGAATATATATAGAAATACTTTACAAATAAGTTTTTTAGAAATTTTATTGAAGTCTGTAGTAGTCTTGATGCAGTTTGTAGCAAACCTAATGTAATCCATAGTAAGCTTGATGAAGTCTATAGCAAGTCTAATGAAGTCTGCAGAAAATCTTATGTAATCTATAATAAGCTTGATAAAGTCCTTAGCTACTGGGTATAGATTTAGATTGAGTCTGGAGATACTGTAGAAGACTTTAACACTACTCCAAAATTGTTCTTGAATGGTTACTCTTCATACTTTGAATCATTCTAGCTTAGTATGGACTATGTATGAACATATTGACATCTTTTTCTCGATAATAATTAAAAATAACTAAAAAATAGATAATAATGAATTATAAATGAATAACCATTATATATACTTGTTATTTTATTCTAAATAAACCATAATTTTAGAAACTAAATTTAGATCCACTTCTTATACAAGAAAAAGGATGTTATTTCATGGATATAATGAGCCATGTTATGGTCTCATCATTCACATGGATATAATGGAATGTATCCTCCAAGTGACCTATTTTGTATGGGATTAATAAAAAATATCCTTAGGGTTTGGTTTGAGGGATTTCAATCAAGTATGATTGGCTTTTGGAATCAACAACTCTCTTTGATCAATGATTAGTAGTGCTGCCATTGTCACTCTTTATGCTTAGACTGTTGATAATTTCTTATGTTGTAGATTGAATATGATAGAGCTTGGGTGCTTGAAAATTTTATATGAATTAATAAGAGGTATGATCACTTATTTATATAACTTTATTCCTACCACCCTTCATTTCTTTCTTTAAATGTGGATGTGATGTGTAATCTTATCATATTTTTTGTAAAGTGGGTTTTCCAATAGTTTACTTAGCTTGCATGTATGTTTTATATTATCAATGTCCATTATGTTTTTAATGTCATTAAGTTATGATATTAGATTATTTAAACACCTTAATATTTTCCTTTATTGTTTTTATTTTTATGATCTTTATTAGATATATTTTTTTATTTCATCCATCATTTTTATTTATACCTTAGGATTTATAGCATGGTCAAATGACCCTTTATTGTATATGTCTAGTAAAAGATTTCACACCATCCTTGCTCAACTTACTCTTCTTATTTTGACTCACCCTATGGGATTTACATGACCAATGATATTCCTCTCCATTATAGTTTATCATTATATTTATCTTGTTTATCCTTAATCTATCATTTAGTAGTTTTTAACTTAGGATTTCCTTTTTATTTCTTTCCACAAGTTGTCATTTTCCATTTTTCAACTTGGAATATCATTTTTTATTTTTTCCACAAGTCATCATTTTCTAGTTTTCAACTTAGGATATATATTTTTTGTTGAATGTTTTGTGTATTTGTCTTTAAACTATGATATTTCTTATTGTTATGTGGTATTATATAATTTGAGGTAGGATCCATTAGCAAACCCTCACCACTCTTCTCCTGCTAATGATTTAATCCTGATCATGATTGTTGGTAGAATTTTTTTCACTATGTAGAGTCCTAACCAACATATTTTCAATTTTCCTAGTTTTTTATATTTTATATCATATAGTAATTCATATTCTCCCTCATAAAAATCCTTATATTTTAAATTTATATAATGCTATGATTTTTGGCATCTCTTCTCATGTGTCTAGTTATATGTGACTATATACCTTTTCTCATCTAGTTTTGCTATTTAAATTAGGCATTCATGGAATGAATGGTTTTAGATGATTCAAAATGCCACTGTCAATCTCAAACTTGGTATAATTGTTAGCAAGAGGTTGTGTGCACATTATAGCACATAGAATATAGGTGACACATCATATGGTTCACAAATGAGTAGATGAGGAATATAGTGACACGCGATATGGCTCACAAAGTTGGTTATGGAAAATATAATGGTACATGATCCCTTTAAAATAGATTAGTATCTTTGGGTGCCACGGGAATGTGTGTGATAGATGGGTGAATGGTAAAATAATGTGTATAAATAACTTGAATCTAAGGTGATATAAAGGGTCAATATGAGCAAGAATAAAAGAATACCCTAAAAGTAGAATGAGAATTGTGATAATAGTGGAGGTGAAATCTCCTGAAGAATACTTATATGCCTCTGACTAGGATTAAAAGAGTTAGTAGAGCAAGAGAAAATAGTAAGGCTAAATAAATGGAAGTGGAGGGAGATGAAGTAAGAAATGAGGAAAGTAAGCCCCAAATTAGGAGAGGAGAGAAGAAAAGTAGTGAGGAAACAACAAGAGATGAAGCTAGTAGTGTATAGGTAGATCAAGTTGTCAATAGTCCTATATCACAATTATATATAAGAGTGTTCCATATTGAATAACTAGATATGTAGCTTCAAGGCCTTGAAATGAAGAGGATAGAGGTAACAATTATTCACCCTAAAAATACACATCCCCCTAGCCTAAATTTTTCAACATATTAAGAGTTTTGTATAAACTTTGGAAGATGATGAAAGGAGAGGACCAGTGACTGAATTAGTCCATAACAAAATAAGAAAATTGTTAGAGAAAATAGATAACTAGGTAGCATAAGGGTTCACAAGAGAGAAAAATAGGGGCATAAAATCCTTAGCATTAACCCAGACTAACCCACACATTATTAAATAGATAATTGAGTGGATTATACAAATAATAATTCCAAAAGAAGAAGAAGAAGGGAATAATTCAAATACTTCATTATCAAATCCAAATTGAATGCATTAGATAGAATAGTCCCAACCTAAATCAATGTCAATAGTATAGGTGAGTACTACTATTTTGTGGACACTTCTAATCCAACAACTGAGTTTTGTAGTTGTGATAAATCCCAATATACCATTGTAGTTGGGTGCCTTCATCCATATCGCATATTATGATGGGTCTACAAACCCTAAACAATACCTACTAACTTGTGATATGAAGTGATAAGTTAAAGGAGTCGATGATGATGCAGTAAATAAATGTGAATTGATTGGTTCCTTATCAAGATGAGCCTTAGAATTTATATTTCATAAAGATGGCCCAAACAAGTTTGTAGCATGTGAAGAATTAGCTTATTACAGAGTTTAAAATAAAGAGAAGTTCTAACCAAACCATATAAGACCTTAAGTAAATTCATCAAGGAGAAAAAGAGATTGTTAATAACTATAGATTTTTTGACATAATAAACAAAGTCAAATATGTCTTGAAAGACAAGGATAAATCTACCTGGTTCATAGAAGGCCTATGACTGAGAATAAGGATTTCCATACAAAATTAAAGGCAAGGATAGTTTTGATCCATGTAGAGTAGATTAAAGATTACAAATAAGCTTCAGCCCCAAGTTCATAGGTGGAGAATATGCTATAAGTTATCATAAAAAGTTTAGAACAATAATAGGATGTAGTAGAAAGGCTAATATCTGATCTCTATTGCATAAGGTGTGGCAAATATGGACACCATAGAAATGAGTGTCCCTGAGTAAAACTAGAATTATGTGATATATACAAAATTATGGGACATACAACATCTCAATGTTACCTTCTAAAGTAGTACATGAATAATCCACATACATTGTATTATAACTTTTACAAATCTCTTAACCATGATGAAAAGAACTTCAGAGCCCTTTAAAAACTAAAAGTGAACATCATCAAAAATGTTTTTGTAGTAGATGCCCATATAATGAAAATTGTGAATCAAATGAATCCAATAAATAAGCTACCAACCCTAATTTTGCACAATGGGCACCAAACATACCAATCTATCAACCCATAAAAATGTCTAGTTATAATCAACTTGTACAGAATTGAACACCACCTATCTAAAATTATAATTTTTAGAATACGATGATTCCACAACCATCACAACGTATGTGAGATCCACAATCATCATAACCCTAGTATGGTGAATATGTAGGTGTACAAAAAACTCAACTATAGAATGTACAACCAAATCTTGCATACTTCAAAATGCAACAATCCTTTAATTGGGATTTCAAACTAATAGAGGAAGAGATGGATATAGGTGAGGTTATCTAGGAGGTGCATAGAGATCAAGGGGAAATGATTCCAAAATATAGATTATTTAATGTTATATGTGTAGATAATTCAATCATGTACATAAAATTGTCCCTTGAACCCCCAATGGCAAGCCTTCTGCACTTATTATCAAGTGTCAGATAATCATGACACTGAAGATTATCTAGTCCATAGAAACAATGCATAGACAAAGTAGTGTAGAATGTTAACCTAATCAACATGGAGCCTTAGGAAGATGATATTATGTAGGTGGTAACATGATGACAGCATGTAGAGCAAAGACTACCTCTTATCAAAACAAAAAACTATAGAACATTGATGCTAGGATGGACATTTAAATAGCTAGATATGAAATACCAAATGTTATCTTTGACTTTGTAGCACAGTAAACATGATTCCCATGTCAACCTAGGAATTGATTAGAAGACCTCCACTGAGATACAATATAGTTACACTTAGTTTGGTGGATTATGGAAGAGTGGAGTCTATCAAGAGGTTAGAGGACATAGAGATCAAAATCATAGACCTGAGCCTATGATGAGGCTTTGAAGTTATCGATATAAATACAATAGCTACACATTGCCCTACATTGATTAGAAGTGGGCCTATTATAGATGAATGATAATCAACATGGTAATGGACCAGCTAGAGTCTATCAAGATTATAAGATCATTGTGATCCCATTAAATAAAATAGGGGCTAAACCTTATATAGTCCCTAATGAACTAGATTCACCATACTACCCTTTAGTAAATAATTAGATGAAATTCAATGCATAAATGAAACCACAGGCACTTCAAGGAATGGAATGTGATTTTTTGTACTATAGTTTCAAACAGTCACTACAATCTCTACAAAGTAAACCACTACAAAGATAAATTATATAAACAACATATAAGTTGATGCTACATCTATGTATATGCTTCAACTGGATAAGACAGACACATGATCTATGTTATTAAGGTCTCGTACCTATTCTAAAATATAATTTTTATATCAAATAGGTCACATTGATAAGGACTACATTAACCCTACCTCATATGGTATACTACCTTGGGATATGATCTCCTTAATCAACGGTAATTCAAATACCCATCTATTAAAATAGGAAAAAAGAGATCATGAAATATGGCCATTGCACATGGTCTTTACAATAGAGCATCAAATATCTCAATAATTTTATACTAAATAAATTAGCTAATTCATTTTATGATTCCAACAATTTATACCAGACATTGATCAATGGATCAATGAACTAAACTATGTGCTAAAAGGAATCACTACAAACTAGTTATTAGTTTATCAAGATGAGAAGCTAGATTGGGATGAAGTGTGTGAGATGATGATATATCAGTTCTAGTTATCAAAGAGAGTTAGAAGAGATTAGTTGATATTTCAAGAGAGAAAGTGTCTAGAGATTAATATCCTTAAGTGCATTAAAGTTTAGATTTATAAGGTGTGGCTTCGAAGTATTAGGTACACTATTTTAAGTACACCTTAAGTGTTATTTTGACTACATCGTATATACACCAACATTGGATGTAGTTCTAAAGTGATTTTATTCAAGTATTAACTTTTAAAATCAATAACCCTATAGAACATTAGGTATTATAAAAGGTAAAAGTGTTTTTATGCCATGGTAGGGTTAAAGATATAGATTGTTTAATGGCATCTACTTCACAGCAAAATGTAACCTATGAGCTAAATGATACCCTATCGATATATCAAGAGGAGAAGAGAAAATATCAATCCAAGGTTCAACCATGTCATAGAATACAATAATAGGATGAGTCCACCTCAAAATTAGAAATTGAAGAAGACATAAATCTCATAGACCTGTTTGTGCTAGAAAGAGAAGTTGAGTAGTTACCATAGATGATCATAGACCAAATTGAAGAAGATAGACTATGACACATTAATATACTAAAAAGGGAAGGATAATATGTATTAAAGACTTGATTTCTAATGAGGATCAAAAAAATTATCAAACATGTCAAAACTCTGATAATGAAAAAAAGAAAATGATACATGTCACATAAGATTATTTTAGTTAAACAATTGTGGAAGAAGATAAATAATTAGAAGTAATGATTGATTAGAGAACAGATGAAGAAGTTGACTTCCCACTTGGAAAAAAGGAGAAATATTTGCCTACTTCACCGGATGGATTAAAACCCATGATCCTAAGAAAAAATGAATTATCTAAAAAATAACTCATAAAACCAAAAATAGAAAGGAGTAACAATGTAGAGTATGATGATATACTTTCTGAAAGAGAAGATATTGTGGAGCTAGTTTTCAACAAAGCTAACAATCCTTTCTCTATTAGAATGAAATACTTAATAGCCAAAAATGAATATTCCTTGACTATTTCATTTTCAATTTCTACCATAGAATAATTCTTCAGAGGATATGAATCCAAAGTAATTAAGCCTATGGAAATTGAAAATCATAATCATGCCAAGGCTGAGGTCAAAGAAGACATCAATGTGGAACAAAATGAATGGTGCCCAATAATCATTACAATCAAAATGGAAAATATCAAGGTAAAGGAAATTAACAATGATGATGATGATGATTCATCTATTGATGAATTTGTTTCTACCATGGGAAACAATTCAAAAAAGAACATAAACACTTCATTCATTTTTCAAGATAATCATACTGTGGTTCTAGCTCAAAAATATATATGTGACACACTTCTCTTCAATTTAGATATTATTTTTATCACAGATGCATTTGAATTCATCTAATAAGGCATTAAAAAAGTTTAGTATTGCTCATAAGTGCTCACATAATATCAAATGATTCATAATGATTTCATTTCAAAATAGGAAAATATTATTGATTTGTTCATTCATGATTATCCATATGTGAATCATAAATGTAAGTTCTTCTTCCCACCTATTTGGTCACTGCTATTAAATATGTTCAAAATTCATAATCCAAATCCATTATTTTGAAATGGTACGTACTTCTCCTAGCCAGTGAATGGTTTTGTATAATCTTATCATTTTCCTCTGCTCTCTATAAATAGTTCTACTTTCCCAATTTTACTTGTTTCCTTTTCCTATTTCATTTTTGTATGTGCATTTTTTTTCAATAAATGAAATAGTCTATCTATTACCCATCCTTATCTATGTTTTAGTCCTTCACACATATTTTTAGCAGTGATCTCTACCTGGGAAATATCATGGGTAATCACAAGTTTTGTAAGAGTGACAGAAGGAATAGGTCTTTCATAAATCTCTTCAGGTGAATAAGATGAGCTATCCTAGCAATGCGTGTTCATTTTGCATACGATTGAGATGGACTAACTGGTTATCAGTTGGTCAGATCAAGGCATGTAAGTTTTTTATAAAATAGATAATTTAGCCTAGCAGAGCATGTTCATTTCTAATATGATTGAGATGGGAAAATTGGTTGTTAGTTGGTTAGATATAGATATACAAGTTTAAGAAAAACACTTCTCTCTTTGCATTTTAGTTTGTGTTAAAATGAATAACTAAAAATACCCTTGCATACATTATCCTTTAAGATACATGAAATCACCTATTAGGTTGAGTAACTAACCTTTGCATACACTATATTTTGACATGTGATATCTTTTTGATGTCTTGAGGACCCATCCATTTATCGAGGATCAAAAATTTGAATATTTTTCAAATTCATCAAAGTTACTAGTGAAGAATATATTACCCTATGGATAAAGTGTTAGCCTATGAAACCAGAGAATTCTAATTTCTTTTTGTTCCTTGTAGTTAGAAATCCTAGTCAGAGCTAGTTGTTGTCACAATTTTTTATAATGGTGAAAAAAACGGTAAAAAAATGTTTTTTTTTTTAATTGCTAAAAAATTTGAATTTTGCCCAAAAATGCAAAAAAAATTTAAAAATTCAAAAATTTTAGTTTAATCCAATTTTATTTTTACCCCAAAATGTTTTAAAACAATTTTTAACCTTTTGTGTGAAAATATACTAACATTCCCTATAATTTGCAAAAATCATTTTGATTTTTATGGGTTGTTTAAACACACTTTTCATTTTCACAAGTTGTGCAATTTGCCAAAACTTTTTCTCATGTGAATTGTAAAAACATTTTTGGTTCTCATGTAAGTTATGAAAAAAAATTTGGTTCCTATTTTAATTTTAGAATACTTTTTCATTTTTCCCTAATCGTGCAAATAAATTTTCCACTTCTCTAGCTGTGAAATTTGTAATTTTCTCTCTCCACTCCCATATAACTACTATGATTATTTTCTCAAGTTGTGCAAGTGTGACTTATTCTCCCCTAATATTCATGTTTAAAATAAGATTATAAACATGTATATCAAGTGGGGTGGCTTCATAGATGCTCGTTAAATGTTTGACAAAATGATATAGTAAGACAACTTCTCATAGAGTGTGATGATTGTAGATTACAAAAGACATGGGTGACCTCGCTAGGTTTTGGCATTGTTTCATCAAATGCAATGAATGGGTGTTCAACTTGATCACTTTATCTTTTCCAATGTATTGTTAGCATGTGTCAAAATAAAAGCTTTACACAAATGCAATTGACAGGTGTGAAGACCAATCTCAACCTTTCCAAGCATCATCTAGGGGTTAACAATTTGCAAATTGGATGTAGAATTTCAATGAGACATTTTTCAAATGGATCATGTGTCATATGTAAAACCAAAGCAGAGGTCATTTTGAGTGGAAGTGTAATCAGTGAGATGTCATTGCATCTTTATGAGTTCTACAAGCTTATTGTTTTTAAGATCAGTTTAAAATTTGAACTACATTGATTATGTCTTATAATGAGTGTTATGTCATCAGTGAAGCTCAACTAGCTAGCCCCAAATGAGCTCGAATTTGCTAATTCTATTTGAGCAAGAAGATTGGAAGTGCCTTTGAAGAGCTAATTTTTATATAGGTACTAATAGGGATATTGAATAGGAACTTAATGTGGATCTGTTAGTTAAGTATGTCTTGTATTAGGATGATAGGAGTTTAGCTTGGAGGGTACAAGCTATTATAGTTGGCCAAGGCCAATTTGATATTCAAAAATCCTTGCCAGTCAAATGGCAATGATTAAGGTATGATGAGCTTACAAAGGTAATTAGAATTGATGATTATGTGTTTGTACATAATAGTGTATTCATTAAAGGCAATAATGTTAATGATGAAGCATTGGAAATGGCTAGGAAATCTCTAAGAACACAATGATATCAACAATCCATTTAATTTGATAAACATCCCCAAGATATAACTCATTTCATATTGTTACTCTAACAATTATTTGGAAGAGTTTTGAAGATGTGAAAATAAGAGTGAGGATAATGTCAACATTTCACAATATTTGTCAAAAGGTTGGTATAACTATTATTGCCCACAAATATGATCTTGATGTGGAAGCTTCCTTTAAAATAGTAGACATATTGGATATGCATACAGTAGTAAAGTACTCTACCATAGTTTTTTTTTATGCTCTAGATCTAATACACACTAACAAACTTCAAATAATAGAGGGAAAGTTTAATGAAGCATATGAACTTTCCTTCAAGTTTTTTTGAATTCATTGTCAAACTTTTGGTCCTCTCAAGTCTTTTCTCACAATTCCCAATTGTAATTACTATAAACATTCTAAAATGTATAAGTCATGAATCCTAATTACACATGGTGAAATAAACATAATTGCACCTTTGTAAGTTTCAAGTCATATAATTTCACTTTTGTACTTTTTCACATGATGTTATTACACCAATGCACTTTTACATCACTTAATTGGTGCATTTTTATATAATCATTGTTGCACCTTCAAAAATGCTAAAAAGTTGGTTATGCACTGTAACCACCTCCCCATACTATAAATACGAATGTAATGCTCATTATAAAGGTGGAATTTTGGTAGTGAAACTCTATAGAAACTTTTAAAGGATGAGATTATATTCAACTCAATAAAGACTATAATAGGTAAATTTTGTAGACGTTGTGTTCAAGATTTCTTCGTGAGGTATAACTTTGCATATGATTCATCTGTCTCTATATCTTTACTTTCAAATTATTTTATTAATCAATACCAAATTCTCAGCAAATGGGAATTTCACATTAAGTATTTCTTTTAGAATATTTTTGTGTTATTTCAATGAAGTGAAATCTTGATGGGATTTAAGCAATTATTTAATTGTCTTTTATGGGTAAATATGGGATGGTTGCCTTTGGTCTACTATCAGTATTATAAAATTATCTTAGTGTATTTTTTTCACTCCTAAGTGTGTAATTATTTCTTTACCACCCATTAAATGAGAGAAGTTTCCATGCATGCGGTGTTTTCCCCTTTTAGACTATTCTGGTAAGTTTATGCATGTAACTACCCAGATTTGTTTTTCATTTTTCTTAGGGTTATCATGGTAGTTTTTATATTCAACTAACTATAATATACCTATTATCCCTTATTCATTTCCTTTCTCTATTCTTCCCTTCTTTCCATTATTCTCTTCTTTCCCCTCATTCTCTTTCTATCTCATTTATGTACTTTCAAGTCAAAAGTACAAAACCCTCAATAGAAAATATTTTTGTTGTAAATAGTTGTGAATAGCCTTTCCCCTAATTTTCTATTTTTGGATTTTAGTAAAGGATCCACCTACTAATATGAGAGGGACTTTGTCCTATGTTACTGACTAACAAATGAACTTATTTCCCACACTACTGACTCAAAGTCACTAATTTGTCACCTCAACAAATTTTTGAGCCAACATAGCTATGGATCCAAGTCATAGAGATGAAGGTCCAAGTCAATGGATTATAAAAGGAAAAGGTGACTAAAAAATTTAAGCTACAAGAAAAGGAGTTAGAGAGCTTATTTAGACTCACCAAAGTCTCATGGACTCTACAATAGTACATCAAAAATTAGAGTAATAGATTTAGTATGAATCTTCATCTAAGGACCAAAAGAACATGTAACTGAAGAATGACCTCATCATCCATTCCTAGACTTTAGGGATTTTCCCAATGGGTTAACAACTTTATTTATCCTATTGGGAGAGGATTAATAATGTGGCTACAAACTTGAAGCCAGCACTCAAGTTCATCATGGATTCATAGAGACTAAGCTCTTAGGTGAGCACATCTGTAGACTAGGTCCTTGTCTTTTTATCCCCAAAATTTCAAGATTCAGATATCTTGTTCAAAATCTATATAACATAATGGATAGGATGCTATAGGAAGTGGGGGTGGCTTATTGAAGGCAAGCAGTGGTAAAGGTGAATGAATTTTTGAGCTACAACAAGGCAATGATAAAGTACAAGGCATTTCTCAAAGCCTTAGAGAAGGAAGTCTAGGATATGAAGGGGCATATCAAATAGTTGGTCCTTTTGGGACTCCCCTCTCCATTCCTTGTAGATAACACCATCCTCCTAGAGGATAAAATATAAGATTTACTAGAGAAAAAACAAAATGACCTAACCATTTTTACGACTCTCGATCAAGCACCTAGTCTCTCCAAGGTAGAGACCATATTGTAGCCTCTTGCCCAACTAGAATTATAGATGTTGGTAGTAGTCTAAGGATTGTAAAAAATATCCTTAAAATGATATTCTCAATTTTTTCAAGGCCTTTAAGGCCCTAAAGAATAAGGCACAACTAAAGGAGGAAGAGTGGATGCCTTTGAAGGTTGCTCTTCAAAATTTATAAGTTATACAAGCCTCAACCCTTTTTACAATTTTGCTTCAACTGATCTATGAAACTAGAAGTTTTGGGTTCTTACATCCACATGCGGTTCCCCCTACAAGTCACCTAGAATTATGGATCATAATACACATTTTTATCTTTATGGAGTGGTTAACATTTAGATGCAGACTTTTTACATGGTACCCTTGCACTCATTTTTACAAAAGAATGCTTGGCTTCCCTAAGAGTAGAACTAGCTCACCATGTGGAATTATGATGCTCCTCAAGAGAAAGGCTTTCTTTGTTAGAATTACAAATTGTTTCATTGGTTAATGAAGTTGTAAAGGGGCTCACTTTGTATTTGCAACAAGAAAGAAGTGAAACTTCTGCATGGTATCATGGTGCTTGTCTAAAGCAAATTTTTTCTTATCAAAACTTTGAGCAGTACCATTGGATGAAAAGAGTGGGCCCCTATTGCTATAAAATATTCTAGAGATAGTTATAGAGGTAGACATGTGTCATTACAATGCTTATCCTAAACTATCATGGGCATCATGAGGCATTGTAACTATGCCATATTAGGGATTTGGAAAATTAACTGCATTCATGAGCTAGAGATTCCTAGTCATTTCTAATATCCTCATCATGAGCATGAGTGCTTGGTCCTAGGTGTAATTTCCTCATGAGGCTATTGTGCCTATATAATTTGAGCTCTTTTATTTTATAAATAGGATTTTATATAATTGTTTGGTACTATAATAGCCACTATAATAGTTAATTATGGAATAGAAATAACAGTAGTTTTAGCATTTTGCATTCTATGACCTTAGCATGTACCCCTCATGGTTAGGATTGAATATTATATATTATGCCCATTAAGGCCTTTTGTATTTTGTTTTTTTCCTAACAATGAATAAGATGTGGTGTTCTATGTCAAACTAATTGAAAGTTATTTCTATTTTTTATTTCCTTCCTTTGCTTCTATAGTATCAATTCTTGTTTATGTCATAGTTTTAATTCATGAATGTGTTCCTTTAATAATCTATGACATTCAAATATCCTAGCTATTTTATGAAAATATAGGTCAATACTTTAAATATATTGGCACATTGTCTTAGTTTCTATTTTAAAGTTTTACTTACATTTTTCCTTACCCTTTCTCCCTAAATAAATCCAAAGAGATGGAATCTAAAACTCTAGACATCGCTTTATAGATTGCATTCGAGTCCCACATCTATAAAGCTTCCCATAGAAGGTTGTTGGCCAAGGGTGAAATTTTTAGGCATCAACAAGTACATTTGAAAGGTTTGGCATATAACTGATGTTATTCCAGAATTGAGAGTACCTATTTCACATGTTGCAAATGGTCTTCCCAATTTTTAATATAAATGAGGATATCATCTAAAAACACCAAAACAAATTTCCTCAAAAATGGCCTAAAAAGTATTCATCAAAATTTGAAAGATAGATGGTCTATTTTTTAAACCATAAACTCATATTAGCCCTCATGAGTTCTAAAAGTTGTTTTGGGTATGTCTTCATCATGGATCTAGATTTGATGATACTTAGAATGCATATCTAATTTGGTAAAATAAAGATAACCATTTAATTCATCTATAAAATCATCAATGATAGGAATAGGAAACTTATCTTTGATAGTGTACTTATTGATCTCTCTATAGTCAAGGCACATCCTCCAATTGTCATCTTGCTTTCTCACCATAATAACTAGCAAAGAATATTTGCTTTGGTTGTGGTGAATGATTCTTGCATCTAATATCTCCTATAAAATCTTTTCAATTTCACTTTTCTTGGAATAGGGATACCTATATGGCCTAATGTTGGGTGGTGTACTACCAGGAATAATTTTAATGGTATGATCATGCATGAGGCTAGGTGTAAGTCCTTTCATCATGTCACAAAAATTAATAGAATGGGTGTCAATCACTTGTAAATCAAGAGGTGTAGATGGTTGAGTTGGTTGGACTTTAATGGAAAATAATCAAGTCATAAATCCTTCAACACCCTTTCAAATAATCTTGGTCATTTTATAAGAGATAATAATTTATGGAGATTTAGCCCTTAATCCCCTTAGCTCAAATGTCCTTCTTTTAGAATGAAAGCACATGAATAATTCTTGTAAATTCATCTCAATAGTGCCCAAAGTGGTGAGCCATTGTACTCCTAGAATAATGTTGGCTTCAACCATGAGAATAACAAACATAGGAGAGTCTAATAGGTAGTCTCCCATAGCTAGATTAATACTATGGCATTTTCTTAAATAGTTGATAGTAACACCATCTATAATCATGACCTAAAATTTTTGAGTGAGATAAATGAAATAGTTCAAATGTGTAGGCAAATTACAATTGGTGAAATCATGTGTACTCTCAGAATCAATCAAAATAGTGACCTTATGTTTCTTAAGGAAACCCACCACATTAAGAGTTTTAGGAGTATTAATACCTAAAAGGGCATGACAAGAAATAGTAGGTTGAGAGTCATTAGATTCCTCCTTAGGTCATTATACATCCTCACCAATTGCCTCCTCATCATTTGCATCCTTATCGGCACCTTCGATGTCAAATAACTTCTTTTGAGCACAATGATATCCTTTGCTCCATTTGTTGTTGCACCCATAACACAACCCTTTGGTTTGCTTATCCTCAATTTTTTGAAGTGTCAATCTGGTAGGTTGAGGAAATGATGGTGTTATAAAGGTGTGATCATGATCAGTAGTGAGAGTTTTTCATTTGACCATCTTTTTTTCTTCTACCATGAATGATATTGGGATATCTTCTGATACAAATAATGGATTAAAATTTTGAACCTCTAAGTGGATATTATCTTTGATTCCACCTAGAAAAATTTTATTCAAATTTGCCTCGATGATATCTTCCCCTTATTAGGATAGATTTTGAAATTTATGAGTATAATCTTGCATATTTCCTATTTGATGCATTTTGGCTAACTAGTTGAAGTAGTTCCCAAAGACATTATTTTGATAATGAGCCAATAACTCATCAATTAAAATAGACCATGTATTAAGATCACCATTCTTTTTATTTTGAGCACACAACTAATGATACCAAATGAACTTCTCAAATTACAGATACAGACACACCACTATCACATTCTAAAAACTAGGAGTTTGGTGTAGATCAAATAAATTCTCAATTTGGGTAATCCAAGTGAGAGGATCCTTACCATCAAACGTATGCATGTCCACTTTTGGCAACATTAGTTTCATACCAGGATTAGAGTTGTTAGTGTTGAGAGGAGTACCTGAATGATGAGGTGGGGGGTTATTTGTCTATAATTGAGATGAAATGGAAACCAATTATATAGTGATCTAATGAAATTGAGTGTACACCCCATTAATCTCTTTGCGCATCCCTAAAATTTAAATTTGAATAGTAGTAAATTCATGCTATTGTACCATCTTTATGTTTTGCCTAAAGTTGAGAAATCATTAGATCTAAAGTTACAAATTCCATATCATCCCTAGAAAGAGTCTTAGGAGTTTCTTGTCCCCTTTTTTCCCTAAGTAGTAAGACCCACCATGCATAAACCTTACGAGGGTTTTCACTCCAAAAAAGTGTACCAAGAGATGGTACCTTTATAATCACCTCACCAAGATGAATCTAATGACTACTTTTGTGCACTAGGGTTAGAAAATTTGGCACAAAAAAGTGTATAGACAAAATATACCATTGAGATCATCTTATCAAGATGAATCCAATGACTACAAATGTACAAAGGAAAAAACATTTTCCAAACTTTTTTTATTTTTTATTTTTTTATTTTTTTTAAATATTATTTTTTAAAAAGTGTTTTGAACAATTCTGTGTTGACAAAAAAAATTAATACTTCCCAAATTACAAGTTATGTTTGTTTCACTCCTTCTACTCGTAGAAGTCATACCTCACCAGATCCAAAAAAAATCCATAGGAAAATTGCCCAAATTGAAGTTCTGATACCACTTGTAAGGAAATCACTTATATGTTCACTTAGAATAATTATATATCACATAGAATAGTCAAATATAAGATATAACACATCAATAATTGATAGTAGAGTAGAATATTGGATAATATAGTAGAGCCACTTCGAGGGGGAAACCTCCACAACAATGCAATAAGAGAAGAATATTTAATATAATAATCAAAGACTAACTACTACCTCATATATATAATCTACTTAGCCATAGTTATTCCATAGGCTGACCTAACTAAGAACATAGAGAAATGTAACAAGAATATAAAAGAGGTATATAAACCACAAGTCAGCCACACATATCCCTAGACATGCCAAAATTTAAGTGCATAGCAATCAAAGTGTGCATTTTTTTTTGATATGTATCCTTCCCTAATTTACCCTATTTAGGGCAAATAAATCTATATTCATTATAAATCAAAGTGTACAATCATTATCTCAAGTTTGTTTATCTCATATGTGGGCTAATCTCATTTCTCCATTATCATCGTACTATCCAATCATCAACACATACTGCATCCCAACTCCTCTTTCTTCATCACCCACCCTTTTAATTTTCCATTATAGCCTCTTTATCTCTTTTTTGAGAGCCCATCTACATATTTAATCCCTACATTACCTCCCTATGGTGCATCATCCATCATATTATTTCATTATCATCATCATCATCTAACTTTCATCCTCCCACCATTTTTTTGGCTTCTTTTTTCTCTAAAAATTCTTTACTCTTCCCATCATGTCTTATAGTGCCCTTTCAAATAGGATCAAAATTTAGACACCTAAAACTAAACATCTCATGTTGATTTTAAATGTATGATAATTCTATGCTAACTTCATCCTTATATCCTAAATTAGTCTTCTACCCACACTAACATCTCTAGACAATTCACTATTCATCCCCCTTGATCAATTAATCATTTCTTCCTCAAATATCTTCAAACCCATAAAAATGCACATCTGTTTTCATTAGTTAATTAACCTACATAAATTAACTAATCTTATTCTAATTACAAATTTCATATCTTTTAAAAATTCATATTTGTTTAAATAAAAAAAATCTAATATTCATCACGTCATCCCCCTCAAATCTCAAGGTAATCTTCACACTCTCCCACAAAATGAATATTTAATTCATTTCTCAATCCCAATGCAATCTCTTATCTCTCAAGGCATGTCATAATCCATTCTTCATAAATGAGAGGCCTTACGCACTCCAACCTCCCTCATCAATATCTCAACCTCCCATTTTAACTCATCTTCCACAATACATCTTGATCTTCATCAAATGACATAAATCAATAAAAAAATTATAGAAATAGAGGGGTTCCTCTCCATTTTAAATAATTCTTGATAACACAATGAAGTTATGCCATTTTAGAGAACCAATCTTATATCAACCATCAATTGGATAAGCTAAATAATATATTTGCAATGGGGTTACATTTTGATTCATCCATGCATTATCCATATAGCTTGCAATTACACCCATGCATTAGAGCACATTCAATCGATAAGAGGAGGAGAAAGGTTATCTTTAGTAAGTGAAGGTAACCATGTGTTTATTTCCACAACTTTATTGATCAATCAGAGGATACTTACATTAATTAGGTAACATTTCAATTTATTTTGATTTATATTAATGAAACTAATCTTTGTTATTAATGTTATAATACTCTTGCATAGATAGAAGAATGGTAATTTTTCCCAGCCATACAATTTCATTCATGCAATGGAGATGGCCTTGGTAATCCATTACCATTGATTATTCTCTAAAACTTGTTGAATTATCTCAGCATGGTTTATGTCCATCCTTGTATGATTAATATATGTGATATTCACTGATGAGGGTCATTAATCCTCTTCATTTAATAATTTAAATCTAGGGTTGGTGTCCAAAGGTAATATGTAATAGCAAAAAGAGATTTCTAGTAAATGGTCCCTTCTACCACACTCATAGAAATTAAATCACACATGCATGAAATTAAATCACACTTTCAAGAAAATAAATTAATGAATTGAAAAAGAAATGATAGACAAATAAAACAACTACAGGTTCAAAACAAACTATAAAAAGGTGGTTGATATTATTTATCAGCTGATATCTACTACCTCTATTGTTGTTATGGTAAATGGGAGCTCATCCCACTTCTTTAACCCATCTAGGGGATTGAGACAAGGGGACCCCATATCCCCCATTCTGTTTGTAATTATGGCTGACTGTATGGGAAGATATATGGGGGACTTAGTCTGTAAAGGTTTATTTAAGGGTCTCAAACCCTCTTCTCATCCGCTAATTTGCTCCCATGGACAATTTGTTGATGATACTATCTTTATGGGGCAATCTGAAGTTAAGGAAGCAAGAACTTTGAAGTAAGCTATAAATTTATATTCATCTACCTCTGGATAGTTGATTAATTGAAACAAAAGTGCTATGTTCTTCACTAACACCCCAATTCAGAGACAGAACAAAATAGCTAAAATCCTTGAATGCTCAATAGGTTCTCTCCCCTCTACCTACCTGGGTCTCCCTCTTGGGATAAAAGTCTCTGAAGCCTTTTGGGAAGAACTCTTTAATAAATTTAGCAAGAAACTTGTGAGATGGAAAGGAAATCTTCTAAGTCAGGTAGGAAAGTTAACCCTCCTCAAAGCAAGTCTTCAAAGCATACCTATTTATGCTTTAAGTCTCTTCAAAATTCCTAACAAATTTGTTGAAGCTATTGAAAAAATCCAGAGAAATTCTCTATGGACAGGCACTGAGGAAAAAAGGAGAATGTTGTTAATTGCCTGGACATTTGTAAACCTTTCAGGGAAGGAGGACTGGGAATAAGGAAAATTAGAAGCATGAACGCAGCTCTTCTAGCAAAAGAGGGATGGAGGGTGTATCAAGAAAATAGAGAATGGAGCAATATATGGAAGAACAAGTATTTATTTAATGCAAAATCCCTCTCTGATTTCTTTTCATACCCTAATGTAACCCGTCCATCTTCCATTTGGGGGGCAGTTCAGGGTACTAAACAAATTTTAGAAAAAGGAAGCTCTTGGAAAGTAGGTAACGAAAAAAAGGTGAAATTTTGGGAGGATGCTTGGTTAAAAGGAAACCCTTTGATAGAAGAATTCCAAGACAAATAAGTAATTGACCAATGTAAGCAAAGATATGGAATAATGGTTAACCAATACTAGCAGAATAATTCATGGGTGAACCTTAATGATATTGATCAAGATTTCAATAATATTCAACTATCCCTCAATGCTATTTCTCTCTGCCCTAATCTTGAAGATAAGATTGTTTGGCATGATGAGCCTAGTGGAAAATTTAAAGTTTTTACCATTTTTACTTCAAAGGGAAATGGTAACCAACCTTTGTGGATGCATGCCTGGATCAAGGGACTCATCCCTAAAATCAAAATCTTCTTCTGGACCCTTCTCCAAAATAAAATCTTGACTCTTGATAACTTACATAAAAGAGGAATAAATATAGTGAACAAGTGTATTCTTTGTAAAAAAGGTTTTGAAGATAGAGATCACTTTTTTGTGAACTATTCCTTTACGCAGCAAGTTTGGAAAGAAATCCTCAATCTTTGGGGTATTGCATAGATTCAACACAAAAATGTGGATCTATCTTATAAAAGTTGGTTTTGTCCCTCTAAGAATCTTGATGTTCTTTTTTTATGGAAACTTACTCTTCCCCATATTTGGTGGGGAATATGGAAAGAAAGAAATAACAGAATTTTTAGAAGTAAAGAACTTCCAGGATGGGTGGTGGGGCAGAATATCATTGGAGCTATTAAGGAGAATTTCTCATTGCAAAGGGAGCCTAATCCTACCTTTCAAATTGATAATCCTTTAAGATCTGAAAAGTCTAATGTAAAAAATGAAAATCCTAGACTTGGTGTAACTTGGAATGTCCCCCCTCATGGGTGGATCAAAGGGAACTTTGATGGAGTTGCTAAAGGAAACCCGGGGAATGTAGGATGTGGAGGAGTCTTGAGAAACCATATGGGAAACGTAATCGATGCCATTGCTATCCCCATTGGTAAGTCAAACTACCATATTGCTAAAGCTTTTGCTGCCCTCCAAACCATTAAGCTAGCTGTTAAATCAGGATATTCTAAATTATGGCTGGAAGGGGACTCCTTGAATATCATAAATATCTTAAACAATAAAAATTATGTTTCATGGTCAATAAAGGCTATGGTGATGGAAATGAAAACTTTAATCAAAAAATTTGAGAAAGTTACTATCACCCATACTTACCGTGAAGCTAACGGATTCGCTGATTGGATAGCAAATTATGTAGTTCGAACAGGACACAAGGTGAGTTGGCAAGAGAGATTAAACAAGAACGTGGATCTTAGAGATCTTATTCATCATGATGTAATTCATGTGAAGGAGGGAAAGATTAGATTGGAATAGAAAATTAATTATTTGGGGGAGTGGAACAATGGAGAAAGGTGTACACTCATTAAATAGAAATGTTCTAGAGTACGTGAGGATCCAAAACGTGCCAAAAAATAGGCGAGTTCTGCTCCAAATTGGTAATAGACGGGTTCATTGTTTAGCTAACAGGGTTTGGGCATTAAAGGAGATTCATATGGCTCACAAAAGGAAAGGAGAACCAAGGAAGTGGGAACCCAAATACTGCGAAGAGTGGAAAGCAAAAGAAGATGTCTAGAAAATTCTTCAGAGAGGAAAGGTTGTGAGTTATATGGAATGGCTTCATGGCTCAAAACCCCATATTACAATGGCTTTTTTTCAAAAATTGGATTGATGACAGGGTTACCCTACATGGCACCATGGTGAATTTAATTGAAGAATTCATAGCAGAGGTCACGGGGCTTCAAATGGAGGGAATAAAATTCTCAAAGCAGACCAGCATTTCAAATGAGGTTTTTTGCAAATTCCCTAAGACGGATGCCAAGGAGCAGCAACTGGAAAAAAGTGGTGACTTTTTTGAATTAGATCAGATTAAGGGTATATGGAGGGAGGTCTAATGCTGTATCTGTGAGTACTTCATACTTGATGGAAGAAGCAAGAGAGTCCACAAATTTCACTTTGTATTTCTTAATCACTTCAGACAAAAAGTAAGAATCTCCTTTCCTTTTTATTTGCATTACTCCTTACTCCAAAGTCTATTCACTCATAAGAAAAAGGAGTCTTGGCCCATCTTGCATGAGGGGCTAATTCTTATAATTGAAGGGCATTGCAAGAATAAGGCCATTGTAAAGAATCCTTATTCGGGAAAAAACAAGGACTTACGGAGTAACAAGAAAGAAATAGTAAAAGGGAATGAAAAAGATAAATTCAAACTCCCAAGCCTCAACAACTAGACGGCTGATGAGGAAACAGAGTGGGAAAGTTCTAAAAATACTGGGGAGGAGAGTATGGAGGAAGAGGGAGGAATAGAAAGTGGGCATTCAAGTTCCAGTGAGGAAGAAGAAGTGCAAGATAAGAATGAGAAAGAAGGAGTCACTATTGAGGAAGAATCTGAAAAAAGCAACCAAGATTCTGAGGAAAACTAGCAAGTGTTTGAGGAAATTGATAAAGATCTAGCTGATCCTGCTATGGACCCTGATTCGATTAATGAAAAGGAAAATCTTGTTCAGGTCACCAACCAAATATTGGAAATGGGAGCTCAAGTTAAGGAAGTGAGTAACCAAAATGTAAGCCTTGCTGAAACAAAGGAATAGAAACAAATGGAAACGGAGGACTAAATTGAAGAAGCTGGAAACAGTCCCAAAAAGAACACAAAAGACTGGAGTGATAAAAGACAGAATGATGAAAGCTACCCACCTACTGGATTGGCCAATTGCAAAGCTGATGCTACTCTTCAATTCAATTTATGGATGTATAAGGAGATAATGGAAATCAATAGGAAAATGGAAATAATGGAAGGTAAACAGGAGGCAATTTGGAACAAAATCAATAATATGGAAAAGCAGATGAGGGATATTCCCATAAAACTCAAAGACTATGAGAACAACCTTAGGGAACTCATAAAGGAAAGCAGAACGAAGATGGAGGAGGTTACCTCTTGCATTTGGGCTGCGGCTGTAAACATTGGAAAAAGAGCAAATGAGGAAATCAAAACTTTGGAGGGGCCTAGCAAGAGAACTAGATAGATCTCAAGAAAGAAAGCAATACAAGAGGGAGCTTCGCAGGTGGCTATTGCCATCCAGGACACTATTGTGAAAGGTAAGGAAGCAGTGAAGATGATCTTGGAACTACAAGAATAGTTCCTAGTTCTTTTTGTTGGTTGTGATATCTGGTCTTGTTACCTGGTTTTTGTACTCTTTTTACTATGGAGTTTCTAGGTCTCTGTAAAACTTGGGGTCTGTCTTTGGTTTTTCATTTCGTTAGCTTCAGGTCTATGTAAACCTAATTTTGTTGCTTCTGTGAAGTAGGTTTTAGGCTTCACCTGTGGGCATAACTGTTTTATCTTTCTCCTTTTGTTCAGGGTTCCGGGTCCCTTCAAAACCTATTTTTACCTTAATCTAAAACAAACTATAAAAAGGAATAGTTATAGACACAAAGAAATAAAATAAAAATTTACAACAAAATGACAATTATAGAATAAAGAGATAAATAAAAATGCATTGATCCATATTCCTTAGAATGAGTGACCAGATCATTTTTTGAAAGAGGATTTATTTAGAACACAAGCTTTAAAATAGATTGCTCAAAATGATGGAGAAAAAAATATATTGATTGATTTCATTCAGGTGTGGGAGGTTGCATTTATAATTTTAGGCTTCTAACCAACACCTTAGTTAGGAGTAACAACCTAGACATTTTATCCCATTCAATATCCACAAAATATGGAGAGAAATATTTATTATAAGAATATAATCTATTACAACATATTATCTATCTCCATAAAATATAGAGAGAGTTATTTATTGGAATGAAATTACATAAATTTATATTTGTATAGAATCTATAAATGGAAAGTCTATATTTATAAATATATAAATAGAAAGACTCTAAATGGAAAGCATTCTTGTGATAGCTGGAATAAACTAAGCAATCATTAGAATATATATAAAAATACTTTACAAATAAGTCTATAGCAGTTTTGTTGCATTTTGTAATAGTCTTGATATAGTTTGTAGCAAACCTGATGTAATCTATAGTAAGCTTGATGAAGTCCATAGAAAGTCTGATGAAGTTCATAGAAAATATAATGTAATTCGTAGCAAGCTTGATGAAGTTCATAGTTATTGGGTATAGATTCAAACTAATTCTAAAGCTACTGTAGAAGACTTTAACACTACTCCAAAAAAATTCTTAAATGGTTACTCTTCATAATTTGAATCATTCTAGCTTAGTATGGATTGTGTATGCACATATTGACATATTTTTCTTGATAATCATTAAAAATAGCTAAAAAATAGATAATAATGAATTCTAAAGAAATAACCATATATATACTTGTTATTTTATTCTAAATAAACCATAATTTTATAAAATACATTTAGATCCACTTATTATAAAAGAAAAAGGATGTTATTTCATGGATATAATGAGCCATGTGATGGTCTCATCAATCACATGGATATAGTGGAATGTATCCTCCAATTGCCCTATTTTGTATGGGATGAATGAAAAATATCCTTAGGTTTTGGTGTGAGGGATTTCAATAGAGTATGATTGGCTTTTGGAATCAACAAATCCCTGTGATCAATGATTTGTTGTGCTTCCATTGTCACTCTTTATGCTTAGACTATTGATAATTTCTTATATTGTAGATTGATTTTGATTTAGTTTAGGTGCTTGAAAATTTTATATGAATTAAGAAGAGGGATGATAACTTATTTTTATAACTTTAATCCTACCACCATTCATTTATTTCTTTAAATTTGGATGTGATGTGTAATCTTGTCATATTCTTTGTAAAGTGGGTTTTCCAACAGTTTGCCTAGCTTGCATGTATGTTTTATCTTATCAATGCCCATTATGTTTTTAATGTCATTAAGTTATGAGGTTAGATTATTTGACCACCTTAATATTTTCCTTTATTGTTTTTATTTTTATGATCTTTATTATATATATTTTTTATTTCATCCATCATTTTTATTTATACCTTAGGATTTATAGCATGGTCAACTGGCCCATTATCGTATACATCTAGTAAAATATGTCACACCATCCTTGCTCAACTTGCTCATCCTAGTTTGACTCACCCTATGGGATTTACATGAACAATGATATTCCTCTCCATTATAGTTTATCATTATATTTATCTTATTTATCCTTAATCTATAACTTACTAGCTTTTAACTTAGGAATACCTTTTTATTTCTTTCCAAAAGTTGTCTTTTTCCATTTTTTAACTTGAAATTTCCTTTTTTATTTTTTCCACAAGTCATCATTTTTTGGTTTTCAGCTTAGGATTTTTATTTTTTTTGTTGAATGTTTTATGTATTTGTATTTAAATTATGATATTTATTATTTTTATGTGGTATTATATAATTTGGCGTAGGATCCATTAGCAAACCCTCACCGCTCTACTCTTGTTATTGTTTTAATCTTGGTCATGCTTGTTGGTAGAATTTTTGTCACTATGTAGAGTCCTAACCATCATATTTTCAATTTTCCTAGTTTTTTATATTTTCTATCATATAGTAATAATTCATATTCTCCCTCATGATATTCCTTATATTGAAATTCATATCCTATCCTAATCGACTGGCCTATCACAATCCAATTAAATTTAGCTCTATCATGAGGCCAATTATGGAGTTTGAGCTTCGACTAAGAAGAGGAGATATGTTAAGATATGAATCACATATTTTGGTGTGATTTTGACTTTTGAATGTTTATTTGTGTCTTTTATCATTGTCTTTTATTTAAATGATTTGGATTTTAACTTTTTATGGCTTTTTTTATTCCTCCTCCATACAAATTTGGAATAATCAAACATGAGTGATGAAGGTGACAAATACAAATAAGATATAGGATTTGGTAACATGATACACAATACCTAGAGATTTTTTCATGTGACTAAATAATTAGGCTTGACTATAAACTAGTATGTGATCTCAATACTAACCATATGTGTGCTTAATATGAATGGAAAAATAAGGGAGAGATGGAATCAAAGAGATTTATGTATGTAGTGATACAATGAGGAATATGCTTACTAACTAATCATAGGGTAAAGATAGGGTATGAAAGGGATGTGGGGTTTAAGACCATTCATTATAATAATTCTTTTTTTTTAATAAAATTACATAGCAAGCATGAGAAATAAGTCCACTTAAATAAAGTAGGAGACAAGAGATGAAAGTAAACTTAAGCCATGAAACATGAGATAAAAAGAGAAAGTAATCCATAATACATGTAAGTAAGCTATGAAAAAATGAATCCACAAAAATTAAATTAGTTCATAAGACATTTTTAAATAGTAAATAAAACATAAGATCCATATATGCTCATAAATTAAATCCAAATCATGTATAAATTTAATAAATAATGTGATGAAACACTATTGAGTGTTCATAAATACTAATAAATATCATACATAACATCTGATACAACCTTGTGTAGTTGAAGTCTAATGTTAATTAAAATATTATCAATCTTTATAAAAAGTCATGAAAAGTCTTCCTAACATATCATCTTTATACATAAGGTAAGTATTCTACAAGAATAATGATGCTCATGAAGCATCTCCTATATGGGATACTCAATGTGAGGAACTCATGTTGAAGTAAGAGTAATATCTTCATATTTGTGAGCATATGTAGGCTACAAAAATGTTATAACCTTTATCCATGAATGTATTGAATAATGAGGGTGAGCCAGTGAAGGCGTAGGCTATGGAAAATGTTAGGAGTGTGGAGCTAAAAGCTTCACCAAGGAGCATACACAAACAGGTTCGGGTCTACACAGACACCGGCGTCAGTCAGGAGCGACCGACGTCGGTCAGTTGCAGTTACAGAGGCACCGACGTCGGCAGTATGGTCGGCCGGCGACGGTCACAGGCGAATAGGCAGGAACCGACGTCGGTTACCTGTGTGTCCAGAAAGTGATTTCCGAGGACAGAAGCGAGTGTTTGCATGATGAGTTTGAGTTGTAGACTCAAGCTCGCGTCTCTATTGTTAGCAATATTATTTTTAGAGCCCTTGTTGAAGAGGCTTAACTGTTTGTTGTAAGAGCATGCTCAAGTTTCTTATTTCTATATGTAGGAGAGATCTTCTAAGCTATTGTATGTGTGTGTAATAGAGTACGAGTAGAACATTGTGAATGTTTGAAGGACAGTACTTGAGAGTGAGCTCTTGAGGAATAGAGATCTAGTGAGAGATATTGTGTGCATCTAAGAGAGGTGTGGAAGAATGAAGTTCTTCATTTGTATTCCTATTGTAAAGAGTTTTTAATACAAGTTTTCAGGGTGTTTTCTTGTATATCTTGTTCTGTGCTATTTATCATTTCAGTTACTTATCTATCTGATTTATTTCCGCATTCATTGCTTTCACAAGTGTAATCCATTGTTGGTTGATCCCCAACAAGTGGTATCAGAGCTCAGGTTCACTAACAGGTGGTTCAGATCTGTGTAGTGTGTTCGGATTACAGGTTGCTCACAGGGATTTTTGTTTGAGTGGGAGAAGCAGTGGCAGAGGAAAGTAAGTTGAGAATGGAAAAGTTTAATGGCAAGAACTATCAGCACTGGAGAATGCAGATAGAGGACTATCTGTATCAGAAGGATCTTTACTTACCGTTAGGTGGGATAGCAAAGAAGCCCAAGGACATGGAGGATGAAGAATGGGAAGTTCTTGACAGAAAGGCTCTTGGGTCTATAAGACTGAGTCTGGCCTCCACTGTGATATCCAATTTGTCACAGGCAAAAACTACGGTAGAGTTAATGACCACGTTAGCAAATTTGTATGAAAAACCCTCAGCTTCAAATAAGGTATATTTAATGAAGCAGTTATTTAATTTGCATATGCAAGAAGGTGGACCTGTTTCTAATCACCTGAATGATTTCCATGGTATTGTTAATCAGTTAAGTTCTATGAATATTGTATTTGAAGATGAAATAAAGGCTCTTTTAATTTTATGTTCTTTGTTTGAAAGCTGGCATGGCTTGGTAATGGCAGTTTCTAATACTGCTTCTGCTTCGAATATTTTAAAAGTAGAGGATGTGGTTAGTGTTATTTTGAATGAGGAAATTCGCAGGAAAAGCACAGAAGAGACTTCTGGGACATCCAAGAATGCTTTAAATCTCGAGAGCAGAGGAAGGAAAAAAGAAAGGAGCAAGAGGAGATCAAGATCTAAGTCTAAGGGAAGAGGCAGATCCAAATCCAGGAATGGCAGAAGGCCACAATGCTGGAACTGTGGAAAGTTGGGGCACATAAGCAGAGATTGCTGGTCAAAGCCTAAGGAGGATAATCAGCACGAAGGAAAGGAAGAGACAAAGGTTGCAGGTATTGCACAGGATGCTCTTATTTTCTCTTTGCACAATAATATAGAATCTTGGGTATTAGATTATGGTGCATCTTTCCATGCTACCCCTAACAGAGAATATTTCAGTGACTATGTCCATGCAGATTTTGGAATAGTGTACTTAGGGGATGATGAGCCTTGTAAGATTATTGGCAAAGGTAAAGTGCAGCTAAAGATGCAGAATGGCAACACATGGGTGTTGAGGGATGTGATGCATGTTCCTAGTTTGAAGAGAAATCTTATTTCTGCAGGTAAGCTAGGTGATGAGGGTTGTACAGTAACTCTCACAGCAGATTCTTGGAAAGTGACCAAGGGTGCACTTGTTATGGCCAGAGGTAAGAGAGAAGGTACTCTCTATTTGTGTAATTGTATTACTAACAAATCTCCTTCAGTTTTATCTACTTCAGATGTGGATGCTAAATTGTGGCACTCAAGGCTTGGCCACATGAGTGAGAAGGGGATGTCAATCCTTAAGTCTAAAGGTATGCTTTTAGATTTGAAAAGTATGGATCTAGAATTTTGTGAGCATTGTGTGTTTGAAAAATAGAAAAGGGTTAGTTTTCTAAAGACTGGGTCTACTAAGAAAAGGCAGAAGTTGCAGCTTGTTCACACAGACGTGTGGGGACCGGCTCAGGTAGCCTCTATTGGCGGATCACAGTACTATGTTACATTCATAGATGATGCCACAAGAAAGGTATGGATCTACTGTATTAAAAAGAAATCTGATGTTTTTGAGACTTTCAAGATTTGGAAAGCCATGGTTGAGAATGAAACAGGCAAAAGATTAAAGTGCTTGAGATCTGATAATGGTGGTGAGTTCTGCAGTCTTAAGTTCAAATTGTATTGTTATATAAATGGGATCCGTAGGCAAAGGACGGTTCCAAGGACACCTCAGCAGAATGGTATTGCTAAAAGGATGAACAGGACTATTATGGAGCGTGCAAGATGTATGAGATTGCATGCAGGGTTGCCCTTAGAGTTTTGGGCAGAAGCAGTTGACACCGCAGTGTACCTGATCAACAGAGGACCCTCTACAGCTCTGGATGGTGGAATTCCAGAAGAGGCATGGATAGGTAAAAAGGTTGATCTCTCATATCTCAAACTTTTTGGTTTTGAAGCCTTTGTGCACGTAGATAAGGAAAATAGAAAGAAGCTTGATGCTAAGTCTATGAGGTGCACGTTTATAGGCTATGGCTCAGATGATTTTGGTTTCAGATTTTGGAATCTAGGAACTAACAAGGTAATTAGGAGCCGTGATGTTGTTTTCAATGAAAGAGTGATGTACAGTGATCAGATAAGGAAGCTAGATCAAGCCGGGTAGAGCAATAATGAGTTGGATGAAGTTATGGTCCAAAATGAGCTCGCGGGAAAAAGAAATAATCACTTACAGGAAAACACAGAGACCGACGTCGGCAGGTTTGGAACCGGCGTCGGCAATACAGAAACCGATGTCGGTCATACAGAGACCGACGTCGGCAGACCAGGCACCGGCGTCGGCCAGGAGGAACCGGAGTCGGCCAGTAACAGGTCTACAGGTGGCCGAGGTCGGTCACTGTCAGAAAATTTGGGTGGACAGATTGTGGAAAATGAGTCCAAGACACCAATCAGGAGGTCTGAAAGGGTAAGTAAGCCTCCAATTAGATATTCTCCTTCTTTATATTATTTATTGCTAACCGATGGTGGAGAACCAGAAAGTTTTGAAGAAGCTTTACAGGTGGAGTCCAGGAGTAAGTGGGAGCGTGGCATGGTTGAGGAGATGGAGTCCTTAAGAGAGAACCAAACATGGGATTTGGTTGAATTGCCAGCTGGTAAGAGAACACTGAAGAACAGATGGACTTACAGGTTGAAGGAAGGTGAGGATGGACAGATGAGGTATAAGGCCAGATTGGTTGTGAAAGGATTTGCACAAAAGCCAGGTATTGACTTTGGCGAGATTTTTTCTCTGGTTGTTAAGATGACTTCTATAAGGGTTGTATTGTCTTTGGTTGCTTTTGAGGATTTGCATCTTGAGCAGCTAGATGTTAAGACAGCGTTTCTTCATGGATATTTAGATGAGGAAATCTACATGGAACAGCCAGAAGGTTTTGAGGTCAAGGATAAGGAGAAACTAGTGTGCAGGTTGAAGAAAAGCTTGTATGGCCTCAAGCAAGCTCCTAGGCAATGGTACTTGAAATTTGACAGGTTTATGACTGAGCATGGCTACAGTAGGTGTCAATCAGACCATTGTGTATATTTTAAGAGATTTGATAATGGTAGATATATTATTATATTGTTGTATGTAGATGACATGCTGGTTGCAGGGTCTCACATGCAGGATATCTCAGAGCTTAAGGTGAAGTTAGCTCAAACGTTTGCTATGAAGGATTTGGGAGCAGCTAAGAAAATCCTTGGCATGAGCATTAAGAGAGACAGAGAAAATCACAGGTTGATATTGTCTCAAGAAGATTATGTGGACAAGGTGTTGAAACGGTTCAACATGTAGGATGCGAAACCGGTAAGCACACCTTTGGCAGGACATTTTAAGTTAAGTAAAGAACAATGTCCCAATTCACATGATGAGGTAGAGTACATGAATAAGGTTCCATATTCTTCCACGGTAGGAAGTTTGATGGATGCAATGGTGTGTACTAGACCAGATATTGCCCAAGCAGTGGGAGTAGTAAGCAGGTATATGGCCAATCCAGGAAAGGAACATTGGAAAGCAGTACAATGGATCCTTAGATATCTGAGAGGAACCAGCAGTAGACACTTATGCTATGGAGGTTCAGATACCTCTCTACATGGCTATGTAGATTTAGATATGGCAGGGGATTTGGATGGCAGGAGGAGCACCACAGGTTATGTTTTTACTGTAGGTGGAACGGCAGTTAGTTGGATTTCTAAGTTGCAGAAGGTTATAGCCTTGTCAACTATAGAAGCAGAGTACATTTCAGCTACAGAAGCTAGCAAGGAGATGATATGGATGACACGGTTCATGGAAGAGCTTGGAAGGGAGCATGGGAGTTGCAGATTACATAGTGACAGTCAGAGTGCAATCCATTTGGCTAAGAACTCAGCTTTTCATTCTAGAACCAAGCACATACAGCTGAGGTACCACTTCATACGGCAGGTATTGGAAGATGGTGAGTTGAAGCTGGAGAAGATCCATACAGACAAGAATCCTGCTGATATGCTAACAAAGCCGGTTACTAAGGAGAAGTTGAATCTTCATTCAACTTCTGTTGGTCTTCATGATTGAGTTGAAGATGGAGGAGCTAGAAGATGTTGCTGTACAGGTACTGGTGCAGCTGGTTTATCTCCAAGTGGGAGATTGTTAGGAGTGTGGAGCTAAAAGCTTCACTAAGGAGCATACACAAACAGGTTCAGGTCTACACAGATGCCGGCATCGGTCAGGAGCGACCGACGTCGGTCAGTTGCAGTTACAGAGGCGCCGACGTCGGCAGTATGGTCGGCTGGCGACGGTCACAGGTGAACAGGCAGGAACCGACGTCGGTTACCTGTGTGTCCAGAAAGCGATTTCCGAGGATAGAAGCGAGTGTTTGCATGATGAGTTTGAGTTGTAGACTCAAGCTCGCATCTCTATTGTTAGCAATATTATTTTTAGAGCCCTTGTTGAAGAGGCTTAACTGTTTGTTGTAAGAGCATGCTCAAGTTTCCTATTTCTATATGTAGGAGAGATCTTCTAAGCTATTGTATGTGTGTGTAATAGAGTACGAGTAGAACATTGTGAATGTTTGAAGGACAGTACTTGAGAGAGAGCTCTTGAGGAATAGAGATCTAGTGAGAGATCTTGTGTGCATCTGAGAGAGGTGTGGAAGAACGAAGTTCTTCATTTGTATTCCTATTGTAAAGAGTTTTTAATACAAGTTTTCAGGGTGTTTTCTTGTATATCTTGTTCTGTGCTATTTATCATTTCAGTTACTTATCTATCTGATTTATTTCCGCATTCATTGCTTTCACAAGTGTAATCCATTGTTGGTTGATCCCCAACAAAAAATCATGAAAGTGTTGTTGAATCACTTGACATATATCTATATGTTGTGTAGTACATTGATTCCAAAAAAATATGCTTCCCCATATTTAGGGATGTATTCTAGAAGTATCTTAGGAGATGGTAAGTTCTTTTTTGTATATTGTGCCTTCTCTAGATGAATTGTATCAATGTATTATCCAACTCATCATAAATGAGTATAATAATGATTATCTATACCATGAAATCAACAAGTAAATCTAATAGCAGATGGTGAAGGTTAGTTATTTATAGTAGAAGTAGAATATGAGGCTTGATATCATTAATGTGTATGATAATCCTTAGCCCAATGACTCGAAACTCTATGGATCCCATAATAAGTCACATATTCCCATAATTATGGTATATGATCAAGCTTATTCAAGGTAGTAAAACATCACCAATAGGAGAGGGATTTGGAATATGATCATGTCTAGTCTAGGCTTCATCATAAGATGAGCTCACAGTGGGTCAGTGTAGTGTAACTAACATCTCTAAAGGAAGTGATTTTTAAGGGTCCTAATATCTAACTAACCTATAAGGATTTATCATATCATGGTCCATAATCATAATTAAAATAGGCTTAGTAGTTACTAGAGTAGTAGTGTGTGTGGGTTTCATTTTGGACCTATGAATATCAATAGGAGAACTAATATTAAGAACTATAGACGAAGAATGAACTACATGAAAATAACTAAGAGAATGTTGAAAATAAGTATGGTATCTAAGTATCTCTATATTTTTATATTAATCCAATCTAGCTAAAAAGGGATCATCTAAGGATTACCCATCATTGTAATAAGGAGTATGAAGATCAATAGTATATGTGTTGATGATTTTATCAATCAAAGAGTAATGATGAATGGAATTTCTATTTTTTGTTAGAATAACCAAAATTTTATCTAATGGTTTTTAATGATATTGAGGTCATAGAGAGGGAGATAATTTAGTAATTATGTTAAGAGAGAGATCAAAAGTTTTTATTTTTAAACTAGTCTCATTTGGTTCATCATCATCTGGATCTAGAAGATTAGGTGGTATGTTTCCTATCAATTCAGGATGTCCATTCTATCCTTTATTAGTATTGATGGGATAACTAAAACATTGTGATTCATGAAATGGGATGCTAGGTAAAGGTTCAAGGGTAGGTATTTTAAAAATGCCTCTTTCTTATAATTATTTAAAATTCTAAGGATTGGTATCTTCTTGAATCTTGTATATATAACCATTATATGTAAATTTAACACATTGGCATGTTGACAAGGCTACTTCTCTCATGCAATGTGTCCAAGGTTGATTGAGTAAAATTTTATAGGATAATGAAAAGTTAAATATCATGAATCTAACATGAACTATGATAGGGGAAACTGTGATAGAGGGAAACAAAACTTAAAGGAGGCATTTATCTTCTATCATATCTTTAACATGTACTTTAAGTAGATTTGAGGTTACATTCAGAGTATCCAAGTGTTTTAATAAAATTAAAGGAAGCCATGCAAGTTCTTGAACCTGCATTAATTAATGCATGTTTATCTTAGATATCTCATATTTGGATGCTAATTAATAATGTAAGATCATCCACACAAAGTAATATCTCATTGATAATCATGGAGGAGATAAGTAATTTAAGTTAAAGAGAGGTATCTACTTTTTCATCAATGTGGATAGCCATTTATTCACAACAATGAATGATGTTATCTTTAGATCCCAATAAAGTAGCTTCTTACCCCATAAGTGGGGTATGAGGGATGTTCATTTTGAATAAGAGTTGAATTAGATTATTACGGTGATAAGTAAAAGTTTTAATGAGTTATATGAAAGTGATTTGAGATGGGAGATGTGAAATTTTAGCTATAGTATCCAATTCATCATATCCCTTTAGAATTTTATCAGATAAAGGTGCATAGTGTTGTAGTAAATGCTTTGAGTGTGTAGCAAAAGTGTATTGAAAATGGTTTTGATAAGGTATATTTTTTTTAGATTTAGTTGATGTGGGTTGATTCATTGTAGGTGATTGTGTTGTCTTGGATGAAACGTTTTTATTATTAAGTGTGTTTTTGTGTTTGAGAAGAAGTACCAATAGTCAAAGGTTTTGGAACTTATAATTTAAGTGTCTTAGTTGAAGAAGTGGTAGGACTTATATTAATAGTATGTGAGGTATTTTATACTTGCATTATTGGATTTGACACTTGCAAGTTTGTTGAATTTTTTGAAATTGGCTCTTTGTGCCCCAATTATGTGAGATGGGATGGGTAAGATTCATGTACCATGTGGAATTTTTAGAAATTACTATGGTTGAAGGCTGGATAATGATTTATATATTAAAATACTCTCTTCATGTTATTAATATTGATAATATTCTCATCATTTATATTAGGATCTATTAAAATTTTGATGTTGTTAGTAGTAGGAGTTTGGTTAGTGTTAGCTTGATGGTTAGGAATGGGAACCTTATAAATAGCTAAGTGAGCATTGGCTTTATTTAAGGTTTAATTTTTAGTTTTAGATTCATTAGCCTTATCTTTTATTTCATAATCTTGTTGATATATAAGTATTAGCAATTCATGATGAAATTTAGGTCCAAGGAGATAATCCATAGTAAAGTTTCCTAGTTGGCAATAAGTTTCATGAGAATGGCCCCAACTTACATGAACAAACAAAATTTATGAGGATCATACCAATATTTTGTAGGGAGTGTAGGATCAAGTTATCATGGGGAAGGTAATGGAATACGCTTTTAAATCTTTGTTAAGGAAAGTGGTTTATAGATATCTATATTATGTACTTGAGAAAATTTATAACTAGGATAATAATTTTTGGGGATTGACGTTCAATGATTAGGCTCCATTGGATTGCTTGGATCAATGGCTTGAATGGTATGTATAGAGTCATAATTATCTATTACACCACCATTAGTTGTATGTCAATTTTTATTTTTCATAATCATTTGGGTCCCCATTGGAGGGTACAAAGGCTCAAATTATTCTATATGGAAATATGGACATTTAGCCTGGTCAAAGGCTTATTGCAAGGATTTTAGAGAAAGATTCCTCATGTGATATTATAATTTATAATGAGAGAATTAGTGAATAAGTGGAAGAGATTCTCATCTGACATGTTATGCTTAGCTTTGTAAGATAAAACTTTCCATTGTTTGATGAGAACTTGTGCCATTTTGGATTCTAATTGTTTGAAATTGATAAAATGAGCTTAGTTGTTTCTAAGAAGATCACTAATTTAGAATTCCTGAAACAATGCATTGACTAAGTCTTCCACAGTATCTATAAAATGAGTTTTAAGTTGATTATACCAATCTAAATCTTTGCCTGAAAAGGTTTTAGCTAATAGCTTGGTGAAGCAAAGGTGTTAAGTTTAACCTAATCTTTGTATAAAATTCCAAAAGTTTTCAAATGTAAATTTGGATTGGTGGATCCATTATAAATTATAGGAGGAACTATGCCACCTATGTCAATTTTTAAAATTTAAGGAATAGGAGGTTAATTTTTTAAGTGTTTAATAGCTTCTTTAATGCATGGGGTTTGTGGTATAAGGTTACCACATACATCTCTAAGCAAGGTGACGAGGTAATAGGATTTTGTGTTCCCCATTTAGTAGGTTGTTTGAATCATTTATTTTTCACTATTTTTTTGTAAAGTATGCATTTGATTTAGATTATGTAATAACAATTGATTAGTGTTAATTGTATTTTGACTAGTAGAATCCGCATGAGATGCATGAGTATTATGTGAGGCATTAAGAGTTTGGGATGCACTAATAGCATGATATGTACTAGTGGCATGATATATGTTAGTATTTGGATGGAATTGAGAATTGGTATGGGTATTTTGAGTAGATCCACTTAAATTCACACCTACCATATTTTTAGAAATACTAAGCATAGAAGTGGAAGAAGGCATGGATTACAATGTCATACTATTAGAGGGAGGCATGAAAGAAGAAAAAGATGTGACAGAATTCATAAAATGGCTTTCCCCAAATCTTATATAAAAGGTAGGTGAAGGTGAGTGGGGTTCTCCAATATGAGGTCCCATCATGAGGTTATAAATGACTATGGGATCCTTACCTTGATGTTGAGGATTTTCATTAATGAAGAGGATCATTTCAGATATATACTCAAGGTCACTTTCATCCTTTATTATTTATAATAATAAAGGATTAAGTGTAGTGGAATAGGAAGGAGTCCAATAGTTATTAGTTATATTAGTAACATGTATATTGTTGAGTCCTAGATTAGTTATCACAAAATGTGTCTTAGGGAGCTTATTAGGATTAATGAAGGTCATAATGTTAGTTTTATTTTTCTCTATAGCATTGTTAAACAAATGAAAAAATTTATTTAAACACTTACTATGGAAATGATAAACTTAAAGGATTAAAATGAATAAGATCAAGTTGGTTGATCTGGTTAGACAAATGGGTTGATAAGAAAATTTGGGATTGTACTAGGTTAAAATGGTCAATTGGGTTGAATAAATAGAAAAATAGAATAGTCTATAATAGACTAGGTTGAGCTAGTTAGTTGAGTTGAATAAATAGGAAAACATAACAATATGTAATAGACTAGGTCGAGTTGATCGACTAAGTTTAATAAATATGAAAATAGAATAATATGTAATAGATTGGGTCAAGTTATGCAACTAAGTTGAATAATTAGGAAAATATAATATTCTATAATATATTGGGTAGAGTTAGTCAACAAAGTTTTGAATTTAAAAAAAAAGTGAAATGGTTTGAATATGGATGATTTAGTTCTAAATACAAAAAATAAATCTAAGTGCATAGGAAACAAAGCTGAATTGGTTGATCTAGTTACAACACACAGCATAAAACTTGTATCAATGTTGGCTAATACAAGTCTAAAATAAAATATATTATAGCAAATAACAAGAAAAAATAATGTAATTTAGAAGATAATTACTTGTTTAAAGAGAAGATTAGGAGGTTGTAGTAAATATTTTGATTGAAAGTGTAAGCTTCTAAAGATACTTGCTTGTCTATTAGATAGAGATGGCCCAATGTTTTAGATCACTAAATATAGAAGAAGTATCATTACCATATCCCACTAAACATGATTTAAGGGTAAATTGAAAGTAGCTACTCGACCCTAACCACTAATTGATGCACCACACAATCAAATAGATGGCTAGATTCTTAAGGTCCAATAAAGAGGTAAATCTTATGCATTCCTAAAATACCATGAGGTACACGGGAACTAAATATCATTTTGATCTCTATGTTATGGCTATGAGTATTGATTCAATCCCCTTGTGCCATGATATTTGTAAATAATAGATAAAAATTATAAATAGGGAATCGAGTAGCCCTTCAAGAGAGTAACTAAGTAGTTTTAAAATTATTAGTATATAGATTCTAGGGAAAGCCAAACAAAGTGAAAAATAAAAGTGAAAATCAATATTTCAAAAGTTAAGTTACAATTCTTGGAAAGTGCATAAACAGGTATCCAACTAAAAATTAAATTGAATTTAATTACTATTCAATGTAGGTTAATTTTCCTTGCTTGAGTTAGAAAGTAAAATAAATAGAATAAGATTGAATGAGTTGATCAATTCAGACAAACATAATACAATGAAGTCGATCTAATCAACTTAATTTGTTATAAAAAAAAGTCAAAATAAACACAGTCAAATAGGTTAACTTAGTTTTTTAGGTAAAAAATAGAAACATAACTAGATTGAACTGGTCAACCTAGTTGATTGTGTAGGTATAATTTTACAAAAATAAAAAAACTAGTAAAAATAGTATGAGATTTAAATTCTAACTACAATATAGGAAAATAAATTTTCTTGAAAATTGATAAAGTGAAATTACTTAGTTGGCTAGTGAGAACCTAGTAGATAAGACTGAGTTGATTAGGTTGATGTAGAATTTTTTCTAAACATGTTGAATTATTATTTTGAACTAGGTTGTCCAGGGTGCTGACTAGACTATAGATGCCCTCAACATATATATATATATATATATGGGTGTATAGAGTTCCCTATACATATATATGATAACCCTCTATAGTGGATAGTATGGATAAATGGCCCCAACCCTCTCCTCTATAGTGATGTCATGGCCCCATCTATCTTTTATCTTCCTATATGTATAGATGTGGGTGGGCACCCCCCTTTATTTATATAAATATCTATGGGTGATGATAATTTGGGACATCATTCATATAATGTGTCAAGAATTAGCTCCATACACCCAACCCTTCATGTCTTCCTATCTCCATACTTCTATGGCTCTTTAGCATATCTCTATAGTTTGAACCTATAAATATGGAAAATAATATTACTAAATAGAGTTTATCTAGTATAAATAAAACTAATAAATGAATTAAAAATAAAGCTATGTCGATCAGATCAATGTAGTTAGTTAAAAGAAAAAATTTAAAAAGAAAATAATCAAATATGTTGATTTAGTTAGATGCATAAATTAGAAAAAGAAACTAGGTTGATCAGTTTAATCCAGTTAGCTAAGACTAAAAATCCTACAAGTAGAAGATATAACTAATTTGATAGGATTGATGACTTTGGAATACCTATGCAAAGACATTAGAACTAGATCGATATGTTTGACAAAGTTGAAAAACCTATAAACAATGAGTTGAACTAGATCGATAAGGTTCAAAAAGTTGTAAAACATGCACATAGAAAGCCAAACTAGGTTGACAAGATTGACTAAGTTGAAAAACCTACACATATAAAGTTGAACTAGGTTTATAAGCTTGATGAATTTTGAAAACCTTCACACATAATGTTAAACTGGGTTAACAGGCTCGATCCAATTGACTGTAAATAAAAATTAAAAACCCATAAGGCTTAGATTCAAGTCAAGTTCACTAGAATGTATGAAAAAAAAATAATATAAATCTATAACTTATCCTACTTATTAATATCCAAACTTGGAGAAGGTAATCAACTAATAATTTGCTTACCAATACTTTATTATATCAAGACCATGATCAATGATAGATCTACTAAACCTAAACTAAGGGATCTCTTACCATACAATGTTAAAGTAGAGGTTTTCAAGGCCTCAATTCAAATTCCATCATACAATATTCTTAGCTATGTCTTATGATTATAATAAAAGTAAGTAAACTAATCTACTAAATAAACATGCAAGCTAATCTAGTGCTCACCAAAGTTTGTGGCACAAATGGGCAAGATAATAAACAATCAAAGATAATTATATTTAAGACAATATATAAGTAATATAATCAAGGATATATACAATTCAATCCATTATTTTTTACAACACCTACTTATCAAAATATTAAGGGCTAGGAATATGCTTACCTTATTGAAGTGAACTTGTTGTGCCTCAATCTCTCCCTTGACCAATGGTGCTTTGTAAGAGGTTATTATGGCTTATAAGGATCACAAAAATAAATTATATCTAGGCTACAGTAATTTTCCTATGCATCTAAGACTCTACAAGCCAAGTGCTACTATTCTAAGGCAAAAACATAATCAATAAAACCTCCAATTGAGAATATAATCATATTTGTTAGCTATAATGATTTGCAAGTGAATGATCCTCTATTTAAAAATAATTTAAGGAGGTATTTATAACTAAGAACTCATGCTAAACCCTCCCAAAAATTTAAATAATAAGGTTAGCGTGGCTGACCTTATTTTATAAGAAATAGAGTCATTAGGTCTCAAACTAGATTCGTTGGGACAACAAAGTTTTATAACATGTGTGAAGTCCCAACAAGGTCAATCAGGTTGATGTTCTAAGAAAATGAATAAAAAATGGTGTTAGTTAAGGGCTATTTTTGGTGGTGAATTACCTAGGTGAGTATATAAGTGGGCTAGTACATAGGTAAACAGATAAGGGTAGTTTGTAGTGGTTTTAGGTAATGGTATGTGGGACAATAATCTTGCAAAGCACCAAAGCTCTACTAACCACTTTCCTATTGCACCCTTTAATGCATGTACTAAGAGATATTGAGATTATATGGGTTACTATAATAGATAAATCATCAATAATTGATAAAGTTTAAAAATATCATGTGTATACACACCTATTGGGGATAAATAAATATGGTTTAAATTCCCTCTTTGGAGTATTATATATGAAGGTAGTGTTCAACCATTCAACAAGGAATGTTTGGGTCAACTCAACCCACATTTATTCCTATTTTTTAGGTACATGTTCATCATTTCAATGTGATCTAGGGTTTTAAGTGAAGGAGACATATTTTTATGATTTACGTGCACAATCAGCCTTAATATCACAAGCACAATCATCACAGAATCAGTTGTACTGGCATATACTTGAATTGAAGGGAAATTTTCATGCAAATATTACCGTCTAACATGGAAAATAATAATTGAAATAACCAACCTAAGTCTTAGGATATGTCTAGGTGCACATAAAAGTCAATATTCTAATATGCATGACCTACATTCAAGTTTCATTCTTGCCCTACCACCTACCTACAATATTAGTCATTTACAAAATAATTAACCACCTAGTATCTTATCCCCTTATTTTACTTTCCATATTTATCAAGTTAGAGTGTTGAATCAATTTTAATCTTCTACATTCAGATTTATACTTGATTTTTATACATTATAAAATAAATTATTACAAAAAATATATATCTTATTAAGGGTTAACATTAATCCAAAATAGGGTAAAACATTTATACAATGGATATATTTCTCATAATATTTTAAATTTATTATATAATTTCCTAGAATGAGCAAAGAAAGGACAATAAATATTAGAATAAATGATATGGTACATAAATACTAAGAAGTCATGGTATTTGGATGAAAAAATAGATATCAATATCACAAGCTATAAGAACCCAAATATAGTCTTTTACTTTTAGAGCATCATAAATATGATTCCCATATCCACTTGGGAAGCCATGAAATGACCTGGTCCACTATGTTATTATCTAGTCACTTTGAGCCTGGTTGATTATGGTTGTGTTGAGCCCATTATAAGGCTTGAAGATGTAGAAATAAAGGTATTTGGTATGATATTATAATAATTTTTTGAGATGATTAATATGAATACTGAGGAAACTCACTATCTAACCCTAATTACAAATAAAAGGGCCTATGATTATTGTATGGCCATTAATATAATAAATAACCTACTAAAAGCTAATCAAGGTGATGTTATCATTGTATACCTCTGAAAAATTATGAGAAAAAACCATATATGATACCAAAATAACATTCTTATTCATATGTACACAAGATAGATAGTTCATTTAAAGTTAATATATAGCCTAAGAAAGAAACAATGCAAGATAGGATCTTTCCTTAACTTTTACCACCTAAATAGAAGATATAAAAAATGTTGAAGGCTGAACAAAAATGAGCTCAAATTTCTCAAATAACTAAAACACTATTTAAAATTCCCTATTTCTAAATTGGGTACAAATCACCCTCTATGAGATACCAACATAATTTAGATTTTATAATATCTAACAGATGACTCCTACCAATTAGGATTATATTGACCCTAAAATAGAATGTGCATTATCATGGGGGTTAGATTCATGTATTAGTGGAGAATTAATGTTGATATGTTAAATTGGGTCCATGTTGATTATGAAATCAATCCTATACAAATAGTTTTATTAGAATAAATTCAAATCCCATTGTATTTTTCCATAGATAATCTAACATAATTCATTCACAATTTGGAAAGTCATGTTTAACTCATAGAAATGTTTATTTTAAAATATGTTTAAGGGGTTTGAATCTAATTATTTGGTTGTGCATAGATCAAATTATCTCTGTTGGAAGGAGGTGTGTGAAATTTTGTGGTTTAAATTCTACATCGCACCTTCTATATCTTAGAAGTGGATATAATAGGGGAAATATCCAAAATTACATATTCATTCTAATTTGGATGTTTGTAAATTTCAACATATAGATCCAAAGTATTGGGTCAACATTTTTCAAAAAAACTATCCCCACTAAAAAGAGCCTGGTACATGCATCAATAATGTAGATAGCAGAGTTAGACCTGGCCTTGGATTCAACAAGATTTTATTCAAACTTTTATCTTTTAGGATGAAAATTTGTTAATGATTAAATCCTTGAAAAAAACTAAAATATTCATGTGTCATGGGTGATTATAGGATCTACCTCCTATGACTATGTGAAAGTCACAAATAGATGCCAACACAAGCATTCATGAAACTGCACAAAAGTGTCAATATGATTAGGAGAATAAAGGATTTATTTTAAAATCTTGTAATGTATTTTTAATAGTTATATCAACTCTATGCACATTAAAAGTAAATTAGATATGGATCTAAAAAATTTTGTTGAACCTGACAAGAGCCCAAAGCTACCAAACAAGAATAAAGAGGGTAAGATTGAAGAGGATAAATTGTGCAACCTTAATATTATAGAGAAAATAGGTCAAAGGGAAGTTTTAGATTCCATGAGAGTGGAATCAATTAATATCTACCAATAACCTTTATAAAAAAATATGGAAAATTGATACCAAGGAATAACTGAAGATGGAATCTATGGGAGATTAGTGGACATGACATTAGGTTTTTGAGGTTGTTTAGTTATCCCATGATTATGAGAATGTTTTCATCATGAGTTAAATGAATTCAAGGATGACAACCCTTAATTTGGATAGATGCTTATTTAACTTAAATAATGTGCACACCCAGTTAAGAAATGACCACATAGGATAAATCCCAATATGAAAATGAAAATTAAAGAAGAAATTGATTGTATGATCGAAGCAAGAATCATTTATTTATTTAATAACCCAAATTACATAAGTCCTATGGTCATAACTAAAGAAAGAAGTGTAATTATATGTATTTGGGGATTATCATACACTAAATGGTGTTTGTCCTACTCTTTTCATTGGTGAGGTGCTTGAACTTGTCACTGGGCCTGAGGTCTACTCTTTCATGAATGGCTTCAATGGATTCCACCAGATTCCCCTTGTAACTAAGGATCAAATAAAAATGATGTTTGAAATAGAGTAGGGATTATTTACTTATAATTTGATGCTTTTAGGACTGAAAAATGCTATAGAAATCTTTTATAAAGCTTTCATCACTAATTTTAAGTATTTCATTCATCATTTACTATAAGTTTACCTAGATGATTGTGTAGTTTTCTCCTTATTCAAGGAGCATATATCTTAATTCTGACTAGTGATAGAGAGATGTCACAAGCTTGAGTTTCACTCAATTTAAATAAATGTTTATTATTTACATTGTTTGGCATGTTTATTATACATGTGGTTTGTAGTGACAATATCATAGTGGACCAAGCATAAATCAAAGTAATATTGTGGCTCAAACCAGCCACCAATCCTTCAAAATTATGATCATTTTTAAGTCACACTAACTACTATCACAAGTTTATGAGGGATACACATCCATTTTAGTGAAATTATAAAAAAATTATGTAAGTAAAATATATTTGAGTGGACTCCATAATTCCAAATAACTTTCACAAAATTGAATCAGAGACTAGTCACAATTTTGATTCTAATATATAAAGATTGGAATAAAATGGTTCATGTCCATGTTGTATTGGATAAAATTTGGACATGGATATTCAAATGCAAAAATCACTTTAAATCAATCAAAACTTATGTTAAAACTCAAAATTGGGCAAGGTAGATAAAAAAGATGCAAACAATAATGAAAATAAGATAGTTATACCTTCATTATGCAACCAATTTACCTCTAAAATGAGTGATGTACCTGATGATGACAAAATTGATAAGTTAAATATTTGATGGAAGTAATGGATTGCCTTATAACTTATAAATTGGATAGTATGTTGGTTTTGGATGATATGGATGCTTGCTTAGACAAATTGATAACATGGATTTTACCTTGAAATATCTTGTTGACATGAAGGATTTATTATTGAAATTCATATTTATGCATTGGGGTGTGCATAATTTTATAGATGAATCGAGATAATTTACAATGAATTTAAAATTCATTAGTGGATTATAGAGGAAGAAGAGTGTGGAGCATTATAGAGTGTATAAGACACTAGATTTTATGGTGTTGACTAGACAATGATTAGAAAAGTGATTTGTAGGAGAAAGTTAGGGTAGGTGAAGATGGAATTTTAAATTATAAGATAATAGATAAGTAGTATTAGTCATAAGTATAATTATTAATAGGACGATTAGTTATCATGGGATGATTTAAGTCTAATGTATGAGAAGAGAAATGTTAGAACTAGTATATTAGTAACTGGGGGACTAAAATGGATTAATGTTAGGATGAACCACAAGTGAAATTAATAATGACAGAGGAGCAAGAAATTTTAAGTTTATATATTTACCCCTATTTAAAATTTAATTATGACAAAAATAAGTGATTTTATTTTAAATAAGAAAGCTGATTGTGGGTGTTGGTAAATTAGATGGATGATGCCCCCTTAAGGGGACATATGAGAAGCAACAAGAGAGATCGTCACTCAAAAAAGGAGATGAAGGGAAAGATGTATTGAAAGATGAAAGAAGGATTGGTATTTTTTGAATATGATGTATGTAAGATTTGATGATGAATAATAAAATTAACACTAGTAATGAGCTACAAATTTATTATGCCCCAAGCAAAGACATATGTGAGGGAATGAAAACAATAGTGTCACAAATTTGAACATGCCCCAAATGGGAACAAGCCATAATAAAATTGTGATAAAAGGATATGAGATTTTGACATATCTTGAGTAAGAATGCATTATAGGTAGAATTTTATATTTAAATTAGGTGATTATTCATAAGCTTTATACATATCATAAGCAAGAATGCATACAATAGAGAGTTACAATTGAACTAAGATAATTATTTGACAAGATTGATTAAATATTTGATGGGTGAAACTCAAATTTTATGTCAAAATATGATGACAGCATGGGAGAGAAATGATATGATTGAGTGACCAAGGGAAAAAAGGGTAATAATTGGTTATGGATTCCAACTGTCCTAGAGCACTTTGAAGTCATCAAGCGCTACTTACATAGCCTCAAAATACCATATTCTGATTTAGTTCTCCCTAGAAATGAGTTAGATAATAAAAATAGTTGATAATACAAGGAATGACATAAGGTGACAATGAGAGAATGGATTATGAATGCATGATAAGGATGTAATATATGTGGTGGATGCAAATGATAGTGATGGATGTGGTACAATGTTTTCAATTGATGAGATATAATGTAATTAATATTGATGATGCCCCGAATAAAAACATGTGTGGGAAAGAAAGATAATAAATTTATGACCTTGAACATTCCCCAATTAATGATATATGAAAGGGGAAAGACAAAATTTAAATGATGAAGAGAGCCATGATATTTAGACATATATCGAGTAAGGATGCATGCCTGGGAGAGGTACATGTCTTGGATTGGATTGATTGGTTAATTGATGATTGATATTATAGCTCAAAGATTTGACTGATGAATGAATTAATGATGACATATCATAATGATCAAGGATATGATAATATGAACTAATTTGGATATAAAAATGGATATTTGATTGAATTGATGTGAGTTTAAATAATTTTGAAAGACAAGATAGTGAAGATAATCAATAATTTCATAAAATGGCATGATTTTAATCGAATTAACCTTAGACACCCCATGTGATTGAGCATTTCCTACATGATATTAAAATAGTTCAAGATGATGTAGTTCAAGATATATTAGATTATGATGAATTGTTAGAGATGTTATTTGGATGATTTGACTCAGATGTTTGATTTGATGATTTGATTGATAGCTGGTTTGAGATGTTGATGGTGATAGATGACAAATGTGTTAGATAAATGATTAGACATTAGATTTTATATGTTGTTGACATGATTGGATCATAAAATTGGATAAGTTATTTATGATAATATATATATGTCTATTATATTCAAACATCAAGCCATTCTTCATTATTGTAACAAGTAGTTCATAATCATAGTCCAAGCAATCTATTTTAATGTAGCACTAGATAGTATGCACCATGATATATGTCTATGACCATGATGAATTTTTTTTAGAATGCATGTTGGAATAACATAAAAACCATAAATATTAAATACAAATTATATAATTAGTATGTAGCGTAATGCACTATTTGTATAAGGAACCAAGATGACATGTTTTCCATGTGCCATTGTATAAAGACAATACAAGCCAGAATGGTAAGACAAAAATATGTACAAAGATATTCAAAAAATGTGTAACTAAAGACATGAAACTAAATGGATGAAGATAATTAGACACACATAGACAAGTACTCAAGTATATATATATATATATATATATATATATATATATATATATATATATATATATATATATATATATATATATATATATATATACACATGAGAAAATACATAAGTCAAACAAGTCAATGAAATTGAACTTAACAAATGCAAACAAGCAAACAAGCATAGATGAGTAAATTTATACATGATAAAAGACACAAAATTAATTCAAACATCATCAATTATCATACAAGAAAAACACATAATTATTTAAAAGCAAATCATATGATACACTGATTGTTATTTGATCAGTGTCTTATATTTTATCCTAATGACAGGCCTATAGGATGAGTGGTCAAGTTATGATTTGATGTGATTATGTTTATCCCTAGACAATGATATGAACCATTTGAACAATTGAAATTATTTTTTGGATAAGGATTGATAAGATTGATTTGATAAAACTTTTGATTTTTAAATGTGATTGGTAATGATATTTGCACAAGGTGTCCTTGAGTAAATTTAAATTTGGAATGTGATATATTTGATAGATATGGTAAGGTAAAAAGAACCCTAAGTTTGACCAGTTTTGACTTGGACAGAGAGATAAAACAAGATCATGATTTTATAGGTGCTAGGTTTTAAACCAGTAAAGATATGATTTGACAAAGTTTGACTAGGTCAACCAAAGATGATTTTATAAGACTAGCTCAATTATGAAATTAGACAAGATTTGCTCAAGTTTGGATGGGTTGATAATGACAAGGTTGATAATGTGATCAGATGGTGAGGTGGACTTATGTAAAAAGGGTGACGATGATTTAACTATAGAGAAATATTATAGGATTATGATGAGTGATAGGAAATAAGTTGAACTAAGTCTTAGAAGGTTTAAATGGTTTGTTAATGTTCAAGTGATGGTTATGATGTGAATTTGAACTAGGATTTTGATTTTAGATAGTGATATGGATTTTGGTTAAGGATAAGGATATGGACTTGGCTTAGGGAATGGATATTGAGGATATAATACAAGATGACTTAGATGTTTTGAAGTTTTTGGATTTTATATTTTTTTTGTTTTTTGAGCTATTTATATTTTTTAGGTATTTTTGGAATATGTATGTATAAATAGGGGGTTACTATCAAAGGGAATACCAAACCTAGCAACTAAGATGGATAATAATGATGGGGGAATTTAATGAATATATTTGGGTGATGAATAAGGGCAACAAAAGATGATGAGGAATGCACTATGGATCTCCAATAACTATGTTGTGTGGGGACCAGGTTTCATAGTTGCCTAAGTGTTACTTGGAGGATATGTCAAGATGTTTCCATAACATGTCTTAGGACATCTTCCACTACATTATGAAGGTTGACATGGGAGGAAAGGATGAGCATAATAGGATGACACATGACGTTTATGATAGGTAGGGATGGTGGGAGCACGAATAAGATAGACAAGGATGGTTTTAAGAGGTATGTTAGGATATGAATAGAGGGATAAAAATGGATTTTTTCCCAAAGTGTCAAGGAACCCACAAACAATGGACTATTTTACCGTGGTGCAATAAATTAGTTTTTATCATGATACTTGCCTAAGGTGTTAGAAAATTGGATTTCAAAATTAGATGAATTATTTTTTATTTATTTATTATTATTATTATTATTGTTTATTTTCTTTATTTATTTTTGTTTTTTATTTTTTATGGCATCTCTATTTATTAGAGGTGTGTGATATGGAATAATGTTGAAGCTTTCCTAATTTTCAATCAACACTAGTTCCAAATAGATGTTTCATAAGGAGCATATTGTTAACATTGGTTTCACTTATGCCATAATGACCTCCCTTGAATCTAGATTTTGATTCCTCTGAACATCTTAGCCAAGTGTCTCTATAGCCCCTAAAAGATACAATGTTGCAAAAGAAGGTGATGTATGGTATGAATGGGATTAGGGATTAGATTTGATGGTGATATGTAGGACATGGAGGCATGATGGATGAATGAGGTTTGGGACTAGAACTCACACACAACATTACAGATGTTAGAATTATCATTTTTTTATTTATGCCACATGATAATAGATATTAAGGGATCCAATATTTTTTGACTTCTTTTTTCTTTGATCTGAATACTAGAAGGATTATTGGCCATATTGATATTGCTTTTGATAATGACTTGATATGCTTATTTTATAATTTGACTACACCTTGGTTCCTTAGATAAGGTTTCACCAAATGAATTTGACAATGATTATTTTGACTTTAATAGTCCCCTAGTGCCTCAAGGAATTTTTCACTAGGGGAAGATGTTTTTTTATGTGGTCAAGTATTTTACTTATCTTGATTTTGATCTATATCCAAATCAAAGTTAAATTCATGATTATACTTGATTATTAGATTATCATCTTGGATACTTATAGATTTGATACAAGATATTACATGCTAAGAGGAGTCCAATGATGTATGTTTTTATTCATTCATATTGAGGATGGTAATGAAGTGATTATTGACAAGAGGATGAATGATAGATGAATGTGGAAAGGATGGATTGATGATTGGATAACGGGAAACATGATCTTCATAGAGGTTCCTAGGATACCTAGTTTTTACATTGGATAAAACCTCCTCAAGACTCATAAAATAATCACTAAGGCTTTTGTATTGACTTATAAGACAAGCTTCCCAAGATGGATCAAAGCCACTCTGATAATTTTATATTGATGAAGCATATTGAAGTCTCATAAATTTTGTTATGACATCATCACCCTAACATGAATAAATAGACATGACTTTTTAGATGATATTTGAGTTGATTATATAAATAGGGACATACTCACAAAGGTGGGTGTCAATATGATATTTTACATCTATAAGGGATGATGATTCTGATGTTGAATATGATATGGATTAAGAAATTGATTCTAGATTTGATCTTAATCAATATGACATTGATTTTGTCTTTAAAATTGATGTAGATGAGGTTGATGATGTGATGTTGGTAGATGATGTTTTGATTATATCCATAAGGAGGTCTTATTTGATAGCATTATTCACAAGTACCTTCAATTTTTGCTTAGTGATGGAGGCTTTAGGATGAAGTTATTTTTAGGAATGAGGGATATGATGTGATGGATGGAAGGTATATGGTTGGTGAATGATGGGTTTATTATAGAATATGGGATTGGGAAATATGGGTTCATTGTCTTGATTTAGGGTTTATAAATGTAAGAGGTTGACCATGATTAAGAAGTGAATGTTGGCATATCCTTTTTTTCATCTTTGGTCAAGGATTTACCTTATTCATTATTTATTTTGATGTCATCATGGTAAATTATGTCTTGGATAAAGTTTTATAAATTAAGGCATTGATTAATAGTATACCCTTAGGTTTTATGGTATTGATAGTATTGGTCTTCTCTATACCAAGAGGGCTTGGGTTTAGTCTAATCAAAATACATGGTATATATATATATATGATCATGTTTGTAATGACTAGATGATGAAATATGCCTTTCAATGATATAAGGAGAGGAGTATATTATCTCTCATCACATCTTTTTTTGGAGGTAGTGCATTTGACTCAAACTCAAATAATTTATTAGGATATAACAATTCCATGATATAGTAGTTATAGGGTATTTGACATGGCTTAGGGGATGAAATGGTATTATATGGTGTTAAAAAGATATAATTCCATTTATTAATATTATGGGAAATGTTATGATCAATATTATGACTAGTGGATGGAAGGTTTGACTATGATGAGTTAGAACAAAGACTAGGAGCGGACTGGTGTTTATGGGGAAATATTGAGGGCTTGTTTATGGGGTAGGGTAAGTTTTATTGGGTTAATTTTTTTAGGTAGGTGGGCACCCATTTATAATAGCTATAAAAAGAGTGTGTCCTTGTTGGCAAAGATATGATTTTCAAACATGACATACAAACTTTTTTGGGAGACCAAGAATTAGGATAAGAGAAAGGATGGATGATGTGATTGTAGGGGGGTTTGGATCAAATACATATCTTGGACTATTTGATGAAGGCTTGCTTCTAGTTTGGTTTCAAGTTTGACTTTATGAAGTCAGACGTATGATGAGATGTGATATATGTGAAGTGGATGATATTAATAAAATTGACTTAAGTATGGGAGCTAGCTAAACTTTCAACATTTGTAATTTATTGGTGTTTTCATGATGAGATAAGATAATATCTAGGATTTGAATAAAATTGAGGGATAGGTTTTACTAGCCAAAATTATGTGACTAGGTCATGAATAACATTCAACAGGGTTGACTTGATTTAGACTAGCTCAAGTGATTAAATGATCTACACAAATGTGGACTGGATGACTTAGACTATGATATTGGACTAAGTGGATGATAAGATTTGATGGGTTGTATGATTCAAAATTACTAAGTTTTAATATAATCTAGATTTATGATGGTGATGATGGGATGTGAAAATGAAATGTTTCCAAACTAGACCAAGGTAATATTTTTAGACTTGACTAGATTGGGTATTATTGGTTGAAAAGTGTTTATATAGACAAGTCTAGACTATAGATAATTTTTTTTATGGGGTTTGACTTTTAATAATTGATGGTAATTTGATTTATGATTAGATTAAGGGATGTAAAGGGATACAAATACTAGGGTATGTTAGGTGGATTAGACATTTGTACCATAATTAAGGTAGACTTTTGATTTTGTTCAGATGATGGAGGGAATGTCTAAGTCTAGGGAAGTTATGTGGATTAATGTTTTCGATAGGTGAGTGATAGATTAAGCTTGTTGTTAAGATGATTGGTTTATTGTGACTAGGGTTACAATAACGCATCAACTTAAGCAAGGAGTATATAAAATTGGACCTAATATGATTAGTTTAGATGACAAACAATAATAAGGTATGGCTCCCTAAGTTTTGATTAGGTTAGACAAGATTGATTGTTTGTGTGGATGATGATGAGTGTTGGATTCAAATAGGAAGAATGATGGGTGATATCAATAGGATGATGGTTCCAAAGTTGGTAGAATTTTAGGTGTTATAAAAATGACAACAAGTTTTAAGTTTCAAGCTAATAGAGTGACATGATAATGATGGGGTAACAATGGGTGCCAAGTTTAAAATAGAAAAATGATAGGATATAAGATGATGGATGCTAGGTTTAAACTAGAAGATTGATGGATCTAGACCAAATGTCAACTAAGGGAGGAATCTAATCAAGGAAATTTTTGAAAAGGACTATCTCAAGGTTAAGTCTTAAACATGTTTGCTCAAGGTAGATGGTGGAAAAATGTGTTTTGGTTAATGAACAAGGGTTCCTAGGATGTAGATGGGTTTAGATTATGTCAATAGGGATGACTAAGAAGGAGATGGGTTTGACTAAGAAGGGAATGGATTGATGTTTAAGTAGGCTTAAATAACGATCTAGGGTGATGACTTAATAAGGATGATAATTTTGAAAAAGGGGGAATATGAAAAGATGATGGGTGATAAGGTTTTGACTAAGACAAGATGAGATGATGATTAAGGCAAGATGATAGGGTTAACCTAGTATAGTGAACACAAATTAAAATAAATAGCTAATAACAAGTTTGTAAAATGAAACAAGGTAATTCTTAGTTGATATAAGAAAGTAAATGTTAAACGTAAATAAAAAGCCAATTGAATTAATGTTGGCCAATCCAATTGATACACACAAAGCAAAACCTTGCACTAACACTAGCTAATGCAAGTTCTTACACACACAATTGAGAAAAAAGTGACCAAACAACTTGGAAAATAAAGCTAGCTAATTGGTCAACCTAAAATATTAATTAGATTATAAATAATAATTTTAAATGATAGGGAATTGCCTATAAGCAAGGTACTAGATAGTAATCTATGGATGGTTTTAGGTGAGTTTAGGATGAAAGGGACTATAGTGGCAATGATACAGGTTTGGTATTGGGGCTTAACCCCTCACTTCACACATCACAATGATAAAGGTGTCAGGTGTGCTTAGACAAAATATACCATTAACCACACTTTATACTTGACTAGAGCATCAAGTCAGCTTCCCCCTTGGTGATGAAATCCAAGTAGGTTGGCCTAGGTAGTCAAATGTTAAAATGTTTATTGATGTCATGTGATTTGGCTATGTGTGCATAAAATAGAAATAATGAAACTAAGTGGTTAATTATAAACCTCCTAATTAGACTATGTGAACTATTCTAAGCATGAAAATAACTCAAAGAAAAGATGTGATTAACATACAAGTTCAATTCCAAATTTGAAACAAGGTATAGTGAAAACACGATATGCATAACATACAGAACTAGGCCAATAAGGTCAAGCTAGTGTTGTTAAAGATAGGGTCTAGAAAACCTATTGGGTCAACCAGGTTGACCTAGTTGTTTTAAATAGCACACAAAACATAGAACTAGGTCGACCAAGTTGATCTAGTTGGTTGTGTAGGGGTAGTTTTGAAGACTACAAACTTGAAAGGAAAGTACAAATCAAAAAGAAATAGAGAATAAAAGACTGACCTTGATGGTTCAAAGATGGAAATGAAGGAGATTGTTGATTAAGAACCTTGGATAAATCTATCAAAATCCTAAAAATTAGGTCGATTTGGTCAACCAATAAATACATAAACCTACTAAAAAAGTGTTAAAAATACACTAAGTTGACCTGGTTGAACTAGTAGGTTGAATAGGACGTCTAAAAATTCACTAGGTTGAGCTAGTTAACTTAGTAGGCTAATCTAGAAGTCTAAAAAATTGAAACCTATACTAGGTCAAGCTAATTGATTAGGTTGTACATGAACCTACTACAAAGTGGCTAAAAATGTGCTAGGTTGACTTGGTCAACCTAGTAGGCTGAACTAGATGTTTAAAAAGTGCTAAAAAATTATATTGGGTCAAGTTGATCAATTTAGTTGCATGTTCTTACACAGAGAAAAATAATTAGGTCAATAGAATTGAACCAGTATGTCCAAATATATGATATAAATGATGAAGAAATAAACAAAATAAATGAAATAAAAAGTGAACAAATCTTGTAAGGGATTGGATAATATAGATCACACCTACACTTCTAATTGTGTATACACTTCTTAAGTAGGAGCATCACCAATATGGGGATCTGCTATACCAATATGGGGATCACTTGTCATAACATATCATGATAAGAAGGGTTCCAAAGCCTATAGTCTAACATAATTACATAGTAACCCTAAAAAAGTCTTATGATTTGATATTTCACTTATTGATAGGACCTAAATTCCCCAAAGCTCTGACACAACTTGTCAGAATTAAGAGCACACATGATTACCATTGTATAAGCAACTTAAGATTGTGAAAATAACCAAAAGAAAAAATAACTATCAACGAGAAAACACAAAATATGAGAGGCAACACACAATTGTATTCAACTCATTACAAAGGAAATTACAATAAAGAGATCACACTCTTCTTCCACCTCTATGAGGCTTCCTCCTCAAGGGATCCAAGTAATCTTCCCACCTGAGTAATCTTCTCTCATAGGTCACAACTAACAACTAACACAAGCTGTTGTTCACCTCATTGTATGTCCAGTACAACTAAGTACGAACCGGTACTCCAAGTAGATCTCACCATGATCCTACTCCTAATGTATTGTTGTCACCTTGATCTTGTTCCCCCGTCGATCCTCTTCTGACCCTCGCATACACACATCCTTGCAGACCAACCTGATCTTACTTATCACATGTAGATCTCCACCATGATCCTGTAACACCCTGCATATCAAACCTGATCTTACATACATGGGGAATCCTACTTGATTCCACCATGAGAAGAACTCTCCAAGCTCCACACTTGGGTTCTACAAGTTCTACACTTAACAATACAGCCCATGAGTCTATTATATAGATCTCATGCATACACTAATTAGACAAGCGGCTCAAAGACTCAAACTGGTATTTATCATGCAAACTCTGTGTTCACTTAATTGACTATTCATCAATAGCAGTTCTGACCACCATAGGCGATCGATGTCGGTCTCTGCCTTCCTAGAGGTGACCAACACCGGTCGATCTCCTGCCGATGCCGGTTGCTTCTGCGCTTCCCCTGACTGACGTCGATTGTGGCTTGTCGATGCCAGTGACTGCATACGCTTACAAACCTCCATGTTCGCCTTAAGGTGAAGCTTTTAGCTCCACAACCTAACAATCTCTCACTCAATCTGAAACCCCTGAGAGTGACCTATAATTAACAAACACTAACCAGATCTAAAACCACCTAAGATCTACTTGGAGTACCAGTTCGTACTCAGTTGTACTAGATGTACAATGAGGTAAACAATAGCTTGTGTTAGTTGTTAGTTGTGACCTATGAGAGAAGATTACTCAGGTGGAAATATTACTTGGATCCCTTGAGGAGGAAGCCTCATAGAGGTGGAAGAAGACTGTGATCTCTTTATTGTAATTTCCTTTGTAATGAGTTAAATACAATTATGTGTTGCCTCTCATATTTTGTGTGTTTTCTCATTGATAGTTATTTGTTCTTCTGGTTATTTCTACAATCTTAAGTTGCTTATACAATAGTAATCATGTGTGCTCTTAATTCTGACAAGTTGTGTCAGAGCTTTGGGGAACTTAGGTCCTATCACTTATGCTAACAAACAAGAGAGTAAACTATTCTAATAACAAGAAAATTAAACTAATCTAGTATGCACCAAAGCATATGACACAAAGTGGGGGTTAGAACAAAACAAATAAACAACTAAACTAAACATGGATAGGAGACATATACTTATGTCAATGTATATGGAATCCTAGTACATGAAAGAGTAGAATACATACTACATTATCTATCTACTCTTATAAAGGAGAAATAAAGTTAGGAATACTTACCTTTGAAGATAAACCTATCAAGCCTCAATCTTTCCCTTGGCCAAGGTGATTTACAAGAGATTGTTATGGTTTATAATAATAACCAAGATAAATCAAGTCTAGGCTACACGACCTACCTAAGCATCCAAAAGACTTCTCCACAAGACAAGATCAGAGCTCCAAAGAAATTATTGAACCTTAAAGCTTTATTCCTCAAGTAGAATGGTCAATAAGCAGATGTTCATTCACACTTCTTCGCTTTCTTCTTCACTCTCTTCTGAAATAGTGGTAAATAACCTTGTATATATAGTAGTATCTTACCTAAAAACTTTTAAACATATCAGTTGTACTATCGACCAGGGTAACCTAGTACATTTTAGAGCTAACTCACTAGGTATCTGTTAGGTCAGCCAGGATGCTAAAAAAACAAAAGAGCTAAAGTGTCCCCAAAACACACTAGGTCAACTAGTTTGACCTAGTTTGTTAAATAGGTCAAAGGGGAAACAAGGTAAGAAATGAAGTAATAAAGCATGAAAATTATTAGAATGGATAGGAAAGAGAGAAATAATCTTAGAGTTAAAAGTTTTAGGAGATAAGTGTGTAGATGGTAAGTGGCAAAAGGAACAATAATCTTATGAAGCACCAATGGTCTACCCACCCCTTTCTTGGTGCACCCCTTAAGGCATGCACATAGAGAGATTGAGACTCAATAGGTTCCTACAAGATATGAAGTGTGAGTAATCAATAAAAGTTTGAAAATATTATGTGTATATATATGCCCTAGCGTAAGTTCATCACATATCATGTAAGTGTAATACGAGATGGTGCTTCAGAGATAAAACATGATAACACACAATGTTGATGCTAAGTATGGTACAGTAAGAAGTAAATAAGATAAATGAAAGGATATAATTTAAAAACGCATGCCTTTAACTTACCTTAATATCATAGATAAATAAGAAGACTAAAAGAAAGTGAAGGTGTTCAATGTAAAGCATACTAGGCAGACCTATATAAGTTAGTGCAAAAAATAGCCAAAAATCAAAAAAAATGGAAGATAGGCATATAGTAGTGGAAAAGAATCTCTACATCACCATAAATCTAATACATTTTACATTTTGTAAAATGAATGAGCAGAAACAAAGATATAAGTAAAATAAGGAATCTAAAGGAGAATAATTAAAGAATTTGAATTGTTGAAAAGTGGTTTTACATAGAAAAAAAAGAAAAGTCATTTTTTTATTTTAAATTGTAAGAGAAGAGGAAAGAGAGATATGAGACTAAACAAGACTAATATGGTGATTGAATGACATGCTAGATGAGGGAGACACCTAGAGGTGGTAGCAGGTGTACTACAGGTATGCAGCTACAAATCTCAAACCAATTTTTGAAATTTATATTAAATTATGTGAATTTTTGATAAAATTTATTTTAAGCATTTATACATGTCAAAAATGAACAAAATTAGAAGTTAATGGTAGCAAATATGAATATGGAAAATGGGTTTAAGGGAAATAGGGAAAAAAAATAAGAGAAATGCACATTTTTAGCAAAATATACTAGGTCAACATACTGAACCTACTAGGTCAACAAGGTCTAGTAGGTTAAATCAAGGTAAAAATCCATATGGTCAACCTGGTAGGTATAGGTCGACCTAGTGTATTTTATAAACTAAGACCTAGTGGAAAAGTGTCCATTTGGTCTGTAAGGGTCAGAATGGAAACTTAACACCAAGGAGAAGAAGATAAGAGGGAAAATAAGTAATTTAGGATAAAATAAGATAAAAATAAGGAAATTTTGGTCAAACTAGGGTGACCAAGAAACCAAAATAAACATGGAAAAGCATGTTGAAAGCTGAAAGAGGGCTAAAATGGCTTAAATGGACCAAAGAAAGGAAAGAGGGACAAAAATAGGATAAAAATGAATAAATTATACCTATTTTTTATAGAATGTATAAAGAATGTATTGTGATTATACATGACATGGAGGAACTAATACATCCTTTGTTGTTTCTTGATTACAGAGATGATTGAGATTCTAGAGGTTGGTAGACATGTCTTGGTTGTCAACTTTATTATATGGGTTGATAGATGGAGATAGATCTAGACTAATAGACATGGGTATAGGAGGTATATCAAATATGTGTAGGATCCCCCTCAGTGCTAATGTGTTAGTCATGTTCCTTGGTTTTTGGGAATGGTTGGCCAACACCTTCAAATGGGAGATAGATGGGGATGTGATAGAGGTGGATATCACACTAGAGGACGTTCATGTCATCCTCAAATTTCCCATAATAGGAACACTAATGAATATAAGGATACCAAATAGCATAGAGGAGAGGAAAGTCTTAGTTGTGTGGGCTACAGGCTTAGAGATGATATTGTCAAAGTGGAGAGTGAGTATGGTCAATGTGTATATATCATAGATTATAGATCTCTAGAAGGTAGTGATAGGCCTTGTGACATAGCAAGTGCTCTATCATAAGTCAGATGGTAAGGTATCACTATATGTGGTAGCCTTGAGCAGGATGATGTTTGAGAAGGGAGTATTATACGATCTAGGCTCTATCATCTAGGTCTAGTTTATTCATGATCTATTCAAGATGTGGGTCAAAGGACATAAGACCATGGGACCAATCATACTATTAATAGCATGGATATATGAGAGATTTCCTATGTATCATTCATCTAGGTTTCCCCATGTGGTCATTGATAGATCACCTCAAGTGAGGAGATAGAGGGAGGACTAAGTAGTGTAGGTCATGCCCCATGAGTCAGTGCTATAGATGGTGAGAATTACTAACATAGTATAGTGACCATATGAGTAGCTAGTGACTACCTAAGAGAGTTAGCACATAGTTGGACTAGTGTTGAAGAGGAATGAGGTGATAAGACACTATACATGGTGGAGAGATCCACATTCAATGGCATGGGTGATAAGGTAGAGGGGTTTACCACAATAGTGACACCAATACTCATGCCTAAGCAATGGACTCAGCATGTAAGAGAGCCACAAGGGAAGAAGGGACTTGGACCATTGATATTGAGACTGATATTGAGGCCACACTGGGAGCAACCATAGACTAGTTAGGCATAATGAGGGATAGAGCAAGAGGAAGTGGAAGTAGAGGTAGAGATATCAGATGTACCAACACCATCTCCATAGAGATATGAGTTGTGGCTACTGAGGACATGGCATCATCAGAGGTAGGAGGAGAGATCAGAGACCATCATCATTCTTAGCAAGTCATCAGAGGAGCTAGAGGAGAGATACATAAGAGGGAGACCATTTAGGCATAGGCTGAGATGGATGTGATCCATGATAGTTGGGTTTAATCCAATGAGGTGACTGATAGAGGAGATACTAAGAGGCCACACAAATGGGGAGACTATGTTAGGCAGTCACATAGATGGCGAGACCTAAGAGCCAAGACACAACTACGTATGAATATGGTTGAATTATTTTTTAAGTTCTTATTTGGTAGTAGAGAGATATAGATAGATATTATGAGATATGATAGTGATCTAATATCCATCTGATTTGATTTTGTATGCATACCTAAGTATGAGAAGAGATGGGGGTCCTTGGTGAGGCGAGCAATCCATGACATCCTAGAAAAGACTTTATAGACATACAACCCCATGACATTGGAGGATCTAAGTGTACCATCTATCATAGCTCAAGTGAGGTAGTTTAGATTAGCTAGTGAGGTATTAAGGTAGATATAACATAGAGAGAGGGTATAGCCACTAGTAGAGATAGGTGTAGGGGAGAGGTAGGCCTTAGGTCCTAGCTGATGAGAGAGTTGCACATATAGAAATAGTAACACACATGATGCATACATATACGATGATGTAGACTCAGTTGATGTAGGTATATGTAGTGACCTAGACTAATTTGGTATAGGCATAAGTGCATATAGCATGCCTATAGGGATAGGTATAGGGATTCAGATCTTAGACTACATCATTACAATGTACCATTCAAAAAAGTTAGACCAAGGCCTTAGTAGGCAGCGTGGCTAGGCTATGAGATAGACAGGATGGAGCTCAGCCCTATAATTAGAGCATTATATGTGATTATATATGTTATATCAAACTTTTGAGATATATACATGATGTATCATTTTAGCTTATTGGTGTTGTTTGTGTATGTTGTCTTTATGATGGTTGTGTTTGTTCATTATGGTTGAGGCTATAGATGCTTTGGATATATTTATTTTTATTACATGTATTTAGCTTTATTGTATATGCTATAGAAAATATATGGATTACACATGCATGGTTAAAAGGAAATAGGTGAAAAGACTTGGAAAAATATAATCAATCAAAAATACACTACACACTAATTCAAGTTGGGAAATGTGTAATAACAAAAAAATGGCTAATTATAAAAATCTAAGAAATGGAAAACAAGATGATAAAAGGGTATTTGTTTTTAAACCAAAGTGAAATATTTTTGCACCAAATTAAAACAAATAAAATCACACTAAATATCATGTTGGGAAGTATGACAAACAATGTAATAAAATGGAAGGTATGTAAAAGGGCATAAATGGTAATAAAAACAAATCAAAATTAAGTCAATCAATTATACTATTTCATGATGTAAAGTAAAAAAAATTTAAAAACTTCATCTCAAATTTATCATACTAATTCAAGCTGGAAAGTATAAGAATTAAATAAATGGTTGTAATCTTACATGCGCTCAAAAAATAAGAAAATAAATGGTGAAATAAAATTGAAGTAAGCAAAAAACATACTAAATATCAAGATGGGAAGTATGTCAATGATGTGTAACCTCATAATCAATTGAGTCTTATTTATTACTTGACACATGTAATTTGGATGGTGGCTTGTTTATTAGAAAAAAAAATTATTTTGTGAGGAGGGTCAAGTCCTATCCACGGTCTTACACTATAACTCATAAAATAAAACCTAAGGGGTACCAAATCAAGATTTTTAAGAAGAAGGACTATGAATGGTAAATCAAGGATTTGGGTAATAAGATGGAAAACATGGTGATTTTTTAGGGATGTCGGGTCCTATCCACAATCTTACAAAGCAACTCACAAATGAAATCCCATGGGGAGTGATCAGCAAGCAAAAAAATATCTCTCAAGAGGAAATATGAGGAAAGGGAATGAAAAAGGGATTGTAAAAATCAAATACTTAAGCATCTTATGATAAGACCTTAGGAGGCAAGAGGCATACTAAAGACATGAGAAGATACTAAGTGACTAGTGGTCATCTATGTACAAAGGAAACCTGTTCCCTATAGACATAAAGCTTTGTAGGTAGATAAGTGTGTTACTAAGATCAGCTCATTAAGTTATATTGGTACAAGGAAAATTAAAATGGACCTACCTCCCCATGACATGTTTCCTGCTCCTCAGAACCATTTACAAAGTCGTCAGTCTACTACGAGGATTGGGTACTTACATGAGAAAGTAGGTACCACTAAAAGAATTTTTTTTAAATCTCCTCTTCTAGTCTATCATCCTACTGCACCCCAAATGACCTCAGCTCTACTGTGAGGCCAACTATGGAGTTTTAAATTTGACTAGAAGAAGGAGGTGTGTTTTGAATCATGTCTTTTAGTGTGATTTGAATTTTAAGATATTCCATATTTTTGCCTTTTGTTGTCATTGCCTTTTATTTAAATGATTTGGCTTTTAAATTTCTTTTGAAATATTTTTTAAGAATCCTCCTCCATATAGACTTAGAATGACTATCATGAGAGAGATAGTGATGCACATGAATGAGTTTTAGGCTAAGGCTAAAGGAAACTAAGTAACAAAAGACAAAATATTGATTAATACACTTAGGCTTGATAATGAACAAGAATGTGATCTCAAGTCTCAACCATGTATATGTTTAGTTTGTGGAAAAAGGAAGAAGGAGATCCAAAGGTGGACTGGTAAAAGGAAATAGTAATGAAAAAAATTGTTTTATAACTGATCACATGGTAAAAGGAGATAATAACCAAAGGTAATAGGGTAGATGTAACCAAGTCACCATGACAATTATCTATTAAAAATAAAGATGAGAAATCAAACAATCATGAAGATATGAGGGAAAAGTTTTAAGAAAAACTCAAAATAAAAAGAAAGAAATGATAAGTGAAAAATAGCCATGATAAGGAAAAGACAAGTATATGCAAAATGTAAAATAAAAACATAAGCTAACTATAGTATAATAAGAAAGAGAAACATGATATAAGATAGGAAATAATTTGACACAGTGTCAAATGATATAATCAAAAATAGAAATAATATTGGAGCACACATCCAATCCAAATATAAATGAGAAATCACCATGCATTTGCTCATAAATACTGGTAAATTTGTCCACACACATTATCCAAGACATTGATTAAATATCTATGAATTTTAATATGAATTGATGCTAACATCTCATTAATCTTTATTAAATACTGGGTAAATACTTCTTTTCTAATCTCCCTAACTAAAAAAGTATAAATACTCATTGCATCATGCTGAGGAGGGGAATTGGGCAAAGGATGGTTAGGAGAATGCATGGGAATGGGATCTATAAGAGATGTAAGAATCACCAATGGAGAAGGATCCATAGGTGGAGAAGGAACCACAGGTGGAGGGATAGAAGGTGGTGAAGGGACCATAGGAGGTGTAGCTATGGGAGAAGAAGGGGGAGCCCTCTTATGAGAATGACCTATGGTGGGAATGGTAGAATATCCAATAATATCTATAATATGGTCCTTAATATGTTTCTAAAGGATATGGTAACGATTAGTGTGATGTGTGTCGTATTGGTGCTATAGACAATACCTCTCACCATACTTAGGTATATATTTAGGAAGGATATTTGGAGGAGGAAAGGTAGTGTCTATTTACAAGGAATAAGGATGCAAGGTATTGATATGTTATCATAACTTATGACAATGGGTAAAAGAGTGATTATATGTCTCATGGAAGTAATAGATATGCTTGTGAGTATTTTTAGGAGAAACACTCATGGGAGAAGGTGTAATAGGCATAGAAGAAGAAAGAGATGAATCATCAGCCCATTTGGTGGGTAGAGGATCCATCTTAGGAAAAAGAATCAAACCATCACCAAGATAAGGTGGTGATGGAGAAGGAATGGAACTAGGCTTAATAAAATAAGCACTAGTGAAAGAAGCTAGAGTAGGCTCAACAACAATGAAAGTAGCAATAATAATTGGTTATGACATAGGTTCCATTATGAGAGGTGAAGGATCAATAGAAGGTATAAGGATGGTTTCACTAACCTCAGGGGTGAACCAATGATGGGAGTCATGGAACCTAGAAAAATACTAAGGTCTAGTCATAGCATGATCTATGAGCATAGTCCTATAGGGCTCCTTAGAAACTGGAGGTGTTGATCCCATCTCTACTCTATGATAAAGAGGGAAAATGAAAAAATTAAGAACTATAACTATTAGAACAAGAGAAGATGTGTGAAAATACTCAAGTAAAGAATGATAATGCACAATCTTAGCATTATGGGCTTAGACAAGACTATCGAATAAAGGATCATCTAAAGAATGGCCATCATCATAATCTAGTATATGAATATCAATGACATAAGTTGGAATAACTATGTCATCAAAAGAAACATGGTGAATATAATGCTGAGTCTTTGATAAGACTATGGTAATTTCATCACAAGGAGGTTTGCAAGAATGAGGTTTCAAAGAAGTAGGAAGTTATGATATGAGATGAGGTGGGAGGTAAGAAGTTTTAATCTTTAATTAATCTCATCATGTCCATCATTATCAGAGTCTAAAAGGTTAGGAATAATGTTACCAATGAGCTCAAGATGCCCATTGTAACCTCTAGTTGAGTTGATAGGAAAATTTAAATGTTATGATTCATGAAATGGAATGCTAAGCAAAGGTTCAAGAGTAGGAATCTTGAAAACACCATGATCTTCAAATTGTTTGAAATTCCAAGGGTTAGTATCTCCTTAAATCCTAAAAATGGCTCCATTATGAGGGAACTTAATGCATTGGTAGGTAGAAGAAGTGATATCTTGTATATGATGAGTCCATGACCTACCAAGAAAGATGTTATAAGAAAAGGGAAAAGTAAATATCATTGCCTTTACATGAACGGTGATAGGTGAAACAGTAATGGGATGCCACACACACCCAAGAGGAGGCATTTGCCTTCTATCATATCCTTGGTAGGTGATACATGTCGAATTAATATTGCATTATGAATATCTAAGGGTCTTAATGAAATAAAGAGAAGCAACATAATTGCCATAAACCTCATCAATCAATGCTTGTTTAACTTGGATATCACCTATTTGGATGCTAACAAATAAGGGAGGATCATCTGCATGAAGTATAATCTCATCAGGAATCATAGATGAGATGGGAAATTTCAAATAAATAGAAGTGTCAATAGTTTCCTCAACATTTATGGACATTTCTTCACATTATTATAATATATTATCCTTGAAACTAGATAAGGTTGCCTCCCATCCTACTAAGGGAGGATGAGGGATATTCATCTCAAATAATAGTTGCATAAGATGGTTCTGATGATGGGGAGAAGTCCTCATAAGCTCAAGAAATGGAATTTGAGATGGGAGATTAGTGACCTCAGTAATGGGATCCCACTCATAATGGGATCCCACTCATCATAACCCATGAGAATATTGTTATATATAGGCATGTAATGGTTAAGGAGGTCTTCGGAAGGTGGAGCCAAAGAGTATTGAAATTTGTGTTCATAAGAATGAGAAGGTTTAGAATAAGGTTGTAAATCATTTGGTGATGAAGAAGTAGTTGGTTTAGATTGAGATTTAAGTTTGGAAGAAGTGTTAATAGAAGGTTGATTATCCTTGGATGATTGATTATCATTAGTATTAGAAAATGATGGAAGAATGGTAGAAATAGAATGGGATGTGTTATCCAAAGTAGAATCATAAGTTGGAATACCATCAAAGGTTATAAGATTTTATTTCCCCAATTCATTCAAATGAGTTAGAGAATAATCTTGGATAACATGGTATGTTTGAGAAGGAGGCAGGGTGTAGATAGGTTGAGAATCGATGAAATATACCACCCTTCACATATTAGTCATGCTAACCACATTTTATTTGGAAGTTGGTTTAAGAAGACTTTATACATTATTGGTGGAAGGGGTGGGATTGTCTTGGTTTTCTTGAATAGGTTGATGATTAGGTAAAGAATCTTTATACATAGCTAAATGAGCATTTGTTTGATTCCAAGCTTGAGATTTATCATGAGTTATGTAGTCCTTGAGAGAATTTTCATAAGCTTGTTGATGGTTGTGAATGATATAATCATGATCAAACTTAGGTCCAAGAAGAAAGTCCATAGCTAAAATTATGAAGTTGTCTACAAGTCTCATGGTAGTGACCCCAACTAGCATGAAACCAACAAAACTTGTTAGGATCATACCAGGTTTTCATAAGATGAGTAGGGTCAATTCTCTCGAGGAAGAGGCCTAGATAGACGCTTAAGCAATTCAGCTAAGGAAAGAGGTTTATGAATATTAATGTTATTTGGTGAAGATAAATGAGGATTAGTATATTATTGAGAAGGATCTGGTTCTGAAGAAGGGGTAGGAATGATATCTTGAACATTGTGAATGGTATCATATGAATCAATAACACCATCATTGGTAATATTGTAGTTTTTGTTTTTAAGTAATAGATGAGGACATGTGGAAGGTTAGGGTGGCTCAAATTGACACATAAGGAAATCTTGTTGTTTGTCTTGGTCAATGGCCTCATCTAAGGTATGTGAAGAGAGGGTGTGGACTTGATATTGTAATTTAGGACAAAGAGCATTGGTAAAGTGATGAAATATATTATCATCAGCCATGTTATGTTCACACTTATTTGACAAAGTCTTCCATCATTTAACAAAAGCTTGGGTGGTTTCATTTTTGTTTTCTCTACAATTGATGAAATGGGCCAAAGTGTTTTTATGAAGATCACTAGTTTAGAATTCTTGTATTAAAGCATTCACTAAATCCTCCAAACTAGTAATAGAATGAGGTATAAATTGATTATACCAATCTAAGGCATCACTTATGAGGGTTTTTACAAGGAGTTTGGTAGCAACAAAGGTTTTTAATTTGACCCAGTCCTTATAAATATTTCCAAATATCTTAAGATGAAGGGTAGGATCGCTTGATCCATTATAAGAGATTGTAGGAGTTATACCTCCAATGTTAATGTTAGTAATTTGAGTAGTAAGAGGTTCATTTTGTAGATGCTTGATGACATTGTTGACTAGTGGAGATTGAGGAATGATATTGCCTTGAGATTCTCAATGAGGGGGAGGAGGAACACTTTGGTTATGTGTGCCCCAAGTCATTGGTTAATGATTGAATTGAAGATTAATAATGTTGTTCTACATTCACATCATTTGATTCATATTATGAGTTTGGAATGTGTTCATTTGATTGATAGTTTTCAATAATAGTTGATGAGTTTGATTACTATTATTAGAAGTGATATTAATGTTTGTGTTGGTATTGGTAGCTTGGGAACCACTATTAGTGTTGATATGAGCTTGAGAAGAGCTATGAGAATTTGATGCACTAGTGGAAAAAATTACTTGTGAAGAAAAATATGGACTAGTAAATGGTTGAGAGGAAGAAGCACTAGAAGCATGAATGCCTTGGGTAGCAAACAATGAACTAGTGAATGGATTAAAGATAGTGGTCTTATAAAAGGCCCACTAGATGTAGAACCTACCATGTTAGTTGAGATACTAGGCATGGAGGTAGAATAATTTAAGGAGGAATATGTCATGGCATAAGAAGGAGTCAAGATTTAAGGAAGAGGTTGAGAAGCAAAGAAATTGGTACTCCAAAATCCAGTTGAGAAAATAGAAGTAGGAGAATGAGGTTCTTCACTTTGATGGCTAATCATGAGGTTATAAATGGTAGATGGATCTTTCCCTCTATGTTGATGGAATTCCATGATAAATAAAAGCATTTTAGGAGTATACTCTAACTCAAGTTTATCTTATAAGAGAAGAGGAGGGTTTTATTTTGTAAAGAGGTATGAGGATTCCCATAGTTCATTGTATGGGTTGCAATATGAACATTACTAGCATTCTCAAAAGGAACCCTACTTTGTCTATGGAAGTCCCTATTAGGATTGGTAAATTCCATCATGTTTATTGACTAGACTTTCATGTTGTCACTAAATAGATATTCCATGATGAAAAGAGAAAAATCAAAGTAAGAAAGCAAAGAATCAAAAAGTGACTGAAACATGACTTGGTTGACTTGGTTGACCTAATACAAAAATAGAGATTGTGAAACTATATAGGGTCCATAAGATCAACCCAATACAAAGAACAAAGGAAAACAAGAAGGGGGGGAATCCTATAAATAGTGATAGGTCAACCAAGTTGACCTAGTGTAGTATACAGGGGCTAAAAAAGGTGCTAGGTCAACAGGGTTGACCTAATACAGTGAATAGGAAGTAAAATAAAGAGTTGACAGCAAGTTTATGAAATGAAACAAGATAGTTTGCAATTGATCTAAGAAAGTAAAGGCTAAAATTAAATAGATAGTCAATTAAATTGATGCTGGCAAATCCAATTTATACACACAAAGCAAAACCTTGCACCACTGCTAGCTAATGCAAGTTCTTACACACATAATTGAGCAAAAAGCAAGCAGACAACTTGAAAAATAAAGATAGCTAATTGGTCAACCTAAAATTTTAATTAAATTATTAAGAATAATTTTAAATGATACGGAATTGGTTATAAGGTACTAGATAATAATCTATGGATGGTTTTAGGTGAGTTTAGGATGAAAGGGACTGTAGTGGCAATGATATAGGCTTGGTATTAGGGCCTACCCCCTCACTTCACACACTACAGTGATAAGAGTATCAATTGTGCTTAACCAAAATATATTATTAACCACACTTTATACTTGACTAGAGCATCAAGTCAGCTTCCCCCTTGGTGATGAAATCTAAGTAGGTTGACCTAGGTAGTCAAATGTTAAAATTCTTATTGATGTTATGTGATTTGGCCATGTGTGCATAAAATAGAAATAGTGAAACTAAGTGGTTAATTAAAAACCTCCTAATTAGACTAGGTGAACTATTCTAAGCATGAAAACAACTTAAAAAAATATGTGATTAATATATAAGGTGAATTCTAACTTTGAAATAAGGTATAGTGAAAACACTATATGCAGAAAATATAAAACTAGGTTGATAGGGTCAAGCTAGTACTATTGAAGACAATGTCTGGAAAACCTACTAGGTCAACCAGGTCGACCTAGTTATTTTAGATAGCACACAAAACATAGAACTAGGTCGACCAAGTCGATCTAGTTGGTGGTGTAGGGGTAGTTTTGAAGACTATAAAATTAAAAGGAAAGTGCAAAATAGAAAGAAACAAAGAATAAAAGACTAACCTTAATGGTTTAAAGATGGAAATGAAAGAGATTACTAATTAATAACCTTGGAGAAATCTCTCAATATCCTACAAACTAGGTCGAGTTGGTCGACCAAGAAATATAAATACCTACTGAAAAAGTGTTGAAAATACACTAGGTCAACCTGATCAACCTAGTAGGTTGAATAGGATGTCTAAAAATGCACTAGGTCAAGTTGGTCGACCTAGTATGCTAATCTAAAAGTCTATAAAACTAAAACCTATACTGGATCAAGTTGATTGATTAGGTTGTACAAGAACCTACTAAAAAGTGGTTAAAAATGTGTTAGGTCAACCTGGTCAACCTAGTAGGCTAAATTAGAAGTCTAAAAAGTGATTAAAACTTTCTGGGTCAAATTGATCGATTTAGTTTCCTATTCTTGTGCATAGAGAAAAATAACTGGGTCGATAGAATTGAACTAGTATGTTAAAGTATAGGATATAAATGATGATAAAATAAATGAAAGAAAAAGGGAACAAATATTGCAAGGATTTGATTCATTTTGGGTTCATCAGAATGCATGTAATCAAAATTGTATGATGTACATGAATTAATCTTGGATTGGATAAGATAGAGCAAACCTACACTTCTGATTGGTTGTCTACTTCTTAAGTGGGAGCATGACCAATATGGGGATCTAGTAGACTTGATTAGGGGATCATTTGTATCACTTTTCACAACATATCATGCTAGGAAAGGTTTCAAATCCTACAATCTAACATAATTACACAGTAACCCTGAAAGAGTCCTATGATTTGATATTTCACTTATGCTAATAAAAAAGAGAGTGAAGTATTCTAATAACAAGAAAAATAAACTAATCTAGTGTGCACTAAATCTTTTGGCACAAAGTGGGGATTAGAACAAAACAAATAAACAACAACTAAACTAAATATACATAGGAGACATATACTCACATCAATGTATACAAAATCCTAATACATGAAAGAGAAGAATACATATTAGATTATCGATTTACTCTTACAAAGGAGAAATAAAGTTAGGAATACTTATTTTTGAAAATGAACCTGTCAAGCCTCAATCTCTCCATTGGCCATGGTGCTCCGTAAGAGATTATTGTGATTTGTAAGGATAACTAAGATAAATCAACTCATTGGCTACATGACCTACCTAAGCATCCAAAATACTTATCTACAAGACAAGATCAGAGCTCCAAATAAATTATTAAACTCTAAAGCTTTATTCCTCAAGTACAATGGTCAATTAGTAGATGTTCATTCTCACTTCTTCACTTTCTTTTTTTCTCTCTTCTAAAATGGTGGTAAATAACCATGTATATATAGTAGTATCTTACCTAAAAAAATTTGGACATGTCAGTTGTACTAGGTCGACCAGGTCGACCTAGTACATTTTTGGGCTAATTCATTAGGTCTATGTTAGGTCAAATAGGATGCTAACAAACCAAAAGAGCTAAAGTGTCCCCAAAACACACTAGGTCAACTAGGTTGACCTAGTTTGTTGAACAGGTCAAAAGGGGAACAAGGAAAGAAACAAAGGAATAAAGCATGACAATTACTGAAATGGATAGGAAAGAGAGAAATAATCTTAGAGTTCAAGGTTTTAGGAGACAAGTGTATATATGGCAAGTGGAAAAAGGAACAACAATATTAAAAAGCACTGATGGTTTGCCCACCCATTTCCTAGTGTACCCTTTAAGGCATGCACTTAGAAAGATTGAGACTCGATAGGTTCTTACAAGATACAAAGTGTCAGTAATCAATAAAAGTTTGAAAATATTATGTGTGTATAGAAAGCTAGATAAAATGTCATGGTCAAGCTTGGTGGTTAGAGATGATTTCATGGTTGGATACTAAAAAGTCACATTTTTAGAGAATGAACTCATGTTTTCATAGAGTAATGTCACAACACTTGATCAAAATGTCCAAACACAAAACTTTCTAAGTTCTAGCATCAAATTCTTCCTCAACCCTATCCTCTAAGCTAAATCTCACACACTAGAATATCAAGAGGGTTAAGTGATGGATCCTAATATGGTCACCATTTACATATTATCCATAATTTGGATGTGGAGATTTAAATGCAACAATCACTTCAAATAAATCTGAACTCATGTTAAAACTCAAGACAAATAAGGTAACTAAAAAATATGCAAACAACAATGGAAATAATATAATTATACCTTCATTATGCAATAAATTTACCTCCAAAATGTGTGATGTACCCTAGGATGACAAAATTAACAAGTTGAATGCTTTATGGAAGTATGCTTGATGGGAAGTTTTGGATTGCCTTATCACTTAGAACTTGGATAGCATGTTGGCTATGGATGATATGGAGTTTTGCTTAGAAATATCGATAGCATGGATTTTACCTTGAAAGATCTTGTTGAAACGAAGGATTTATCATTGAAAATTATATTTTTGCATGGGGGTGTGCATGATTTTATAGAGGAATTGAGATAATTTCCAATATATCTAAAATTCATTAGAGGACTATAAAAGAGGAAGAGTGTGGAGGATTCTAGAGTGTATAAGACTTTATATTCCATTAGATCGGACTAACAATGATTATATGTTGATTAGATAATGATTAGAAAAGTGATTTTTAGGATAATTTTAGAATGGTGAGGATGGAATTTTAAATTTCAAGATAATAGATAAGTGTAATTTATGACAATTAGAATTATTAATAGTAGTATTAATTATCATGAGATGATATAAGATTGGTGTATAATAAGAGAAATGTTAGAACTGATAGATTAATAACTATGGGACTAAAATGGATCAATGTTAGGATGAATTATGGATGAAATTACTAGTGATGAGAGAGCAAGCAAATTTATATGTATACACTTGTCAATGAATTTGCATTGGCAATGGATTAGTTCTTACACATTTAGGTGAAGGAGGCTTAGATCATCCTATTATTTTCATAAATCACAAGTTATTTGTGGTTGAGAAAAAATATGCTAAAATAGAGCAATAAAATCTAGAAATGGTCTTCCTATTATAGATGTTCTAATACTATTTATTATTTACTCCCTTCAAGTTACTCATAGACCACCAAGCACTGCGATACTTGGTGAATAAAACAATTTTGGGAAGAAGGATTTCAAGATGGCTAATTCTTTCTCAAGAATTTCAATTCAAATAAATGTGAAACCAAGTAGGGAGAATGTTGGACCAGATCATTTCAATCACATTCAAATAGGGAAAGACCCAGAATACTTACAAGATGAATCTTCAAAAGCTCATCTATTATGGGTTAGTGTGATACCTGAATGGTTATAATAAATCTCTAACTTTTTACAACATGGTACATTTATAAAACATTATACATAATGTGATAATAAATAGTTTATCACATGAGTTATACCTTATAGTATAATCAATGGTTTTCTCTAAAAGCTAGGTGAAGATGATGTCTTGCTCAAAATGGCCTGGGAAAATGAAATACATAAGTATATGAGGAAAATCAAGGAGTTTCAAGAGGACATTTTTCATACAATTTTATGTCAAGGATGATATTACATAGTAGGCTCTGGTGGCCTACATTTTTTCAAGACACGTAGAATCAATATTTTTCAATGCATGAGCCAGCAAAATTAGAGGGATGAAATGAAACTAAATCCAATTCTAGCTACATAACCATTTGAGCAATGTGGAATTGATTTTTTGGACCTATTAATTCTCCATCTAAGTGATTCAATGTTATGGATATCATTACTACAACATATTACTTTATTAAATGGGTTGAGACAGTTATGACTCTAACTTGTAATGTAAAGGATGTTACAAAGTTATTGTATGAAAATATTATATCATGGTTTGGGTGTGTGTAAAATTTATTCAGTGATAGAGGGATACATTTTTTAAATAACACTATTAAAAACTTGACAAAATAATTAATGATTTTTCACCACAAGAGTAAAACTTACCATATTCAAGTGAATGGCCAAGAAGAGGCATATAACAAGGCACTAAAAAATATTCTCATAAATATATACAAAGTTAAAATAGATAACTAGGAAGATTGTATCCTATCCATATTATGTGAATACATGACTAATTATAAATGTGCAACAAGGTACACCCCAGTCTAGTTTGTCTATGAAATGGAAGTCATCATATCGATGAAAGATCTAGTACCTACCCTATGAATTATGTTTTTCACTTAGCTTGGAGATAAGTGATCCATGGAGAATCAATTGATGTATTTAGTTCATATGGAAGAGATAATAAGGATAGATAATTGGAATCAATAAGTACATAAGTAGAGTCAAAATGCATGGCATGATTGTAACCCATGATTTAAGGGATTCTAAGTAGAGTAGATGGTCTTACTCTATGAAATTAAGTTTTGATCATACCTTGGCATGTTGATAATTAAATGTAATGGTCCCTACCTCATCCATAATTTAGAATAATAATACATGATATTAATGCAATATCTACAAGAAAATATTCTAACTGAGAAGATAAATGGAAGTAAGTATTTCACTAAATTTTGTCTATTTTAGGTCTAAAGAAAAATAAAAAGAAGGATGGGGATAAGTGATTAGAATGAACCCAAATTTAGTTTGTGTGTTGTATCTAGATGTTGTGAGCACTCCTCTTTGGCTGGAAAGGACTACCTACAAATAAGAAAACACTACCACAAGATGTTTGTTAGTAAATAAATGAGTGAGCTGCCAAGCTACGAGCTTGTTCTAAGAAGTGTGAAACTTCCCTAGAGATGATAGTCCACTTTTGAGAGGAAAAAGTATAATAAAATAACTAAAAGAGAGGTAAAGAGAGAGTGAAAATGAGATAAGATTATCATTAGTAACAACCTATACATAGCAGAGAGTGACAGGGTATAGGTGAGATACTTTGTTTATGTTTTAGAAGTTATTTGGGTAGGTTTTAAAGAGGCTAGGGAATTCACAATCACCGACATCGATAGGGGAATATCAGTTATACTATTGAGGTCGAAAGTGAAGTGACTGATGTCGGTTAGGTTGCCGAGGTTGGTAGGGGAAATAATTATTTGGGGAGCTTGCAGAAGGCTTTTTCAAGTCTAGGAAATGGTTTGGATCAGGTCAAGGAGGATGGAAGAGTTATGAGAGGGAGATCATGGTTTGGTTAAGTCTAGTCAGAGGTTGTGTATGTTAGGGTAAGAGGAAACAAGCAAGGAAGCTTTGTAGCTCCATCATGGGGGTATGATCAGAAGTGCATAAAATAATGTAGAGTAGATAGAATGAAATAGTAGAATAAATATTTAAATGACCTCTAGTATCAGTGATATACTTAGTTGTGGTGGTCATTGAATGATAAGTTCTAGGTTGATGGTCCCTATGAGGGAGTCCAAACTTGAATGTCTGAACAGAGAGAACAAGTAGGTGTTGTTGGTCCTCAAGAGCTCAGTTGTTAATTTTGATTGCCTTACATAAAGTGATTATAAGCTTGGATGTCAAAAATAGAATGTTGAGAGTTTGAATGAGAGTAAGAATTGATTTTCTTAATTTATATTGACTTGAACTTCAGGTTGGAGTTTGGCTTTTATTGCCGACGTTGATGATCCTACCAATGTCGACCATGGGTTGATCAACGTCAATGGCCCTAAAAGAGGTAAACCTTTCTATTTTTTGCCTATTTTCTATTATTGTGCATGCCAAGTGTGACAACCATTATAAAATGGTAAAAATAAGAGGTTAAGAAGGAAGTAGTTGTTTAGGAATTTAGTTTAGAAGTGGTAATAAGTCTTGGGTAGTTAGTATGAGGGGACTAGGTCTTGAGCTGACTCATCAAGGGAGAATTAGTCATAGGGTGAGGTGTCCAGGTAAGGTGGCAATAGGATTTTTTTAATTAAATTAATTAAATATTTTAAATTAATTTAATGTTTGAGGGTTAAAAGTATGGGTTAAGGATATTTATTATTATTATTATTAAAATGGGTTTAGGGGGGTTTCAACATAGGGAGTTATGCACATATGTGTGACATAATTTTGGTGTCTACATTTTTCCCTTTTTATCTTGTAATTTGTACTGACATGTTGCAAGACAAAAATAGGAGTTGGATGCTTCAAGTATTGGATGAGATATCCCCCCTCAAAATGAGAATTGATGGAGGAGAAACTGGAATCAGGTACTAGTTTGATAAAAAGGTAATTGGGTGACTGGTGGAGAATTGAGCATCACTCTGTATGCAAAGGCCATAATGAGATATAGTTAACAAAGTCAAGAATAGGCAAGGTTAAGGAGGACTCAGATAGAAGTAACCAAAGCATAGCTTATAAGTGATAGCTGATAGGTTAGATCAATCAAAGTTATAGCTCCAATGGTCAATGTGTCCCAGATATTTGAGGTAAGAAGTTCCCCTAGGAAACACAAAAGGGGTGAAGGTGATAGGATGGGCTTGGTTGCCATCCACAATGTTAGGGTGTGGAGCTAAAAGCTTCAACTGTTGCAAAAATGGAGGAGGTTGCTGAGTTATAGGGAGACCAGCGTCAGTAGAGTGCAGTGCAAAAGGAAACTGACATCGGCAGGTGAAGACTAAAGACAACCGACATTGGTAGGGAGTCGGCTGACATCGATCAGCACCAGATAGATAGAGACTAACATTGGTCACTTGTGGCAGCTCCAGAACTATTGTTGATGAACAGTCAGTTAAGTGAAGCGAGTGTTTGCATGTTAAAGGGCTAATTATAGTCACAAGCTGTGTGTCTAATTATTGTAATAAGAAGTCTATTTTTGTATGCATGGGATCATATTTAAATACCCATGAGGCATGTATTGTAAATCAAGCAAGCAAGTAAAAGCATTGAAGTAAAGAAGCAAGGTCAAGGAGATCTACAAGCAAGTAAGGTCAAGGAGATCAGTTGAACCATTAAGGGAGGGGATAGCAACTCAAGTTGTTGAGTTGGTTGTGTTGAGCAAGAGAGAGAGGGAAGAAGGTCTTGAGGTGTGGCAAGCCTTTGAGGTGGAGGAAGAAGTGGCATCTTCCTTATTGTATTTTCTTCTAAGAGTATTTAATACAAGATTGTGTATTGTCTCTCAAATTCTTTGTTGTTTCAAGTTTTTAGTTACTTAATCATTTTGGTATAATTATGTGTTTAATTACTTATAAGAGAAGTAATCAATTGTGC